>JAVGWX010000001.1:28438840-28868840 GCA_036924085.1 Ariolimax columbianus
CTCAAAGCTGTGCTCCTAAGAATTCATCCTAGAAAAAGTAATTCCTAAAATAAAACAAGCAAAATGTAGAAAACCAATTAATCTTTTCTGACAACGACAGGTTTACATAACCACAAGACAAACACTGAGAATGAAGTCCTTACGGTTGGGTGGAGTTGAATGTCTGAAAACATATTTGTAGTTGAAAGTTGAAGACATGCAGAGAAAGAGTTAAGTGGATTGAATGATGAGGACATCAAGCATATGATTCAGGATGAAAAATATCGAAATATCATAGATGTCAACCTGAATAGGTCATCTGTATTTGTCCACATTTCCAATGTACAAGACAGCAGTGTATCAATTTGTACATTTGTGTTCCGCAGATAAGTTTTGTTACTACAAATGATGTGAATATAATTATTCAAGTACCAAGTGTCTCGAAGTAATATCAAAAACTGAATTCAGCCGTTATGATGTCGTAAAACTATCAATGAAATTCCAAAATGCATGTTCTGGTATCCTATTTCTTACAGTCAACAAAGATAGTCCTGGTCAAGTCAAGAGAGAGAGAGAGAGAGAGAGAGAGAGAGAGAGAGAGAGAGAGAGAGAGAGAGAGAGAGAGAGAGAGAGAGAGAGAGAGAATACAGTGCAAATTTTGAACAAAACGTTAGTTGTTTGGGATACAATCTAATCAAAAAGGAGTACTCAAAGCTGTGCTCCTAAGAATTCATCCTAGAAAAAGTAATTCCTAAAATAAAACAAGCAAAATGTAGAAAACCAATTAATCTTTTCTGACAACGACAGGTTTACATAACCACAAGACAAACACTGAGAATGAAGTCCTTACGGTTGGGTGGAGTTGAATGTCTGAAAACATATTTGTAGTTGAAAGTTGAAGACATGCAGAGAAAGAGTTAAGTGGATTGAATGATGAGGACATCAAGCATATGATTCAGGATGAAAAATATCGAAATATCATAGATGTCAACCTGAATAGGTCATCTGTATTTGTCCACATTTCCAATGTACAAGACAGCAGTGTATCAATTTGTACATTTGTGTTCCGCAGATAAGTTTTGTTACTACAAATGATGTGAATATAATTATTCAAGTACCAAGTGTCTCGAAGTAATATCAAAAACTGAATTCAGCCGTTATGATGTCGTAAAACTATCAATGATATTCCAAAATGCATGTTCTGGTATCCTATTTCTTACAGTCAACAAAGATAGTCCTGGTCAAGTCAAGCCAATGAATCCGACTAGGTAAACAGGGCCAGTCACGCTGATCGTCCATGACCGTAGTTGATTTCAGAGTACAGATGCAGTAAAGATGGAGTGGAGACACGGTGTCTCAGTCAGGTGTTGCACAGGTGGTCCCGAGGATGGCTCTGTGAGGGATGCAGTCTTTTCCCACACATAGCCAAATTAAGAAAGGTGACATTGATCCAGCATTGAATAAAGGCACTTAGTTGTGTCCATCGGGAATGCTTAGTGCTGGCACATGTGGAAGGCCATAAACTGTCTCTGATCCTCTGTAAGACTGTCTAGATTTCAGAACCATACAAAGGGAATGAGATGACATAGGATTTATAGAGGTTTCAGAGATAGCTGGTCCACATTGTGTGCAGGGAGTTCATGATGATGCTGTAAGACAGAGTAATGTCTGGGTTACTACAAGGATCAGAAGTCTATCTGCTGCTCAGATTCTGGTCGTCGCTATTGAAAAACTATGTGACCTACAATTTTTTGTCTAATCAGGGTCAGATGAAACTGACTGATCAAGACCCCCATCTCATAGCCTTTTTTGCGCTCCTGGAAACAGCGTATGTCAAAGCAGTCTCGCCAAAGCAGTAATCCGCATAGTCGTGAGCTTACTGACAAATCTCACATTGCACTACAGCCAGGAGCCATCTTCTCAAGTACATCTCAGGATATAAGATGAGCCGCTGTGAATCGCTACCAAAATAACATCACCAAGAGTTAACCCAACCTAGGACAAGCAGCTTTGAACAACAATTAGGGATCAAGATGGTGAACAGCACATGAGCTGCAGTGGTCAGCGACCCATAGCTGACTGCTAGCGTCAGGGCCAGCGAACCATAGCTGCCAAGACCCTTCTACACCTCCACGTGGTGATCCTGGATAACAGGCTGCAGCAGGGCAGACTGGCTAAGGAGAAGGGATCGAAGAGGGAATGCTAACCCGGTACTCAAAAAATGCTTGCTGAAGTCGGACGTGTTGGACCGAAAGGTGCAAATATCGCAGCCAAGCTATAAACTACGACACAATGCATTCCGTTCTCTGGACTAAATTCTGCGACTTAAACCCTTTCAGTGTTTGCTAGTGGGAGATTGAGAACGAACGAAGAAGAAGAAGAACAACAACAACAATTAAATGTTTATACTACTTCACAGTTAAAATTACAATTCCTTGATTAAGACCGTTGTCTAATTTCTATAAAAGTAAAAAAAAATGTATAGCCATCCATGAGTTTTATATTTTCCATGTATGCTTCTCCACATGCGATTTTCATGAACCCTGTAAACAGGTTTCAACCAGATGAAGCCAACATGAATTGAATGGAAGACTACTAATTCCACAGCAAGCCGGCTTTAGACAGCACAGATCCACTGAGGACCAGGTCATCCTCATAGCCCAGGAGATAGAAGATGCCTACCAGGCACAGAAACACACAGTAGCTGTTTGGGTGGATCTGGAAAAGGCATTTGACAAAGTCTGGAAAGATGGACTTAGAGTCAAGCTAAGAAGAAGTGATGTTTGTGGGAAGATGTACAAGTGGATCAACCACTACCTCAAACAAAGAACGGCCAGAGTCCAAGTACAAGGGCAGATGAGCAAAAAGGTGACACTCGAGCAGGGAGTACCCCAAGGGGGAGTACTGTCACCCACACTCTTCCTGGTATATATAAACGATATTACAGAGAATATACCAAGAAGAGTCCATAGCTCAATGTTTGCAGACGATCTGGCTATGTGGACCTCTGAAAAGAATCTCACCATAGCAAGAAATCGGATGCAGACGGCCCTAACATCGCTGGAATAGTGGGCGAACTCATGGCTGGTCAAAATAAACGAGGAGAAAACCACATGCACAATATTCTCGCTTTCATTAAAACCCCAAAGTACCAAATTAAGTCTAAATGGCAAATTCCTGCAGCCAAACGACAACCCAACCTATCTGGGAGTCACATTTGATCGGCGCATGACATGGAAAAGTCAGATTGAGAGAAACCGAATGAAAGCCAGAGAAAGAATGGCAATCATGAGGAAACTTGCTGGCACTAGCTGGGGAGCAGACGAAGGCATACTAAAGAAACTGTACACTGGAAGAGTGAGACCAGTTCTCGAGTATGGCATTGCGGCATGGACAACAGCAGCGAAGGCGAACTTCGATAAAGTTTACAAACTTCAAAACCAAGCCATGAGAATTATAACAGGTGGCATGAAGTCAACGCCAATTGTAGAACTTGAAAAGATTACAAAACTGCAATCCATGACCGATAGAAGAGACTGCAGAGCCCAGCTGCAGTCAGAGAAACTCCGAAGACTGACCGACCATCCAATGCACCAGAGACTAAACAATTTGGGAAATGGGAAACTAAAGCGGAGAAACTTTGCAGAAATAGCCAAAGAAAAGATGCACGAAGATCCCATAAACGCACTAACAACACCAAAACCCATCACTACTGTACGAAAACCTACCTGGAGGCAGGATATATTTCCAGAGGTGGTAGAAAATATACCAGGTATTGCAAACAAAAACTGCCAGACTGAAAAAGAAAGGAGAGATACTACCCTAAGCTTCATAACGAAAAGCTACCCAAGCATGGACTGGACCCATGCATACACCGACGGTTCTGTAACAAACACAACACAGAACGGAGGGGCAGGAGCATTCCTGAACCTACCAAATGGCAGAAAAATAACACTGTCATTCGCTACTGGTAAGTACACAAGCAATTTCAGAGCGGAGGCAGAGGCACTGAGGGCGGCAGTGGAAGAAATGGTGACACACAGTGAAAATGAGAGCCATATAGTCCTGCTGACAGATGCTCTCGCCGTAGTCACAGCGCTAAAAAGCCAGAAAAACACTGAGCTTAATGACTTAAGAGCAGCACTCTGCAAACTGTGCCAGCAGTCCGCACCAAAAAGGGTAGTGGTACAGTGGGTCCCATCACACTGCAACATCCAAGGCAACGAGGAGGCAGACAGACTGGCAAAAGAAGGTGCAAGACTACCACAAACAGATACTAGTATGACGTACGAAGAGTCAAAACGGCTTATCAAAGCCAGATACATGACCAAATGGGAAACCGAACATACTGGTTACACCAAAAACGATGCCTATTACCAGTTGAACCGAAGAGAGCAGGTCGTTGTCTTTAGACTTCGCACTGGCCACAATAGACTGAGGTACCACCTATTCAACAAATTGAAGATAGGGTGTACCGACGAATGCCCGTGCGGTACTGGTAAAATGACCGCTGAACATCTGCTGCAGAATTGCCCGACATACGAGGATCAGAGAGAGCAGATGTGGCGATTACCAGTGGAACTGCAAGACAAGCTCTATGGCAGTGGCGACAGCCTCAGGATGACCGCCGCTTTTTTCGAAAAAATAATGGTTACTGTCTGACTGCGTACGCAGAAGAAGAATGGAAGACTGTAAAGTAGAGGCAATAAATGATGGAAACAAGGAGAAAGATATAGGGCTCACAAAACACAGAAATGTCTGCAGCTACAGCAGATGATATCATTTCTTTTGAAAAACATTTGATCTGTTACACAACTTACTCAGCTTTTTTGACATTACGGGGGCAGTCTTTGGAATGCTCCCCAGGGAACTCTGTATTGTATATTTGTTGGGAGAATGGGAAAAATATCTGCATCACCTGTAAACAATAAGAGAAGCTCACATGTGTATTTTGTCAAACTATCCAAACCAAAACCAACTCCACTATACTTTAAATATTGAATGATATAGGCTAGCAATAAGATATGAAATACGAGGATGGGTTTAATAGAAAAATTAACTTCCTAAATCTCAACCATCGAAGGAAAAAAGTTTTTTTAAAATTATTGCAAATTTAATTTAGGAAAAGAATACAAACAATATTGCATATTCCTGGTAGAGCAATATGTTTAACTTGAAACAAACAATTACCCATTTACATATTTATGCTGAACAGATTTACATATTTTATGCTAAACAGACATAGAATATCATATTTTATATGAAACAGGCTAGCATCAAACAGAAAAACATTTTGTCTGTACAATAGACCACAGGAGTGGCTTCTATTATCTAAGTGCAGCATACAACACTATAAACCACCAGAAACTGCTGACAAAGAAATATTCTATGACAAATCACAGGTGCCTCACCAACCTCATCTACTGTCTATAGCAGAATAGACAGTTCTTTGTCACTTAGGGTGTGGCAGTTGATGGTAAACCCCAAAAAAATTACCTGGCACAAGGAAGCATCGTGACACCTATGTTGTATAACATAAGGGATGAAGATGCTGAGCAGTGCATGAGCTGTAGCGGTCAGCTACCTAACGCTGACTGCTAGTGTCAGGGCCAGCAACTCAGAGCAGCCAAGACTCTTCTCCACCTCCATGTGGTGATCCTGGATAACGAGCTACAACAGACTGACTAAAGAGAAGAGATTCAAGAGGGAAGGCTAACTAGGTACCCATAAATGCATGCTAAAGTTAGATGTGTCGGACAGTAAGGTGTAAATATCAGCCAAGTTGTAAACTATGACACAACCAATTCCATTCTCCGGACTATATTCTGGTACTTGCAAAGTCCTTTTCAGAGTTTGGTTTGAGAATGAACGACGACAAAGAAGAAGTATAACCTATATATCAATGACTAACCTATGGAGACAGTGGTGATGAAATTTATTTATGCCAACAACAAAGCAGTCAATGCTCAAGGAAATAGTTTGAAGAGGTTGAACACAAACTCACAAGGGTCTTAGTGCCCTTGCCGCATATTACCATAAAATTACTCCAAACCAAACCCCAGCAGAACCCAAATATGTGTTTTCTACCTCAGAAATAGAGGAGAAAAAACAACTACAGATCAAATGGCATGGTCACAGGAGCTGGAACACAGTATGGCTCTCAAATACCTGGGTGTAAAGTATGATCGCATACTGTCCTTCGCAATACACTGCCAGTAAACAAACGAAAAATACATTGATAAATAATATCTGAGAATTGACTAGCACAACATGGGGAGCTCAGCCATGTGGCCTCCAAACATCAGCACTTGCCATGTAGCTGAGTACTTTATGCCAGTTTGGAAAAACTTTTGCACATGCCAAACTTACTGATATAGCAATAAGTGAGACTGGCTGGATAGTTAGTGCCTAAAACAATGCAACTGAAAAAATTTACCTCATAATCAGCATCCTGAGACACAAAGAAGTGTCACATCAGAACTTGAAAGAAAGAAACAGGCAAACCACCCAAGGCATCCTATATATGGTTACCATTGGCAGTGCACAAAACTGAAATCTAGACAAAAAGAGTTTTACAGTCCGGGACAACACTGCATCGAAAAATGGAATGAACTGGACACCACTTGCCTTTACACAACATGGTTGTTATTAAATACGACTCTGAACTGGTGTATCCCGACGCAAGAAGAGCTTAAAGAGATGGGACCTCGGGGATGATAAAACATGCGACTGTGGAGCTCATAATATCCAGACCACCTGATGATCTGTTCAATCCTTCTTCAAACATGCAATATGGATGTCATGAGAGGGAATAACAAGGCAATCCATGTGGCAGAACATTGTGGTGTGGTGTCCAGGACAAAGAAAGTAAGTATATAATGGGTAAAATGTTTGACATAAGACTAAAGAAATGTCTTGTTTTACATTAAGAAGACAAATGCAGTAACAAGTTTTACATAAAGGTTAAAAGTTACAGACGAGAGCTCGACTTCATCGTGCGGGTTTCTCCATATGGCTCCGTCTCTCTCCACAGAATAGTATCCCGCCTGCCAAGAGCATCACACAAAGCACGAACTCCGTAGCTCCAGTGATGAACCCAGGGATCTCCGGAAAAATTGCCATCATCAACCCACCGTAACAGCTCGAATGTGTGTGTTTGCTGTGCAAATGTGTGTGTTCATGCATGGCATAGTGTTGTTAGTGCCACAGCTCACAAATCAAACTTGCATGTGTTTGGATTCATGAACCAGCAATGCTGTACACCTACGAGAAGTGAATCCATTTTTTAAATGTATGGTGTTGTATGTACTGGGCCATAAGGTGTAACACACAGTACATCGCACTCCGCTTTCAGAAAAAAAGCGAGCAGGGATAAAAAAAATGTTTTACATAAAACAGACAGCAAAATTATTTTTAAAAAAATTTGAAACTGGACTCACAAAATAATGTTATACATGAAACAAATTTACATAATGACATGGCCTTACATAAAAGAGACAACAAATAAAACACTTACATAACAACACAATCGTAAATTTACACACAAAAAAACAGACGTACATAACTGTGTCTTTACATTTAAAAAAAAACACAAATAAAACAGACTTTCATATTAACATGTCTTTACATTTAAAAAAAAAAATTAAACAGACTAGCATAATAACATGTCTCTACATTAAAAAGACTAACAAACACAACAGGTTTACATAACAAAACCATTTTAAATAAAAAAGACAACAAATAAAATAGACTTACAGGGCAAAAATCAACGGCTTCAACAATCTCATTCAGCTGATGAGAGTAGACATCATGGCTAATTATTAGCAAGCTTTTCTCCATGTCTAGCACCTTCTTCATAGAGTCCAACAGAATCCGCAAGTACTCAGGCCTGTCATGTGTCTGGATGATGATTACAAGGCTCTCAGGACCTAGGCTCAGTCCGTACTTCTCAAGATTGTGTATATGCTGTTCAGTATTTATACGAGAAACTTCCTGCTTGAGCGCTTCCGAATCATTAGTAGGAATGTTTCTGTGGTAGCTGTTTTGTTAATCAAATAAATTTTAAATGCATGTTTAACATGTGATTGAGTAATTGAATCATGTAATAAGTGATTAGGGTTATCTGATCATTTATTTCTTCTTAAGAAAAAGTTAATTCTATAGCAGGGACTGCAGTAGTAGTGTAGACACTTCACATTTTTCAGTCTATTACCTTACATGCTACTTCACCCTTTTGTCTAGTTCTTTGCCTGATGTGGATTCATTTTACTATATCTATGACAGGCCGCCAATTGTGGATCATATTTGGATAATTTTTGGGCACCATTTATTCCATTGCGATGTGTTTTTCCCTTACATTGAATCAAATACATATTTTACCTTCTGTTATCTATAATGGACGTGCAGTCGAAGTCAATATTGTTCCTTCATCACATATTAAACTCTTGAGCGGATTCCCACGGTTTTTTTTTTGGTGGTCATTTCAATCAATTTCAATTTTGGAAATGGATTTGTGCATCAAAATCCTCCATTGTGTTCATTATGCATGTGATGTTTATTTTTGTAAAGTAAAGGAGTAAAGTAACCCATGGCATTACTGCCGCAAGGGTGTGAGGTGTTAGCGATCTCACATTTCAAAGGCTTGGCTATATGAGGGCAGTAGCCATCTCTTCTCCCTCGCCATTTTTCTTCCCAGACTGAACCGGTACCCATTTAAGACTGGGTCGACCCAGGAGCCATTGCAATCTGAAAAAAATAATTCCTCCTCAACTGGGGAATGAACCCAGGACCACTCAGATGCGAAGCCAGCTAACGACTGCGCTACGCAGCTCCAAATTTTGTACATTACAATTTATCCTGCCTAACACTCCATGTCATGCCATCGAACCGGTTTTTGTTGTCTTCATCATTGACTGTTATAGGCTATAGAGTCAACTATTATCTTTCAGTCAATATTACTAGCATTTTCTATACACACCCTGTTCTAATTTAGATATCATGAAGAAAATCTATGAAAATCCCATTCCAGCATCCTTATTAGTACAATTCTCAAGGGGCAATCATTTTACAAGTAAACAACAGTGGGTGGAGGCAGAGGAAGTGGTTCTGAAGTCGGCCGGAACTAGTTAAACCAACGCCCCTGATCAGTACTGGCCTGGTGTTCAGGAAAAAGATGGCCAATGACAAGCCCTTATTCATCATCCCACTCATGTTTCGCAAGAGGATCTTACACAGAGCACAGTCGCCAAAAGCATGGAACAGAACAATCTATATTCCTCTCCCAACAAATGACAACCTAAAGCTGTGCACAAATTATCGCACTTTTGTGCTAATATGCCATACTACCAAGATACTCTTACGGAATATATTGAAGAGGATAGAAAGAAAATTTGAATGTGAAATCCAGGAAGTACAAGCATGAGCCAGAAAAGGGGGGAGCTTTGATGTATAATGTATATCAGTATACACCAAGGCCTTTGATAGATATGGGGTTTCCAGTACACAAAATCCATCTAATCGAATCATTATTAAGGAACAACAAGCTGCTGTCAGAGTATCTGGTTAAACATCAGATTGGTTCAAAGTACAAACGGAAGTAAAACAGGGATGCATCCTTTCCTAATACTAATTTAACATTTATGCAATAGATGGGCAAGACTATCTTTCTCTCACCGCTGTTTTGAAACTAATGTCTGATTGCCAGTTTCATTATTAACTTTTGGGGTGATCACCAAACTGAACTTCTGGGTAGCAGGTGTCCCATTAATGCTGTGCTGTACATGAACATCAGATCCTTGACCTTGTGACAAGGTCCCTACTGATCTGGGCTTCTCTCTGCAACACAAGACATGAAATAATTCAAACTCAACCATCAGATTTGATTTGTTTCAGTGCATAAAACAATTGACCATGATTTACAAATAATTAAAGTTAATCATAGAGCAAGGTGTGTAGGGTCAGGCGTAATACATTGACCAAGACCCCCCACACCTTCCGACCATACCATGCACTTGGACACATGCAGTGTTACTGCAGTCTGGTCAATTAGTTGAGGATTGGCATTCTGAACCAACTAAAAAGGTCTTGTATTTTCTACAGTTGGGATAACTTAGGCCCACATTCTTCAGCATGCCCTGACAAAGGAAAAGAGACACTACATCTGACATCCAAGGAAAATTTGGCAAGATCAAACAACTTAGATACCAGAAGTAATAAAACGACAACAGTCCCACAGCAGATACTGCCAGTGTTGATGATGTGTTAAGAAATGTCTTTGTATGAGGTCTCAGCTTTTGTGAGGTTAGTTAGTGTGGTCTGACACTTTTAACAGTGTCCTGTCTTCCCTAACACTAAAAGGTGCCAGTTGGGTAGAGATTATTGTCTTCCCTAAAAGGCTTCAGCTGGGTAGAGATTGTTGTGTCTTCTCTAACTATATAAGACTCCAACTGGGTAGAGGTTGTTGTGTCTTCCATAACTTTAAAAATACTCCAGCTGGATAGGGATTATCTTGACATCCCTAACTCTATAGCTGATGTTGGAAATGCACTGTAAAAAGTTCTCACACACAGATAGTTAAGACATTTCCAGCACTGCCACAGGCAGAGTGCAGGTACTATTGCTATTGGGTAAACTAAATGTCAACATAGAAAATCCTTGAAGTTGGTCACCTCAGAGCTGCACCATCCCTAGGCCTAATAAGTTACAAGAAGGAAACCACCCACAAACTTATTATTAATAGTCAAATGTGAATCCAAAAAGCAAACAAGGAACGACATTGGAAGGCCACTTCTGGGTGCTGATCAGGTGGACACGAACGGAGCCTCCACGAAGATTGCAACCAATAAGGCAGTCAGGCGTCCCCTGGAAACAATTGTCAATCGGCCAATCCTTTTAATACCTAGGCATCATACCATTGAATGTCAAAAGGCCTTGTGTTGATTTCAATCAACATCAAAGGACTCTCCTCTTCCTACTGTCTGAAATATGCATTCAGCGCAAATGCAATGAACTAATGGTCTAAGAGACCCATCGTGCAATCGATGACAGAAGACCAAAAATAGATAGAATGATGGGGATACAGGGATGATGAAACATGCGAATATGGAGTAACACAAGACCAGGATCATCTGATGATCTGTCCAAACCTCCCACAGTGACAGGGCAATCCATGTGGCTGAATACTGGAAGAATGAAGTGTGACGTAGTGCCTAGGAAACGGAAAGTAAAGTAAGTAGGTGCTGATCAGATGGATTTGCATAACAAATGGACAGCCTTTCAGTACCTGGCATCATAGACTGATCTATCTGATTAAATACCAGGATTCCAGTAGTAAAATCAAAACTTAGCCTGTACACTGCATGGAAACTGCAGGGGCAAGTAGCCTTTGTCTCAGTCCTATAAATCCTTCATGGTGGACCTCCCAGAAATTGTAAAAATGCTATAATAATATTTTTACAAAAAATGAAATCACAATAGTTGTGGAAGCTGTCCCTTATAGAGGTAATATACTATCACAGCTGTTTGTTCCAGAGAATAGAAGCATAGCAATAGAAGCATCTCTGGATTTGAGATTTTGAGTTTAGAAAGACTGGAAGGACTAGCAAGAGTGACATGATCCGATGGTTTATTTTAGTTTACCTGGACAATAGAAAGCATTCAAAGACAAGTAGGTTTGTTACACTCTAGATAGATTTGTATGTGAATGAGATTTGTTATGTCAGATGTCTACTTTCCACTTAAACATGCCCTACCTCATTCTGTCCTTTCTTAAATATCACCTTTTTCCTGTAGATGGCTTTCATGGATAGCCCTCTTTAGTAGTCAAAGATGGGCCCGACTGGTTTGCTGGGTTCTATGTGTATGTCAAAGACAAGAATAGCACCATTGCCCCACAGAGAGCATGTCGTAGAAGGCGACTAACTGTGTGACATGGCATAACACCAGCCATGGTTAGGTAGTTTATTAAGAGCAGCATAGATGACACCTAACAGGCTATGGGTCTACTTTGCTCTAGTGTTTGAGTCTATTAAGATGGACTCGCATATTAGTTAACCACCCTCCATAGGGGAGTAATAAACTGCTCGAGCCTAGCCCACTAAACAGGAAATCCTCCTCCTGGCTACATGCAGCTCACATGAGAGATGGGACCTGCACAGGGGCTTATGCCCCTGTAGAAGTACAGATGGACTAAGACGGGCCAAAGATGCAGCACAGTGAGCTTGCAGCAGCTAGTTACTCATAACTGGCTGCTTGTGTCAGGGTGAGCAAACCAGAGCTGACTGAGACCCTACTCAGCCTTCAAGTGGTGGCTTTGGAAACAGACTACATCAGTCTTGTCTAAGAGAAAAATATCACAGTTGGTAGGGAAATCCAGTACTAAAAATAGCCAGCCGTAATCGGATGTGTTGTGCCCAAAGACGCGGATATCACTGTACCTCTCAACATCATTTTATGATAAATGCTGAAGGAGGAGGAGTCAAAGGAGAAAAAAATAATCTTACAAGACTTATACAAGCATTATATAATTTAGTACAATTTATATGAAACCTAAACATATCATGAGCAATGAATAACAGCACAGCAGCCAATCAGATGTGCTGTAAAAGATGAACCAAGAAGCTCATTGAATTAACAACCTCATCATGTAATATGTGTTGATAAGAAACCAAAATTGCAAGAGCACATCAAGATGATTTAAAGCAGGTCTCCTATCAGGGAGCCAACTTAGTGGTAGCTCTGTGCTTCCTATGATCGAACCAAACAGAAATACTGTAGACACGCACCATCACTTATGTAGGAGAATGGGATAAAAAATGGTATTATATGTTGAGATATTTTATGTAGAAAAGGTCTTATAGGTAAAAGAGGGAAAAAATAAATGAAAAAAAATTGTAAAAGTTGATTAAGGTTGAGTTTAATCAAAATTTAAAAATAGGTATGATCAGATACCGCACCGAGACGGGAACACAAACAAAACCTATGTTACGACCAAAAGGCCTTCATCAGGGACAACAATACTGAACTAACAAATCAACATATAAGGAAAAAATGGTCAACTTATCTGATAGTAGACCCAGTCTGTCTAAGCGACCGGTTGGGCCAGATGCTTGACTGAAAATGAAGGGGAGAAGTCAAATAAGGTGGCCAGGAGAGCGTAAGAAGTGGAGTGGAATGCGCCGGACAAGCCAATTATAGGTAAAAGAGGTATTATAGGCAAAAGAGGTATTATAGGTAAAAGAGGTATTATAGGTAGAAGAGGTATTATAGGTAGAAGAGGTATTATAGGTAGAAGAGGTATTATAGGTAAAAGAGGTATTAAAGGTAGAAGAGGTATTATAGGTAAAAGAGGTATTATAGGTAAAAGAGGTATTATAGGTAGAAGAGGTATTATAGGTAGAAGAGGTATTATAGGTAGAAGAGGTATTATAGGTAAAAGAGGTATTATGGGTAGAAGAGGTATTATAGGTAGAAGAGGTATTATAGGTAGAAGAGGTATTATAGGTAGAAGAGGTATAGGTAAAAGAGGTATTATAGGTAAAAGAGGTATTATTGGTAAAAGGGTAGTGTTAACACCAAAATGTCACGTGCTATTTCCTCCTACCTGCCGCCAGTGTTTGGTGTGTTGTAGAAAACATGCAAATTCAGGACGATGAACACCACCATGGTTGAGATCAGCACAATGTGCAATCCACGCCGCAAGGTAAGGCGCATGACCGCACCAAACCAGGGTGCGTGACTCCTTTGCTCCACACCAGAGTTAGCCGGCACAGGTATCTAGTTACAATAATAAACAATGATTTATTCACATGTAAACTCTATATATATATCTGTATGTCTGTTATCTGTGAATAATATTAGTCCACACCATCAACAAATGATGAATGAGGTATCAACAGCAGATGGTCTTACAGTCCCAGTTGACGTCAGCTAACTGTGATAGCGATGTGTTGCCGCTACGAATCTGTGTACGCTCGCGAGTGCGTGTTTTGTTCTTTTTTTTGTCATGGGTGAATGCGACGTTTATCACTAGAGTCAATTTTTATGTCAAGTGGATCAGTGTGGATATTTATGTTTTAGTTAATGTTTCAGATTCATACATTGCTGTGTGTCCTGCTTCAAATTCGTTAACTTCACTATATGAATTTGAACGTGTGTGAAAATGTTGATAGATAAGGTGCACATTTCAGAATGTATACTAAAAACTATAGAAGTTACAACTCGATGTCAAGTCACGGACCAGCCAGAACAGCTGAACTAGAAAGCTATTGTTGGATAACGCTTTATATAAGAAATGGTCATTGATAATAGAACACATCATCTCAATCATCCTGGTTAAGACATCTATCTCTACGTTTCGTAATCCTTTTGTTCGCCATAGAGCACAGAACTGCAAATGCTGCTTGACAAATGTGTCTATTTTTGGACCATCTTTACTGACAATCGTGTTACTTACAAAATAGGTAATGCTACACACTGCTTTCATTATCTGGCCCGTATTTCTGTTATTTAATAGTTTGTCCATTACTGACGTTGTTTTTGTTTTGTTAGAATTGATCTGTACGTCATGTTATGCTGCTTACACTTAGATTGTCTTTTGTTCTGTATATTGTTCTGTCTATTGTTCTGTATATATCTTGTTGCTTGTGCGGTGGAAGAAAGATCCTCAAGATGCTTATCAAATGTCCATTGCTGTCCCGGTATTCTGCCGTGTTATGTTTGTTGGGTTTGATCTGTAGCAAAATGTTTGTTATTCATATATATGTTAAATTCGAGGAACTGAAGATGCAGCACAATAAATGAGCTCACATCAGCCAGAGATCTATAGCTGGCTGCATCAGGGTAGGGAACCAGAGCTGACCCCATTCCGTCTCCAAGCGGCGGCCCTGGAAACAGGCTGCATTAGTGTAGTCTGGCTAGGAGAATATGGATCGCAGTGGGAAGGAAAACCTGGTTCTCAAAACTTCATCTAAAATAGGTTGTGTCAGGCCGAAAATGGCAGATATCGCAGCTTTGCTGTAAACACGACACAACGTAACAACATTCTTATCAAGACGAGCGTTAACTACGAAAGTGGACACCAACCGCCGCTGTTATGTTTATAATAAGGTGATTCTCTCCGATCTTATTGCTGGGGTTTTCTCCCAGTATACAATTTGTCATAATTAGCTTGAAGGTTTCCTCCATCTAAAGCAGTTTCTGGGAGATATTCAGTTAGCTTTCATAATGGAATCTACCACAATTCTTTCTATGATGAACAAACGTTTGACAAATTAAATGCATTATTCTGCTAGCACCTTGGGGGAAAAAAACCGCTGCTCTTCAGCTTCCGCTGTTCTTATTAGCACCATCTTGAGAATCGCTAACTGTATTGTTGAGTTGTTTTTCTCCTCTGTGTGATCTTTAGTGCAGTCTCGTTCCAATATATTTGCATGTTTTTTTAAATTTATAATTGCAAGTTTCGTTCTCATGGTAAGCATTTGCATAATGGAAGTGTAAACGTAGAGATGGGCACACTAAAACAGCTCACGCAGTTACATGTAACCGAAACAAACATTTATGGAACGATACACACAGACATAGGGTGTGCAATATTCGGATAAACTATATGCAGATTATTCCAGCTACCACATGTCGCTTGAAAACAATGATGGGGAATTTTCCAACTGGTTTTTCAATACGAAATAAAACCAGCTACAACATCAGCGGCATCGTTTATATAATGGGGGGTTAACACGTTGGTATAGTTTGCTAGGGTGTTGGCCACCTTTTGGCGATTGTTGCCGTGCCCGCTGGGTTTTATCGATCACGATGAACAATGTCAAAATAGGAGTAAAGAGAATGATGTGTCTGTCCCTTAATCGTTTAACATTAAGAATGGGGCGAATCTCGCGGAAAGAATGGAATGTAAATGAGGACGTTTTAGACATGGTAGAATTGCAAGTATAACTGATGAATGTAATCAGAGTAAGACACGATATTTTCGTCACATCAAAACACTGAAATAAAGCGGCATTCGTGACAGAAGTAAACAATGCTATAAGTGGGAGAACGTTATCAACATTTGAACTGCTGACAGCCTAGGAGATTGTACTTGGCAGATTGTACCTGGGAGAACGCTATCGACATTTGAACTGTTGACAGCCTGGGATATTGTACTTGGCAGATTGTACCTGGGAGAACGCTATCGACATTTGAACTGTTGACAGCCTGGGAGATTGTACTTGGCAGATTGTACCTGGGAGAACGCTATCGACATTTGAACTGTTGACAGCCTGGGAGATTGTACCTGGGAGAACGCTATCGACATTTGAACTGCTGACAGCCTGGAAGATTGTACCTGGGAGAACGCTATCGACATTTGAACTGCTGACAGCCTGGAAGATTGTACCATAAGTTTTTTTTCTACACCAGAAAAATACGAGTGCTGTAATACACAGCCCATGGTCTGACACATATCAAATCTATCAAAGCCTTTACATCTCTTAGTTGAGCAGATGTCTTCAGCAAATTCTGTTATCTCCAGCTCTGTCCCAGTCTGCCCTGTTTCCTTTATGTTTGTCTCGAGCTCTCTTCTCCGTGTCTGTTAGGCCTGCATCTATCTCTCTTGCCTTGGGGATCCCAGAAAAGAGACCCGCCTTGTAATACTATCAGCTAGTTTCCTTAAAGTATAACCTATCTAATGCTAGTGCCTTCTCTTCACGCCGTGTGTCATCGATGTATGTCTCGCTTCATTCCAACAGATTCCCATTAGTGATATTATCATACCTTATCAATCTCGCCATTCTTCGCAGACACCCATTTATGAAAGCCTGCACCTTTTCATTGTGTTTGTTATTATCGATGTCCCAAGGCCATACAATAGAAGAGCCTTTACGATGTGGCTGATAATCTGTATATCTATATTGGGCTTATATTTTTTTTAAATTTCCATTACGTTCCTCAATGCAATGAAAGCTCCTCTTGACTTTTGTATTCTTTTTTTCATACTTTTATCCACATCTCCTACTCTTACTATATTGCTACCAAGATATTTGAATGACTCCACAATCTTATTGCTGTTACTTGTCTTCATAATCTTTGTTTTTCTCTGTGACCTTTCATCAAGTACAGTCCTTTTAAAGGGATCGGAAAGATGGACATGTTTTTTAAAAGTTTTCTTAATTATGTTACTCAACCATTTAATGCCCGATCAACCTCAAAAGTGATGCTTTGTCTAAGCTTCAAATGCCTTTTCCAAGTCCACGAATCCGACATAAAGTTGCGAGTTCCTCACTTTGTTCAACATTTATTCTTAGTGTAGCCATTTGGTCAGCACAGGACCTATTTTGTGGAAGCCTGTCTCTTCTTCTCTCAACTGTTTCTCTGAGGTCTATTTTCCTCTCTAGCGTGATCCTGCTCAATATTTTCCTCTCTAGCGTGATCCTGCTCAATATTTTCCTCTCTAGCGTGATCCTGCTCAATATTTTCCTCTCTAGCGTGATCCTGCTCAATATTTTCCTCTCTAGCGTGATCCTGCTCAATATTTTCCTCTCTAGCGTGATCCTGCTCAATATTTTCCTCTCTAGCGTGATCCTGCTCAATATTTTCCTCTCTAGCGTGATCCTGCTCAATATTTTCCTCTCTAGCGTGATCCTGCTCAATATTTTCCTCTCTAGCGTGATCCTGCTCAATATTTTCCTCTCTAGCGTGATCCTGCTCAATATTTTCCTCTCTAGCGTGATCCTGCTCAATATTTTCCTCTCTAGCGTGATCCTGCTCAATATTTTCCTCTCTAGCGTGATCCTGCTCAATATTTTCCTCTCTAGCGTGATCCTGCTCAATATTTTCCTCTCTAGCGTGATCCTGCTCAATATTTTCCTCTCTAGCGTGATCCTGCTCAATATTTTCCTCTCTAGCGTGATCCTGCTCAATATTTTCCTCTCTAGCGTGATCCTGCTCAATATTTTCCTCTCTAGCGTGATCCTGCTCAATATTTTCCTCTCTAGCGTGATCCTGCTCAATATTTTCCTCTCTAGCGTGATCCTGCTCAATATTTTCCTCTCTAGCGTGATCCTGCTCAATATTTTCCTCTCTAGCGTGATCCTGCTCAATATTTTCCTCTCTAGCGTGATCCTGCTCAATATTTTCCTCTGCACTGATAATTAACATTACTCCTCTATAATGTGTGCATTTTTGGAGATCTCCATTTTTTTTACAACTTGACTAGAGACTAGATAGCCTTCCTTCCAGCCTGCTGGTATTTCCTATCTGTCCCAGACTTTACCAAATAGTGTGTATAAATATCTGCGTTGTAATGTCAATATCTGTTGTGATCGCTTTTGCTGAGATACTACCTGGGCCAGTGGCATTTTTTCTTGTTTCATCCGATGCTGTTTCTTACTTCTTTATTGGAGTAAGAATATGTTTCTGAGCCTTGGCGCTAGAATTTGTGGCTTTGCTTCAGTTAAAAATGTGCCTTCATTTTCAAACCTACACGGTTATTCCAGACTATGCTAGTTTCTGGCACGCGTTAATAGTAGGTTCTGCAATGCCACAAGTTGGAGAGTGTTCTGTGCTAGAGATGCTTTGATCGTACTATTAGTAGTCTTTTACACCATGCTGTCAGTGTGGCAGTGAGCCCGCAAGGACACCACTTTTGTTCTATTTTTGGACTAACGTCTTGAAGTTTTTAAAATTCAAGTTCGAGGGGACGGCGTGGCCTAGTGGTTAAGTGGCACGGCTCACAACCCGAAGGTGCTGGGTTCGATCCCCACCACAGCACCGGCCGTTACCCCGGGGAAGCAAACCCTTAGAAAATGCACGAGGAAGCAGACCCTTACATAAAATGCATGCTGAAGTCGGATGCATTGGGCCGACAGGCGCAAAATAAAAACCACAGTGCAACGCACACCCGCATTGGGGAATAGAGAAAAAAGGCGAACGCAAAAAACAAGTTCCATCCATCCACCCATTAATCCATCCATCCATCTATCTATATTACAGGCAGACAGGAATTCACCCGATAATAGGAACAGACAGAAAAACAGTACAGGCAGACAGGCAGAGATAAAGAGAGGCAGGCAGATATGCAGGCTATAGACAGACAGACGCGACATGCAAATAAGGAGGAATGCAATATTTGCCTGATTAGCTTCTAGAACTTGCCCCTCTAATTGCTGTCTACGGTTACCAGTTTTCTAGAAGGGCATCCATATTCCACTTCAATGGACTTGTGTATACCGTGTCAACGTTTTTTTTCACGCAGGGACTAGACAGCAAAGCTGATGTGCAAATACGATCGTTCACCCAGCACGCCAATATCCAAACAGCACTAATCACAAGAAAGCTAGGGCTAAACTGTGAGGGGGGTAATATGGAAGTTGTGAGGTAGAGGTAATAACAGCAAGATGAGGCATACCAAGATCCCCCAAAATCCGTTTCCCTTTAAACACGCTCTTGAATACGTGTGTTCTTTAAATGTAAACTCCATTTACAAATGAATATGGTGTGTGTGTGTGTGTGTGTGTGTGTGAGAGAGAGAGAGAGAGAGAGAGAGAGAGAGGGTGGGGGAAGCAGAAAGGACCAATCTTTATTTGATAGTTAAAAAAGCACAAACTAATAACACAAGTAAACAGGATAAGGTACACTCGTGACTCGACCGGTATAACGGCTGCGTGTAATCGTTACAACCAGTATTGTGTGCACACGGTTAAGAGCTCAGAAGTAGGCCAACAGTAGACGATGCCGTCGGTGATGGAGTGATAAGAGCATACATGTATTATGGCACGATAGTGGTAAGCCTGTGTGATGGATCACCAGTCAAGGCGAAGTGGTTGTTTCTGGTGTCAACAAGGTGTAGACATGCTACCTGCTGCTCCTCTTAAAAACACGTTACAGATAGCTGGGGGGTTTTCCCCTACAGTTACTCAAATATCTCTTGGTACTATTTCAAGTTTTACAGATCACCACCTGTAATAATTTGAAGCCGCCATCTTTCTCTTTATTTAACCGTTTCTACGACTGTCAATCAGTTCTTCGGTTACTTCCACTATCGTGTCTTCGAAATCAAAGGTTAGTCCCATGGCAACAATTGCCGTCGGGGTTGAAGATAACTCTCCATGTACTAAGCCGCAGCTTAAGTGAGGTGGAGTGGCCAGTTCCCTTCCTTGCTTTTTATACCTTTCCCAACTCATAGATCAGGAACCAATTTACAGTTGGGTCGACTGGAGGAGCGCTGTAATCTCAGTCATAGCAAGCCACTCGCTGTCGACTAGTCTACACGCTTGACATATATTAATCCTGCCCGTTATTTACGTCCGACAAGAAAACCATTAAAACCAAATTCACATCTCTTTCCGAGTCGCACCTATAGCGCAGCTAATGTTAGTGGTACAATAGGCAGACTGGGTGATGGATAACGTGTCAGAGACGGAGTGGTTATATCTGGTTCACACCAAATACTTCAAGTACGTCAGCACTTCAAACACTCCATCTCCACGTTGTCTTCCAAGTCTTCAGCGATAAGTGTCTATGAGAATGTCAATGTAAGGCTCATAGGTCAAGCCTTGAAATTGTAAATGACACTTCTGTTTGAGAAAAGAGGTGATTTTAATCAATTATTTTTTTCTCGTTCGCCTTTTTTCTGTATTCCCCATGGCGGCGTGCGTTGCGCTACGTAATTTGTGTCTGTCGGTTCAGTGCATCCGACTTCGGCATGGATTTTATGTAAGGATCTGCTTTCTCTTGCATTTTCTAGGGGTTTGCTTCCCCGGGGCAATGCGGTCCTGTGATGGGGGAGCGAATCCATCACCTTCGATTTGTGAACATTAGCCCCCGTCGTCCCCATGTGATTTGAATTTTTTTTTTTTTTGCGTTCGCCTCATTTATCTATTCCCCAAGGCGTGTGTGCGTTACACTGTGGTTTTTATTTTGCGCCTGTCGGCCCAGTGCATCCGACTTCAGCACGCATTTTATGTAAGGGTCTGCTTCCTCCTGCATTTTCTAAGGGTTTGCTTCCCCGGGGTAACGGCCGGTGCTGTGATGGGGATCGAACCCAGCACCTTCTGGTTGTGAGCCGTGCCACTTAACCACTAGGCCACGCCGTCCCCCATGTGATTTGAATGAGAAGTGAGATTGAATGAGAAGAGGCGAGATTGAATGAGAAGAGGCGAGGTTGAATTAGAAGAGGTGAGAATGAATGAGAAGAGGTGAGATTGAATGAGAAGTGAGATTGAATGAGAAGAGGTGAGATTGAATGAGAAGAGGTGAGATTGAGTGAGAATAGATGAGACTGAATGAGAAGAGGTGAGATTGAATGAGAAGAGGTGAGATTGAATGAGAAGTGAGATTGAATGAGAAGAGGTGAGATTGAATGAGAAGAGGTGAGATTGAATGAGAAGAGGTGAGATTGAATGAGAAGAGGTGAGGCTGAATGAGAAGAGGTGAGATTGAATGAGAAGAGGTGAGATTGAATGAGAAGAGGTGAGATTGAATGAGAAGAGGTGAGATTGAATGAGAAGTGAGATTGAATGAGAAGAGGTGAGATTGAATGAGAAGAGGTGAGATTGAATGAGAAGAGGTGAGATTGAATGAGAAGAGGTGAGATTGAATGAGAACGATAATTAATTAGCGAAATCAGTTCCCCAGTTACGATATTTTGGCCTAATCAAAATACATATCTTGCTGAAGAGCATTCTCGAATAAAAAGAAGAGGACAAATGTGTCAGGTGACAAGTTGAACAGTGGTAGAATAGCATCAAGAGATGAAGAAAGTAACGCATATCAGTTTGTACTATTCCGGTATGAGATATCTGACTGAAAGAGAAGTGGGGGCATGGGGAACTGTTAGTTCAACTGTTACATCGGTCCTATGTCAACTCTTACAACGGCCCTATTACATCTCTTACATCGTCACCAGACCATCTCTTATAGTTTCGTGTAATTTACGTCTACGAGCTCTGCTTCACAATGTCATCCACATGACATCTTTTCTTCCCTACAGTAATCTCCCTTTTGGAGCAGCCGGTGGCCGAGTGGTTTGATACAGACCAAACGGAGTTTTTTTCAAATTTAGAAAATGGTTACTCCTCAGCAATATCAGAAAGACACGTTTTTGTAGTGTTGTTTCTAACAGTGGTTAAATAATAAAAACTTAGCCTACACACTACGCGAAGACTGTAGGCACAAATGCTCTTTATTCTATACCACCGTAACTCCTCACGACGCATCCAAGTAATGAATGTAAAGGATAGGTAGTTTGTTTTCTTTATTCTCCATTTTCAGGCAAGTGAATAGAGGTTTTCAAGATAGCGAGAGAGTATTTTTAAAACGTGGTCAAATAATATCCAAACACTACTGGCTGTCAAAAATACACGTTTTACGGTTTGTGCAGGAGTTGATCTTGGCGATGGCCCATGTTTTGTAGGGTTTTCATTGTTAAAAAAAAATTATAGCTTACCCGCTAGCTAGCTGAGTCACATCGACATCTGTTCGATTGTGATGTTTCTACTATGTTCGTTCTCTCTCGCTAGCTTTTATGCACCCCTCTTTACTGATGTAGACAGCCACATGTGCCCCACTTCCGGCAGTCAAAAGATACGTGCCGATAGATAAAATAGTTGCACACAATCACACTTACGTAACGGTTCGTGACCTTTGCCGAATTGACGTTACCAGAGCGCGCGAAAGTTTGGCGTGGATTTTATCGCTGTTCACATATACATCCAACGTGAGTACATGCTAAATCTGCAATTCTAATCGAAAACTATCCCACAAGTAAAGTAACAATGACTGATAAACATTTGACATTTTTCTCTTCTCTCAACCCCTCGTATTTCAGATCTTGATACGTACCGACTTAAATGAAGCCACCTTAAAAATCCCAAACTCACGCCAAAGACTAAACAGTGCGAGCATGTTTTCTGTGCTAGTTACCAATGCATCGTACAGATGCCCCGATGCAGCCTCCAATCGAACGCAAACCATATCGCAGGCATCTAGTGTTCAGTTACTAATTTATTGAAGAACAGAAGGTGTAAACACGAAGGCGAGGTTCAGAGTAGGTGTGAGGGCGAAACTTTCGACAGATCGCGGAGGGAACTTCTCTGCCAGGTGAATGAATGAGTGGTCTGAACGTGCAGTGCTTCATACGTTTGTCTCAAAGTACTTTGAACTCCGCGCATGGGTGCACCTTAACCATATAGCTAGCTACAAGAAACAGTTTTGCGGTGCCTGTTGATTAAAACAGCAGCTTAGCTGAGAACGAAAACATTTTTTTTTCAAATTTAGAAAATGGGTTACTCCTCAGCAATATTAGAAAATAAAGAAAATACTGACAAGAAAACATATAGCTGATTTTAAAATAGATCAAGGAAAGTCATAACCCTGGAAGCCAAATATGAATAACTGACTTTAAAAAAAATCAAGAACGAAAATACATGCTCAAACTATCTCATTTACCTGTGCGCACAATTTTGAAAGTTAGGCATAGGCAAAACAATATTTGAGATCGCTAGACAATTGTATCCACCATTTGTTTAAGTGAGAGAAAGATAGGAAAAATGTTATTCCTGACGACGAAAATCTGAAATGTATAAATTAATTACCGAACATAATCTGTTCATTCCCCGTGTGCATCCCTGGACCATTATTGGGGTAGAAATAATAGTGTCCCCCTTAACGTTACATCATACATGTCACAAATAACGTCTAAAGAAGGGTTGTGCATGCAGCTAGCAAACTGGTGTCAAACAACTTGGAATCATGTGTATCAGAGCCGCTCGATTTGATGAAGCTCTGTCGCAGACGGTAAAGGGGTTTGCTTTATTCTATTGCACTCTGCACTCACTCTAAATAAATTCAAGTAGCACTAAATATAAACATAATAAAACATATTATTTATTCAAGTAACGTTGCCAACTATAAGCTCTCTAGCAACTTAAATTCTTTCTCTCACACGCTTATCTAAAACATTCCTATCGCTACCTAACCTTATTGATACTGTTATTTTCCGGTTCTTTCTCCTCGCCTAATCTGTCTGCTGCGATCGAACTTTCGTTGCGGATTACCAAGTATGACGTCCGTGGTCTTGTTCCTCTTTGTCAGCGGTAGATCAAAGTGGTCTAAACGTGGTCAGGATAGACTGCATGAAATATGACCCATGGGATCACTGCCTCTAGCTGCTACTGACGACTTACATTCACTTGACCAATGTGATGTCGACGTGATCAGTGGGACTGCGTCAATATGGTCAATGGGATGACTGCCTCTATAAGCTACTGACGACTTGTAATCACGACCAACACATAATACGAGGGTAGTTACCTTGCTTGCTGCGTGTCTATCTCAACTCAAATCTGCCTTAAGTGAATATCTTCGTCGCCTGTCATCCACTGAGCGTCTCTTTCCAAAGTACCTCTGTCTGAAGTAAAGTGTTCTCTCTCTGTCTCTGAAGTGAAATATTCTCTCTCTGTGGTTCTCAACTCAAATCTGCCACACTTCGTCGCCTGTCATCCACTGAGCGTCTCTTTCCAAAGTACCTCTGTCTCTGAAGTAAAGTGTTCTCTCTCTGTCTCTGAAGTGAAATATTATCTCTCTGTGGTTCTCAACTCAAATCTTCCCCACTCCGTCGCCTGCCCTTCACTGAGCGTCTCTTTCGAAAGTGTTCTCTTGTAATGTCCCTCGCGTCTCTCTACCGGGGTTTAAATTCGATCTACATCCTCAGATCACGTGATTTCCAAAACGGAGGGCGTTATTGTCCGTCTGCTTACCATTATCCCCCATCCTGTTCCAGTGGTTTCCAGACGTAGCGGGTTTGTGGGCGGCAATAAGCCTACCCTTCTACCACCACTAATCGTGCCAGGTGTGGACACAAGGCCCGCAACTTACGTCAGGTTACGTATGTTTACCACAACTCCCACCTGCACGGTTCGAGAAAAAGTGTATGTGGTACGTTTTGGTTACTCAAATTCTGGCGGGACTGAGCTCAGCTGCACTGACTCAAATCCCACGAAAAAGAAATAAATAAATGGTTGTCTATGCTCTTTCTATCTTCCTCCCAACTGATACATGTTAAATCATGTCTAAGTTCCTACCTGTACATTGTCTCTAAAGCTACGATCTGTTACACCTGGTATTAAAACAGGCATGTTAATGTATGTTGCTAGGTAGCCGATGGCTATCGGCTATCCGTAGTAGATATTTTAAACTTCCTGCGGCTTTCTAGGCCTGGGGGAAGGTACCAATAATTTGGGTAGATTTTTAACATGAATTTTGACATTTGTTCGGTTAGCGCATGTTAAACCTACTCTTTTCGATATCTAACTGCCAACGGATTTTTAACGTGCTCGACACTGAACACGAGAGTCCGATCTCTCTACACTGACAGAAGTAGGTTTACATTGCATCGAGAGAGAGTGGAGAAGAGGGAGAATAAAAAGTGTTCACATGCCTTGAAGGCAAACAATGATCTCTGCGTATGAGTTGTCTGTAGAGCCCTTAAGAAAGTGGTGAAGATGAAGTACATGTTATTCAACTGCTTCAGGAAGAAAAGTGGTTGGCGTAACAATGAAGGTACGCATGTCATTGAAGGTATGCGTGACATTGAAGGTACGCACACCAATGAAGGTACGTGTAACACTGAAGGTATGTGTAAAAGTGAAGGTATGCGTAACACTGACGGTACGCGTAACACTGAAGGTATGCGTAACACTGACGGCACGCATAACACTGACGGTACGCGTAACACTGAAGGTACGGGTAAGACTGAAGGTACGCGTAACACTGAAGGTATAACAGATTGCTCAGAACAAATTGGTAGAAATCCCTTTCAAGGAACGCTATACATCAGGACTAGTGATTCAAAATACATTTATAAAAACTAATTTTAGGCGAAGAAAGTTCTAACCAGGCCACATTGTTGAAGAAGAAAAATCGATGGCTAGCTCCGAAATCGCAAAGGATTGTTTGACTAAGGTTAGAGTTAAGTGAATTAGACGAACGCAGATTCAAACCGATTGCTGACCCGACCTATCGAACCAAGAATCAAAGAGCACTCGCCGGTTAAGACAACCTCTCCCAGTGATTGGGAATTTCAATGCTAGGGCTAAGATGACCCAAACAATATTTCTTCTTCTTCTTCTTCTTCTTCTTCTTCTTCGTTCGTTCTCAATCTCCCACTACCAAACCATGAAAGGGTAAGTTGCAGAATGTAGTCCAGAGAACGGAATGCGTTGTGTTGTAGTTTACAGCTTGGCTGCGATATTTGCACCTTTCGGTCTAACACATCCGACTTCAGCAAGCATTTTATGAGTACCGGGTTAGCATTCCCTCTTCGATCCCTTCTCCTTAGCCAGTCTGCCCTGCTGCAGTCTGTTATCCAGGATCACCGCGTGGAGGTGTAGAAGGGTCTTGACAGCTCTGGTTCGCTGGCCCTGACGCTAGCAGTCAGCTAAGGGTCGCTGACCGCTGCAGCTCATGCGCTGTTCAGTATCTTGATCACCAAACAATATTTGAAGACTATTGTGCTTCTCTTCGTTCCGGAAGTCAGGCAATATTGTGCTGGTTAGTTATGCTCATCGATGCCTGAGGTCAGTTTATAATAACACGAATACTGTAGGTACTCGAATAAGCACATATTCAATCTATATTCATCGTTGTTGTTATTATTTGATATGTTTTCTATTCGGTGTTCTCTATCCCCATCTAGGATCGAAGATTGTGTTCATATTTCTCGTCCTACATGGTGTTTCCGTTTTACTGTATGTTAAAACCAACTGATGATTTTGTTAGTACTGACGCAGCTTCTATTGATGTCCAGAGGTTAGACAAAATTCTTCTGGTAATTACCGCCCTTTAAAAGTACTGCTGCTTATCGACAATGACCAGTTAGTGTTGCAATGCTTCAATACCACTGATCAACCCGACCTGGCATACATTTATGCTAATCAAACCTATGTGCCGCTTGCTGTACATATGTGGCAGGTCAGTCATACGCTAGTGCATTCTAGTCTAAATATAAATTCGTATGCGTTCCATATTCACTGTCATCAAAATGTAGCTCTTGATAATTGGGTTCAACGAACGAAAAAGCAGCGTCTTCGAAAGAGAAATGCCTGAGTGGCGGAGTGGTTAATAACACTTGATTTTCTTGATATGTTAAGTTCGATCCGGGTATAAAAACGCTAGTCTACCCAGATGTAAATATGTACCTGGCTCGCAATTTTGGAGTTTGCGGCAGTCAGAAAAGAAAATGGTCAAACCATTGAAAATGCGGATACCTAGTAAAATGAATTCCCTCTAACTTGAGTGTGGTAACTGATATGAGACTACTCTACTTTTTAAATCATCAAATAGCGTAATTCTAGTATGGAGTGTATGTCGGTCATAGTACCACGTGATCCTTAGCATCCAATCATATCTATCTATCTATCTATCTATCTATCTATCTATCTATCTATCTATCTATCTATCTATCTATCTATCTATCTATCTATCTATCTATCTATCTATCTATCTATCTATCTATCTATCTATCTATCTATCTATCTATCTATCTATCTATCTATCTATCTATCTATCTATCTATCTATCTATCTATCTATCTATCTATCTATCTATCTATCTATCTATCTATCTATCTATCTATCTATCTATCTATCTATCTATCTATCTATCTATCTATCTATCTATCTATCTATCTATCTATCTATCTATCTATCTATCTATCTATCTATCTACCTATCTATCTATCTATCTATCTATCTATCTATCTATCTATCTATCTATCTATCTATCTATCTATCTATCCATCCATCTTTGTATGTATCTATCCATCTATCTTCAGTCTACTTATGTCGTTAGACGTAGTGGGGAGGTGTGACCTCCTTTGTTTCATATGTTTTTGGCAGGTGAAAATGCACTGGTGACTTGCCAGGTCAATCCCAGCATCTGTTAGCCCCTGGAATATACGATCGCCTATTTTTGAGACTGGTGGAGGTGAAAGCATAAATTAGAGCAATGTAGACCCGCGGGCTGTCAGGCGCCATCTAAGTTGCAGCGCTAACCACGTAACCAAGACCTGAAGTTATAACCACTAAGTCCATTTTTTGTGATATATTCTCTGTGAGTCGAATATCCGTAGAATAATTTGAGTAGATTTTAAACTATAATTTTGTCCGAGCAGTGGCCGTTAGGCATACTCTTTCTGATTTCCAACTGCTAAAGTTTTTTTAAAGTGCGCACACGGGCGTCTGATCTTACCACTCAGAGATCTGGAGAAATATTTACCAGAAGATCCACGTAGAAACAAATCTCGGTCTCCACCGTGATTTGAACTCGCGACCTCCAGCACCCGAGATGAATGCCTTACCGCGAGATACACTGGGTCCCTAAGCATATCAATGTCCACAATTGTCGCCGTGGAAAATTTAGAAATTCTTAGGTCGCTTGTTCGAATTCGACTTGCCGAATATTTTTTGTTTTTTTCAAAGTTGTATGATACATTTATACATTAAAAAAAAACAACAACCCATTATTGAAGAAGTATAATTCATTTCTCAATATCCTCATAATTTTTATAAACTGAATATGTTACGCAGAAATATTATTTTTAGTCGGTGATTTGGGCAACGGAAAATGAGTGAAAGTGATATGTAAGTTAAGTGTTAGTATACATTTTAAAAGAATCATTTTCGCTCATGTTTCCCTCCTTCTTCTTCTTCTTCGTACGCTGTCAGACGTAAACCTGTATTTGTTCGAAGAAAGCAGCGGTCATCCTGAGGCTGTCGACACTGCCATAGAGCTTGTCTAGTGTCGCCACTGGTGATGGCCACATGTGCTTTCTCTGGTCCTCGTATGTCGGGCAGTTTTGCAGCAGATGTTCAGCGGTCATTTTCCCGGTACCACACGTGCATTCGTCAGTGCCGCCTATCTTCCGTTTATTGAATAGGTGGTACCTCAGTCTGTTGTAGCCTGTGCGGAGTCTGAAGACTACGACCTGCTCTCTTCTGTTCAACTGTTAATAGGCATATATGACGTGATTCAAACCCGTTAAGTTGAGATGTCAAATCAAGCTAGCACTTTGGTTACACCCATACACCACGCGCTCTCCCATTTTACGTTATAATGAAGGGAACTGAGACGATAGTCCGGTCAGGTACAACGTAATTACAAGGGCGTGGCGTAAGGGTCAGGTACAAAATACTGACCAAGGCTGCTATCTCTCGTCCATGTACAGTTCCATGGAAACAGGCTGTTTTCAAGGCTGTATGGCTGACGAGACGTGGATCGGCGTGATCCTTGTAGTAGTGAGCGTCATGTAGATGAAGCTAATCATAGAACAACCACCTTGTGGACCAGGGTTCACCTTCATCAGCACGCTAGGGATGTAAGGAAAGCTAAAATCCGCCACTTAACGCTATTTTCAGGGCGCACAAAAGAGCGAACTTACTCATCGTGGGCATTAAACAATAACTTTATAATGAGGGCCCTAATCATCTCTGAATCTGAATCCTAGCTTTTGGAAGGTACAGAGGGGCTGGCTGTGTCTTGAGTGGATAGCGGACATAAGGGACCTCGAGCCTTCAGGATCTTGTGCGGATCTGTCCTGGTCATGCTTGGATTTGCGGGATTCTCTCCCCAGAGGTACTCGCAGTGGGGACATTCTCAATGTACAGTGGAAACATTGCCAATGGATAGTGAGGATATTGCTAATGGATATAAGGTGGCATTTTATATCAACGACTGCTTTTTTGGCGAAGACACAGCAGTAGACGAACCAGCATGGCACAAAACGCAGAGTTTCGACATTATTCGCAGATCTAGCAGAGAGGGGTGTTTAAGAGGGTGGAGCAGAAGTGTGTACAGCAAGCGACTACATGAACCATCACTTCGCTAATTGCTGAGTAGGACTAATCTATGGGTCTGCTCTGAGACCACTGACGCCGATTAATCTTAATGGATCAGAAGGGAGTTTTAATTGGGTAATGGAAGGGAATCCTACACACCAGCACGTGATGCAAGAACTGGAGATATGGACGGGGGTGGGGGGATTGGGGGGGGGGAAGCTGCTACTGAAAAAACCTTACAGAGACCCGAATTGTGAACCGTCAAACCCTTACAGAAACACGAATTGTGAACCGTCAAACCTTTACAGAAACACGAATTGTGAACCGTCAAACCCTTACAGAGACACGAATTGTAAACCGTCAAACCCTTACAGAGACATGAATTATGAACCGTCAAACCCTTACAGAGACACGAATTGTGAACTGTCAAAACCCTTACAGAAACACGAATTGTGAACCGTCAAATCCTTAGAGACACACGAATTGTGAACTGTCAAAATCCTTACAGAAACACAAATTGTGAACTGTCAAACCCTTACAGAGACACGAATTGTAAACCGTCAAACCCTTACAGAGACACGAATTGTGAACTGTCAAGACCCTTACATAAACACGAATTGTGAACCGTCAAACCCTTACAGAGACACGAATTGTGAACCGTCAAACCCTTACAGAAACACGAATTGTGAACTGTCAAAACCCTTACAGAAACACGAAATGTAAACCGTCAAGACGCTTACATAAACAAACACATTCTTGCTCGTCAGAATTACTTCATGTGCGAGGCTCAGCAGACGTCTAATCCAGCACAAGGTTATTTGCCATTAATATATTGTGGTGTCCATGTTTCGTCTTACTGTGCTTCCTGGTTTACGCTTGGTCTTATTTCCCTGCGGCTTCGAGTCACGATGTTGAGGGTTATATATTAGATCATCCATGAAGAATGTGTGAAGAGAAAGAGACAAAAGAAAAAAAAGGGAGGTGGCATTGAGAATAGAGATAATAAGAGAGAGAGAGAGAGGAGAGCGGGTATATATATATGTCGAACCAGTCGACTCCAGTGCAGAAATAGTGTGTTGTAATAAAATTGTTGATGAAAAAAAGGTTAAAAACCCCCTGAAATTTCTTGTCGTGTCATGTGTGTTTGGAGAACAAACTGCGGCACGTCATCAATGTTTGGATGGTGTAAACGCTTTCATGATGTCCGTGACTCTATGGAGGATGAGCCCCGAGAAGATCAATCGAAAAGTGTTATTTCGAGTGAAGCCTACGAGCGAAGCCATTCACAGTGTCCGAAAGGTTACTCTACGCGGAGTCGTGATGGCTACTGATATAAGCAAAAGTTAAATGGACTATCATCAGTGATCACCTCGATTTTCATAAAGTTTTGTCTATGAGTGCCGAAACAATTGAATTTTGATCAAAAAGTGTTTCCCTCCAACACGACAAAACGAGTCACCATATGGCTGCTAAAACTGAGGCAGTTATTGACCAATTGCATTAGGAGGGACTGCCACATGCGGCTTACGGTCCTGACTTGGCTCCGACCGATTGTCACCTTTTCGCCCCTCTGAAGACAAAAAGTTTCCCACGGATGACTAAGTGTGTCAGGCGTCAAGAAGTTCCCCAATGGCTCAGGGACCAGCCAAAAGAGCTCTACGCTGTCGGAATACAGAAGCTCATAGCCAGATGTGGCAAATGTGTTGTAGTGGCATAGTTGACTTGGTGGAAAAATAGCACAGGTCATTCAAATCCACCTCTCACGGTTGTCTAGAAAATACATGTCCGGATACTTGCTGTATTTGGATTATAGTGAGGAAGAATATGCGCTGGTCATCAATCTCACTCTTATCCTTATAGACATACATGCACACACACACACACACACATACACACACACACACATAAATGTACACACATGGGTGCGTGTGTACGTACACACACATACATACATAGACACATATATAAACATTAGAATCGACAAAATAATGTGCCGAGTGTTTCTGATTGAGTTTGTGTCATCCACGAGTCGGCACTGTTAAGTTCAGTCGGTGCTATTCATCGAGTTAAATGGTCGAGACATTGCTCAATGGAATAGCGACTACACTGGGTCTGATTCATTCTAACACTCGAGAATCTTAGACTGTACGTACTTTCACAGCGATACATTCTCTCACTTCGAGGCACACTTTAGATTTTCAAGCAACACACACTTGGTTGAATGAAAATTCATCTGGGGCTGGTCTCTCGCCGCCGCGATTGACTCTCATCCAGTATTCGTATAGCGATCTCAGTCCCGCGACACGGAGTGATAGAGCGGGCTTGACGAAAACGCTCGCCCGCCTTTCCCCGGCCATCTAGCTTGGACCATATTTGTGGCGTCGTACCGCTGGCAACGGTGCGTTATTGTGGACCGTATAGAGAACGTTTGTCAGTCAGTGGTGGTTATTCGAAGGCTTATAGCCGACCTCGACAGTTCGTCTCGCTGGTGGTCATTCTCTCGCAAAGAGCTTGTGACTGGCAAATGGAAAGCAGGAATTGTGCCTAAAGGCCATGTCCTCGCCCGACCAACCCTTGGGAGAAGGGCAGGCCGGCAGGCAAAAATCGTCTCCAGTCCCAGTGAAATTCATCGCCGGGGCCGTTGAGATCCGTTCTGCACAGAGCGCTGCCATTCCTCCCCGAGCGAGCCCGGTCGGTCGGTCGTCTGGTGTGTGTACAGGCCCCTGTCAGGCGGTCCCAAGTAGACGGAGTGAGGGACGGAACAACCGTCCGTCCGTCAGTCGGTCCCTGCGGCCATCCTAGTGAGGCTTTTTACACATCCGTCCTCCGCCGACCGGTGTGTGTGGTTCGTACGTCTCCGACATATCTGGTTGATCCTGCCAGTAGTCATATGCTTGTCTCAAAGATTAAGCCATGCATGTCTAAGTTCACACTGTCTCACGGTGAAACCGCGAATGGCTCATTAAATCAGTCGAGGTTCCTTAGACGACACGATCCTACTTGGATAACTGTGGCAATTCTAGAGCTAATACACATGTTTACCAAGCTCCGACCCTCGCGGAAAGACCGCTTTTATTAGTTCAAAACCAATCGTCGTTTCCCCTCGCGGGGTTGCGGCGTCCCCAATGGTGACTCTGGATAACTTTGTGCTGATCGCATGGCCTCATGTGCCGGTGACGCATCTTTCAAATGTCTGCCCTATCAAATGTCGATGGTACGTGACATGCCTACCATGTTGGTAACGGGTAACAGAGAATCAGGGTTCGATTCTGGAGAGGGAGCATGAGAAACGGCTACCGCATCCAAAGAAGGCAGCAGGCGCGCAACTTACCCACTCCCGGCACGGGGAGGTAGTGACGAAAAATAACAATATGGTACTCTTTCGAGGCCCCGTAATTTGAATGAGTACACTTTAAACCCTTTACGAGGATCTATTGGGGGAGTCTGGTGCCAGCAGCCGAGGTAATTCCAGCTCCAATAGCGTATATTAAAGTTATTGCAATTAAAAAGCTCGTAGTTGGATCTCAGGCGCAGGCGGGCGGTCCGGCTCGCGCCGGTTCACTGCCCGTTGTCTCCTGTCCTACCGTCTGCCGGCTTTCTCCCGCGGGTGCTCTTCGCTGAGCGTTCCGGGTGGCCGGGGCGATTACTTTGAAAAAATTAGAGTGTTCAAAGCAGGCCTCGGCTGCCTGAATAATGGTGCATGGAATAATGGAATAGGACCTCGGTTCTATTTTGTTGGTTTTCGGAACTGGAGGTAATGATTAACAGGGATAAACGGGGGCATTCGTATTGCGGCGTTAGAGGTGAAATTCTTAGATCGCCGCAACACGAGCTACTGCGAAAGCATTTGTCAAGAATGTTTTCATTAATCAAGAACGAAAGTCAGAGGCGCGAGATGATCAGATACCGTCGTAGTTCTGACCATAAACGATGCCGACTAGCGATCCGCAGGAGTTGCTTCGATGACTCTGCGAGCAGCTTCCGGGAAACCAACGAGTTTGGGTTCCAGTGAAATATGGTTGCAAAGCTGAAATTTAAAGGAATTGACGGAAGGGCACCACCAGGAGTGGAGCCTGCAGCTTAATTTGACTCAACACGGCCAACACTGAAATGATTGACAGGCCGAGAGCACTTTCGTTGGGTCTAATATGGAACGGGTGCTGGATTTAGACCCTCTGAAATCTGGGGCTAAGCTCTCTGTGGCTCGATTGGCCCGCATTCAGTGTTCGATAAAGGAATTGACGGAAAGGCACCACCATGAGTAGAGCCTGCGGCTTAATTTGACTCAACACGCTAACACTGTAAAATGACTGACAGACTGAGAGCACTTTCGTTGGGTCTAATAGGGAACGTGTACCGGTATTAGACCCACGGAAGACAGGTCAGCTTTTTACCCTCTTAATGAAAGAGCGTCTGCTACGGAAATCCTGCTTAACCCTACAGAAATTGCAGGTTCCAGACATTTGGTCATTGACTGACTAAAAAGCCCTCTATTTATTCGTTGGGTCTAATAGATAACGGGTGCTGATATTTAGACCCTCGGAAGACAAGTCAGTTTTACCCTACTAATGACAGGGTGCTGCTACGGTAATCCTGTAATCAATTCGAGAGGAGCCGCAGACATTTGGTTCACGTACTAGGCTGATAAGCCAATGTAGCGAGGCTACCATGTGAGGGATTACGGCCGAACGCCTCTAAGCCGGAATCCCGCCCAAAATCTCAGCACCACTGCGATGGGAGGCTACGATATGGTCGGGACCTGAGGCTTGCGCCCCAGCCCCACCCGGTCGAGCCGCAGAAAGAGGTCTCTGCCGGCCGCTGATCAAAGCGAGCGGGAAGCTGCTCGATATTCACCCCATACAGCGATGAGGTGCGAAACTACCAGTAGAAGACTTAGTTCTTGGTCGGGGTGTCGTAAGCAGTAGAGCAGCCACCTCACTGTGAACTGTTGAGACTCAGCCTTTGATCATGAGATATGTCCGCACACCAGGCGAACAACATCTCCGTGACATTACCAGGTTTGTCCCCTGGTTAAATGCACTCCTGCCTCGCTCTCTACCTCTGTCTGCTATCAGTCATCCCAATGGACGCAGAAGAGATGCAGGCCAGCGGACATTGCACCCCTGCCCTAATGTGTCAACCTCCCAGGTGGTGGGGAATGCCAGGCGTACCATCACTGCAGAAAAGCCGAGAAAATAAAGGGAGCAAAGAGATACCCCACTCACATATGCTATGTTTCTGGCAGGACGTGACGATCCTGGGATACAGACACACTCGACTGCCTCTCTTCCGGGATAGTACAAACCAGTACATAGTCCATAAGAGACAACTTCCATAAGAGAGACAACTCTGATCACAAACTGCTGCCTTGCAGTTAGGCTGGGGACAGCCAAAGGCTAAGGAGGGCATCCCTACAGAAACGCCTGTTGAAATTGGATGCACTGGACCACAGGCTTAACAAGTAACACAGTGCAACATATATCGCTGTATGATGATAGTACGACCTAATAGAAAAAAGCGTGGCGCTCATCCTGTGGAGTCCCGCCAGGCAGCGAGAGTGCCGGGCCTCACGCCTCGAAGAGGCCCAACCATTGCTACTGGTGGTCACCCACCCATGTGATGTGGAGTCAAGGCACAAGGTGATGGGGCAAAAACTATTGACCAAAAACACAAGGCCCTCAGAATACTACAGTGAAATGCGGAGGGAGTCATTAACAAAAAGCTTTTCCTAACACATCACCCGCATGAAGGTAAGATTGACGTGGCATGAATCCAAGAAACGCACCTCAACAACAACCATAAATTCTCAATCAGAGGATACCAGACCTTCCGTCTGGACAGAGAAGGTCACAAAGGAGGGGTTCTGATACTGACACGTAACTGCATACCGAGTAGCTGTCAATCACACCGGACAAGCAGAAATTGTAGGAGTTGATATAATGGCACAAGAGACGAAGATCCGCACCTTCAACCTGTACGGACCACCAAACAAAGACCTGTCGCTCCCGAGTATGGAAGTCAAAGACTCCAACTGCATAGTAGCTGGAGACTTCAACAGCCACTGGGAGAGATGGGGATACCCGGACACAGACAGCAGAGGTGACAAAGTGAAAGATTGGGAGATAGACACAAATCTCTGTCTAATCAATAGGCCGGAGGATAGCCCTAGCTTCTATTCTAGAACATGTCATACCACCTCTACTCCAGACTTGGCCTTTTCTACGGTGGACATTCACCACAAAATAGACCGCCAGGTGCTAAATCAATTGGCAGGTAGCGACCACAGGCCAATTCGGCTAGAAGTTGATATGGAATTAGGCCCACAGGAAACAAAACCGCTCACACGTTGGAATTACAAACGAGCCGACTGGGACAGATTTGCAAGCCGACAGATGGGCTGTGTGAAACCAACACACGGAATAACAAAATGAAGCCCATGGTGGAAAGCCTAAGCAAAGCTATAATGCAAGCTGCCACTGAAACCATCCCAAGACGGGCAAGGAAAAATTATAAGCCCTATTGGAATGATGAATTGCAGAAAGCGGAAGACGAAGTCTCAAAAGCTAGGAACATGACAGAGAGAGAACAATCTATGGAGGCAAATATCGCCCTCAAAGCCACCACGGCGAAATACAAATACACTCTAAACAAAACAACAAGAGAAAGCTGGAAAAACAAAACAGAAAGCCTCAATCTAGATAAAGATGGGAACAAACTATGGAAGTTAGTCAGAGCCATGAATGACGAAACTCCATCAAACAAACAAATTACCATCAAGCAGGGCGACAACATGCTCACTGGAAAAAAAGCAGCAAACGCCTTTGTTGAACATTATGCCAGAGCAAACCACATTGATGTCCCTGCAGATAGGCATACAGACATTAGTGAAGAGCAAAAGGGGCACGACAACATCAATATGGCCCCAGAAGAGCATATGATGGCAAAACTAACAATGAATGAAATAAAAGAGGCACTGAGAACGTTAAAGAAAAGGAAATCTCCCGGAAAAGATGGGATAACAAACGAAATGCTGATGGGGCTGGGCCAAACAGCAAAGAGGAAATTACTATCAGTCCTGAACCAAAGCTGGAAAAGGGGTATTGTACCCCAGGCATGGAAAGACGCAGTACTTGTACCAGTGCCAAAGAAAGGAAAAGATAAAACAGATCCAAATGGATACAGGCCTATCAGCCTACTGAGCTGTGTAGGCAAACTGATGGAACGTATGATAAACGCCAGACTGATGTGGCATCTGGAAGAAAAACACATACTAATTCCACAGCAAGCAGGCTTTAGACAGCACAGATCCACTGAGGATCAGGTCACCCTCATAGCCCAGGAAATAGAAGATGCCTACCAGGAGCAAAAACACACAGTAGTGGTTTGGGTGGACCTAGAAAAGGCATTTGACAAAGTCTGGAAAGAGGGACTTAAAGTCAAGCTACGAAGAAGTGAAGTTTGTGGGAAAATGTACAAATGGATCAGCCACTACCTCAAAAACAGAAGAGCCAGAGTTCAAGTACAAGGGCAGATGAGCAAAAAGGTACCCGTGAGCAGGAAGTACCCCAAGGGGGAGTACTGTCACCCACACTCTTCCTGGTGTATATAAATAACATAACAGAGAATATATCAAGAAGAGTCCATAGCTCAATGTTTGCAGACGATCTGGCTATGTGGACCTCTGAAAAGAATCTCACCATAGCAAGTAATAGGATGCAGCAGGCCCTAACATCGCTGGAAGAGTGGGCGAACTCATGGCTGGTCAAAATAAATGAGGAAAAAACAACATGTACAATATTCTCGCTATCAAACAAACCCCAAAACACCAAATTAAGTCTTAACGGCAAATACCTGCAGCCAAACGACAACCCAAACTACCTGGGAGTCACATTTGATCGGCGCATGACATGAAAAAGTCAGATCGAGAGAAACCGAATGAGAGCCAGACAAAGAATGGCAATCATGAGGAAACTTGCTGGCACAAGCTGGGGAGCAGACGAAAGTATACTAAAGAAACTGTACACTGGAAGAGTGAGACCAGTTCTCGAGTATGGCATTGCGGCATAGACAACAGCAGCAAAGGCGAACTTCGATAAAGTTAGCAAACTTCAAAACCAAGCCATGAGAGTTATAACAGGAGGCATGAAGTCAACGCCAATTGTAGAACTTGAAAAGATTACAAAACTGCAATCCATGACCGACAGAAGAGACTTCAGAGCCCAGCAGCAAGCAGAGAAACTCAGAAGACTGACTGACCATCCAATGCACCAGAGACTAAACAATTTCGGAAATGGGAAACTAAAGCGGAGAAACTTTGCAGAAATAGCCAAAGCAAAGATGCACGAAGACCCCATGAACGCACTAACAACACCAAAGCCCATCCCTACTGTACAAAAACCTACCTGGAGGCAGCATATATTTCCAGAGGTGGTAGAAAATATACCAGGTATTGGAAACAAAAACAGCCAGACTGAAAAAGAAAGAAGAGATACAACCCTGAGGTACATAACGAAAAACTACCCAAGCATGGACTGGACCCATGCATACACCGACGGTTCTGTAACAAACACAACACAGGACGGAGGGGCAGGAGCATTCCTGAGCCTACCAAATGGCAGAAAAATAACACTGTCATTGGCAACTGGAAAATACACAAGCAATTTCAGTGCGGAGGCAGAGGCACTGAGGGCGGCAGTGGAAGAAATGGTGACAGGTAAAACGAATAAAACCCATATAGTCATGCTTACAGATGCCCTGGCCGTAGTCACAGCACTAAAAAGCCAGAAAAATACTGAACTTAATGATTTAAGAGCAGTACTCTGTCAACTATGCCAGCAGTCCGCACCAAAAAGAGTAGTGGTACAGTGGGTTCCATCCCACTGCAACATCCAAGGCAACGAGGAGGCAGACAGACTGGCAAAAGAAGGTGCAAGACTACCACAACCACATACTAGTGTGACATACGAATAGTCAAAGCGGCTTATTAGAGCTAGATACATGACCAAATGGGAAACAGAACATACTGGCTACACAAAAAATTATGCCTATTACCAGTTGAACAGAAGAGAGCAGGTCGTGGTCTTCAGACTTCGCACTGGCCACAATAGACTGAGGTACCACCTATTCAACAAATTGAAGATAGGTGGCACTATCGAATGCTCGTGTGGTATCGGGAAAATGACCGCTGAGCATTTGCTGCAAAACTGCCCGACATGCGAGAATCAGAGACAGCAGATGTGGCCATCACCAGTGGCAACACTAGACAAGCTCTATGGCAGTGTCGACAGCCTCAGGATGACCGCTGCTTTTTTCGAAAAAATAAAGGTCGATGTCTGACAGCGTAAGAAGAAGAAGAAGAAGAAGAATGAAGATTCTCCCGTACACACACTTGATTAAATGACGATTCTCAAGTAACACACAATTAGTTGAATGAAGATTCTCAAGTAACACACACACACACTTGGTTGAATGAAGATTTTCAAGTAACACACACTTGGTTGAATGAAGATTCTCAAGTAACACACACTTGATTAAATGAAGATTCTCCCGTACACACACTTTGTTGAATTAAGATTCTCCCGCGCGCGCGCGCGCACGCGCACGCACACGCGCGCACGCACGCGCGCACACACACACACACACACACTTGGTTGAATTAAGATTCTCAAGTAACACACACTTGGTTGAATTAGGATTCTTAAGTAATACACACTTGGTTGAATGAAGATTCTCAAGTAACACACACTTGGTTGAATGAAGATTCTCAAGTAACACACACTTGGTTGAATTAAGATTCTCAAGTTACACACACTTGGTTGAATTACTATTCAACCACGGCACACGACTGATTTAAAGTTGACCTGCAGCACACTTCGTTTTATTAAAATCCATTCGTTGCACACGTTTACTTATGTTACAGCGTCAGAACATAATACAATTCAACAGTGATAAGTAATAAGTGCACTGGTGTAATGGGGGCAGTCAATACTATCAAAATATGAAATTTACAAGCATATCATTGTGGGAATCACGGATATATATATCATCTGGCAAGTAAGTGCATGACGGGTTTTGTCTGCAGTAATACTGCCAATAGATACTTAATTGTGTTCCCACATTGATAATAGAAATAGATACCTAAGTGTGCTTCATGGTTATATTGTCAATAAATAACTTAAGTGTGCTTCGTGGTTATATTGTCAATAATACTTAAGTGTGCTTCATGGTTATATTGTCAATAGATACTTAAATGTACTTCATGGTTATATTGACAATAGATACTTAAATGTACTTCATGGTTATATTGTCAATATATACTTAAGTGTACTTCATGGTTATATTGTCAATAGATACTAAAGTGTGTTCCCATCATCATGTAGCATGTCCTTTGTAGAACGTCGCTCCAATCACAGTCTGTCTGAAAGAAACTCGTTCTCTTGCCAAACCACCAGCCTCCGCCAGTCATACTCAGGCATTCCTGGATATCTTGGTGCCATCGTCTTCTTGGTCTACCCCTTCCTCTTTTGCCTGGCACCATACCTTCCATCACCGTTCTCTCAAGACCGTTGCGCCTCTTGATGTGACTAAAGTATTTGCATTTTCTAACCAAAATGGAATTGATAAACCAGTTCTCTTCTATGTGCAACTTTTGTCGAATGTCTGCATTTATTTTTTTTCTCTGTCCAGGGTATTCTGAGGATCATTCTGTAACATTTTGACTCGAAGGATTTGATTCTTTGTCTAGAGGTTTTGGTAATCATCCATGATCCACAGCCATAAGCTGCCACAGAAAAAAAACAGGCTCTCAAGACTTTTACTTTTATTATTTTGTTGGTCCCCTGCCATAATTTCTCCAGGCTGTTCAGTCTCTGCATTGCCATAGCTAGTCATCTTCTGATTTCTTTCGAGCAGTCGCCATTTTTGTCAATTCTGGAGCCCAGATATTCAAAATGTGTGACCTGATCTATTTCCTCACAACCCACTGTAAATTTATGTTCACATTGTGTTTTGTCGGTGGTCATTATCTTTGTTTTATGTATGTTTATGAACAGGTTTTGATCTTTACTATGTCCATTAACGGCTGAAAGTAGCTGCTCTAGCCCTTCCGCACTTCTTGATAGTATCACTGTGTCATCTGCGTACCGTAACGCTGGAATCTCGTACCCCTCAATCGTAAATGGGTCGAAACTTTCAATGTTCACATCTTCTCGAACATTTCTCATACATTCCGCATATATGTTGTACAGATAAGGTGAGAGGATACATCCCTGTGGGACTCCCTTTTGTACTGCAAACCAATCCGATGTTTGCCCAGATACTCGGACAGCGGCTTGTTGATCTTGGTATAATGTTTCAATGAGATGGACTATGTGCAAAGGAAACCCCATTTATTCATGATTCTCCACATATTTTGATGTTTTACCGTGTCGAAGGCCTTAGTGTAATCAATGAAACATGTGTACAGGTCTACATTAAACTCTCTACATTTTTCATAGATATTCCTTAAATTGAATTTGTGGCCCCGGGTCCCTCTGTCTTTCCTAAAACCTGCCTGGATCACGTGAATTTCAGATTCAAACCTTTTCTCTGTCCTTCTTAACAGGATTCGCAAGAGTATCTTGCTAGCATGGCTGATCAGTTCGGTAGTTTGTGCACAGTTTCAAGTTGCCTTTTTTGGGGAGGGGAATATAAATTGATTTCTTCCATGCTTCTGGCCACTCAGCACTGTGCCATATCTGTTTACACAGTTTGTGATAGACTCGAGCACATGCCTCCCTCCTGCTTGTATTAGCTGCTGGGATATCATCCCACCCTGACAATATTCCTATACAGTTAATTGAATTATTTTGTTCTTCACATACCAAAATTCATGGACATACTGGTCAGATTTCTTACAATGGACTCGGGTGCAGTAATTATGTCAGTGGTCTATTATTAGAAAGAAATATAGGCAGTGGAGGGGGGGGGGGTAGAAGAGAAAAAAAGAGCGAGAGAGAGAGAAAGAGAGAGAGAAAGAGAAGAGAGAAAGAGAAGAGAGAGAAAGGTAATCCTTGAAATCTGACTTCAAAAATAATTTTTGCAAACCAGCGTGTCTCCCTGTAGCCAGGAGTACTGTCTACTACCAGTATATTATTATAATTATTATAATATTTGTGAAAGCAGTCTCTATTTGTTTAACAAAGTTCAAATTATATTTCTTCCCCCGTTATCGACCTTAATTGTCCTGGCAACATCCTTAAATAAAGTACAAGTTAAGAGCAAGGTTCAAGAAAATTTACGAGAAATCTATTCCATACACGTAGACACATCAATCAATCAATAACCTGTCAGCTCCCAGATGAGCACAGGCCTTTAACAAACATCCGCTGAACCGTTGTACTATGAGCCAACAGTGCCATACATATTGTATATACATAGTACACACACTCACCCACATAGTGGCGCACATACTGTCCCCCTCCCCTCTCTCCTTCTTTCTCTCTCCCTCTTCCTCTTTTTCTCTTTCTCTCTCTCTCTCTTTCTCTCTCTCTCTCACATATAAGGGGCTAAGTATATGTATTTACCCTGACGACAGAAAGTTTAAACTTAACTTTCAAAGTTCCTCATTTTTGCATTGAACCTGTGAATTTTTATATTTGGTTTCTACAACAAATGTTCATGTTGTAGTGAACGATGCAACACACCCTATTGAACAGATCTGTTTCATTAACACAATGGATAAGTCAGAGGGCAGACCACATTATATTTTTGATGTTACAAGAACAAACGCCTACATAAATCCAGAGGGAGATTGAACCAATGGTTCCCGATTCGTGCCCATCGTAGTAGTCAGTAAAACACTGGTGTAGACAGTTTAAGTGTGCCTGCTTAATTGTTGCTAGTCTGCCAAAGTCCGGAATACCTGGCTCAGAGCGTAACGATTGAAATGAACCAAAGAATAGAAAATCATTGACCGGGATAGACAAATGGCAATTGTAGAGGTAGCTAGAGCAATACAAATTAATAAAACAACAGATAGTTGAGACCCGGAATCCAAAATGTCCAGCATGCAATGGAAACCCCCAGGGCTCCTATACACCTGTCAACTCGAGAGCAGAGAAATCTGCATGAAAAGTAAAGATATTTTTATGACGATAAAGGTGTCCTGTTGAAAGATTACCTTACCCATGGCAACACGATTAATGGACAGTACTATGTAGATCTGCCCTATAAACTAAGAGAGGCTGTGACCAGAAAACAAGTAGTAACAGGCACTCCAATTCTGCTTTTGCTGCAAGACAACAAGCCCTCTCGCAAAGTTAGTCTTTGTGAAACAAGCAGCCAAAAATTTGAATATTCTAATTCTTCCACACCCACCCTATTCTCCCGTTTTGGCTCTATAATAATGCTTTCTTTTTTTCCCCCAAATCTTAAACAGCTCAAAGAAAATCATTTTAAACAGTGATGAGGAAGTCATACTGGTATGTGATAAATGGTATAATTTTAAAAGATAGTGTAATCTATTCTCAAGATATATTCAAGGTTCCGTAGATATGACAGAAGTGTGTCATTCCATGTGATGGTTAGTTTTATTGAAACTTAATATTTCAGCTTGCTATGACATTTCCTTTGTGGACATAACAAAGATATATGATCAATCATTTGTACATCCTCAGGTCCTGCCAACTCCAATGCAGAGATTTTCAAAACAGACCCTGAATTAGCAAAATAAATATTCTATTCACTTTTTAAACAAATCTAGTAGAAAGAGACAACACGGAAGTAGAGCAAAGCGACGATTGTAAAATTACCACACAAATAGTGGGTGGGGGGCGCTTTACTCTCAGACTGCAATAGCTCTTTTCTCAGTACCAGCAAACTACTAGGCAGGATAATATTCCAATGAATATGAGCTGTTATGAAAGGGGCTTGTCATAAGTCTTTACCCTGTCCATGAAGGAGTAGCAGCAGAAAGTTTAAATTTGGCACAGTGCTTATTCCTTCTAAATGTAGCCACCACCTGAATTTATACATTTCTGCCATCCCTGATTGACCTTGAAAAGATCTTCAGAATAAAGTAAGCTATTTTTCAAACTAAACCAGTTATCACAAGCCAGTATGACATCTTCGTCTCTGTTAAAATGATGTCCTTTCAGTTATTTTTTAAGTTTTTGGGAAAAGAAAAAAAATAAGATGGAGCTAATTCCGGAGAATATAGTGGGTGCGGGAGAATTTCAATATGCAAATCGTTGGCTGTTTGCAGCACAAGCCTTAGTTTATGGGAGCGGCGTTGTCTTGCAGCCAAGGCAGAATTTGAGTTCGCGCTATCCCTCGGTTTTTGGTCAGTCTTTCTTAGTTTGGTAAGGAGATCTGCATAATATTGCCCATTAACCGTGTTGTCATGAGGCAGGTAATCAACCCTCGTTTCTGCTCACATGTCAGCAGACGAGGGACCCAGCGGGCACACACTTTTCTCATGTTCAGTCTGTTGTGTTAAATTCTAAAATCTGTACTTTCATTCCGTTTTGCTGACCTAGATATCTCTGCAATTGTCATTTTCCTATCCTGGTCAATGATTTTCTTCACTCTTGCAGCATTTTCATCGCTGCTCTCTGAGGATGGTCTTCCTGATTTTAGAAGATCAGCAACATGGGAACGGCGACACTTAAACTGCCTACACCAGTTTTTTACAGAAGCATACGACGAACAGAATTCCTCAAACACTCGTTCCCTGTGTATTTCTGTAGGTGTTTTTCCCTGCAACATCAAGAATTTTACCACAGTTCTGGCCTCTGATTTCTCCATTGTTCTGACAAACCGTTAGAGTAGCAGATTCGGTCAATAAGGTGTGTTGCGCCATGCACCAAACCGGGTAAACCCGTCGTGGAGGGAAATTCATACTTCTAAGTCCAGTACAAATTGAATGAGCTACATATGTGCTAAATTTCAACTTTCTCCTCCTACTCCTTCATAGTCAGGGTAAAGACTTATGACAAGCCCCTTGTATACCATTTTTAAACGAGCGTTCAGAAGAAAACAATCCGCAGAACACATCTACTCATTCAGAAACATAATAGAGCCAAGAATGGCCCATATAACCACATACATTGTGTTGATAAATAAAAAGCCTTGACTAAAGCATACATCGGAGTAGTGTATGAATGATACTAAGAGCGTACGGGTACGGTATCCCTAGCGGCATAGTTTCAATCACTAAAAGTCTGTATACAAATTGTACGTGTAATGTTGGACATTTAATACCAACTTTTCAGGCTAAAACAAGAGAACGACAGGAAATCACCGTATCAACCCTTCTCTTCCTAACTCTCATTGACCGTGTGATGCGACTAGTCCCGTTGGACATCCTAAGAAGAACAAGATGGACATGATTGTATACACTGAAAGATCTTAAATTGGCAGATGTCATTGCACTATTTACACACTCACACCAAGACATTCAAGAGAAAATGGAAAGACTGAGTGCATTTAGCCAACAAGTGTAGACTGGACATTAATAATGGCAGTAAAAGTAGCCAAATCAGGCAACTCTGGGTAAGAGAAAACGTGTTGTTTTAACACACAGCGAATAGAAGCCTGTCCTGACATCGGCCAGCAGACAATCACATTATCAGTAACGACTGAACTACAGTGACGTCTCCGTAGTGTCACCAGCTAAAACCCCGAATCACATTTGTGTGCCGTAACAAAAACAAATGTGTTTTCTTCCGTCTGGCTCTTCAGAAAAGTAAGTGGGTCAGATAAAAGGTAAAATCCTATTGGAATAAACTGGAGCTCATGTTACCAATTATTATAGCATCACACGCGAGTTGTCCTTCATTGGGAACTACGTCACTATGTGCCAGATTGAGACAAAACCTATCGCTTGATTTAAACGGTAACTTATTAATTTAAACGCAGCACTAAAAACTATGAACTGTCACTATCGCGTTTTTACCATTGCTGGATTGAAGAGGTGGAGGAGAGTTTGAACAGAAAAATAAACAATTATACGTGCACGTTGACAAAACGTACGTTTAAGGGGTATAGATAGAAATGCAGCAAGAGAGAAAACTAGATTTTTATATTGGAAGTAGAAGAAACAAACATTTAGAGAGCAGACACAAAGTGGGAAACAATTACTATGACAGGAATCACAGAACAGGTTAAATTAGACTATAACAAGATTTTCAAAATACAACCACCAACGAGAACAAGAGGGCACAGATACAAATTAACTAAAGAAAGGTCCAGATTGGATATTAGGAAATATTTTTTTAGCTAGAGAGTGGTGAATGCTTGGAATGCATTGCCACAGGAGGAAGTGGAGGCGGAGACAGTTAAAACATTTCAGAATAGATTTGATGTGCATAGCTTTTAAAGCAGGGTAATGTAAATGTGACTGGTTGTCTACAGACTGATGAGTGTTCTAAACCAGTATAAAAACGTAAAGTTAAGAATCACCTTTACAGAATTCTATAGATCCCTAAATTTAGTAAAAAACTCTAAATTCTTGGCTTTGCAAACCTCGATCAATGAGTACGGATTGCCAACTGAGTTTGAAAGGAAGGACTAGAAACGCCTCCACAAATATACATCCGCATATATAGTAAGTAACTCTAGTCCAATAATACCAATAAGGGCAGACATAGAATCCCAGTTAACAAGAGGTTTGACACGAGAACAGTCCCACCAGACGTTAACCGATGTTTCCGCCTAAATCGATCGAGGACTAGACAAACCGGAACTGTGAACGTGATGGTCACTCGTACACAGCATGTGTGCTATGCCAAGTAGCCAAATGTATCAAATCAGCTGTCTTTTGCCTTGGAGTACCAAGCCGGACCACGGTCTTGTCGCTGGCCATCCTTCCATCTCATTGGTGGACGATGAAAGGTGTATGTAAATCAGAAGTCATCAGAACCATCATCATATACGTCTCAGTCTCTATAGACCATGCACGTGGCGCCCTGTCAGTTTTGTCCAGTTCTGTCTCCTGTATTTCGACATTGTCTGCTATGGCTGTAAAAGCCGATCCGCGAGTGACAGTCCCTGCCACAGATTGTACAACCATAATGAAAAGACTGGGTTGCCAGGCTGTTCCTTGATCTCTTCGGTCTTTCTCTTTTCTCTGCAGCCAGAAGACCTCTACGAGCGTCAGCAGCTATTATGCCCCCTCCAACTGACTGTCACCAGATAGCTCAATGAGGAACTTAAGCTAGCTGACTTGGGTCAAGTGTGTTGCGCCAGTTTTATCAGCCACTGGTTGCGTCAGTTGTAAGCCAAGTAACAAGCTCTTGTACTGTAAGCGTCCAGTGATAGTTTGATGAGTCAGGTTGTATTTTCATGAGTGACTGAACCATTGTATTTATTTGTGTGTGCGTGCGTGTGTATGTGTGTGTCTATATATATATATATATATATATATATATATATATATATATATATATATATATATATATATGTGTGTGTGTGTGTGTGTGTGTGTGTATATATGTGTGTGTGTATATATATATGTGTGTATATATATATATGTGTATATATATATATATATGTATGTGTGTGTGTGTGTGTGTGTATAGGCAAAACACACTGATCAGACAATGTTAGTCAGGGTCGGGAGAAATATACTGGCCAAGAACTTCACCTGACCTCGCTGGTCTTCCTGGAAACTGGCTATTGTCGAGGAAAACAGTCTGGCTAACAAGGTGAGGTTCGATGTGATCCCCGTAGTAACGAGCGAAACGCAGATGAATCATATATATAGATATATATATATATATATATATATATATATATATATAGCATCATCATCATGTGGCATGTCCTTTGTAGAACGTCTCATCACAGCCAACGGATTTGAATCTCGGTCTGCAGTCAATCTTCCCACCTGCTGCATGTTCATAGTGTCCTTGATATCTTGTATCCACCTTCGCCTTGGAAGATTCCTGCGTCGCCTTCTAGGTACCATGCCCTCCTGTTCAGTCCGTCATTACGTTTGACATGGCCAGTTTTCTTCAACATTCAGGTCTTCTGTGATGGCTTTATTTGTCACTTTCTTTTTTCAAGGAATTTTTAGGATTCTTCTGTAACATTTTGTTTCGAACGCTCCAACGTTCTTCCTTGCTGTGTATGTCATAGTCCATGCCTCGCGCCCGTACATTGCCACAGCGAATATGCACGTTCTCAGGATCTTTAATTTTAGTTGCTTGTTAGTATTATGCCATAAATACGTAAATATATGTATATATGCTCTTTTTAAGATGGTGGCCTCAATTACACATATTTCTTCCCCTCTTTAATCTGCACATCTCTTATCATCATGTGCCTTGCTGGTTGGCGTCGGCGATCATGGATTTCTACCTTATCTCATCATGTGTGTTGTTGATCAATTGCGACGTTGATCGTCTCTAACGGTGGTATAAACTGGGTCACACTCAATTACAGCTCCGGCATGCCACGACGACAAGGCCATGAAGTCGATCTTTTCAATTGGAGACAAACGCTCTAACCCATCTGCCGCTCAGATACATGGTACACGCGCTTAAAACTACGCGTAAGAGCTGAGATGCTCAAACTGAAAAAGTGTGCATCTGTACTTGTTCGATATGTCTATTATTCATGTATTTATCAATAGTTACTTATCAACAAATAAGTCTCTTTCCATGTCCATTCAACTCTATTTCAATCTTATCGGGATCGTCCAAAATCTGACAGTTAACTAATTAGTTTCACTGCCAAGGAGCGTTGTCTGGTGAAGGCTGTAGAGATCTTCGCCAGATCAATCATTCAATTCAGACACTCAGTCGACGCTTAAAAGATTTTATCCATACCAATTTAGAAACCATTCAGTAATGACACGAGTAGAGCCGTACACACAAAGAATATAAAGTGTACAAGAAACAGATAGATAATTGGCGCATGAGGAGCACGCGCAAAGCTGAGAAATAATGAGATATGCTGGAATCACAGACGAAAATATCAACAGCAAAAATGTGTCACGATTTATCCGACTGTATCTCCAATATATATAATGTATGGGAAAAACAAGCAACACTAAGGCTGGTGTCTGCAAACATGTGGCCCATGAATTCTTGCTTATCATGTGGCCCGGGAGAGGTGGTGGCATCCATCGTGAGCTACGCGACAGAAACGTTTTCAGAGAATCGCTATTTATCAGACTAAATCGAATTATTCTTCCTCCCCCTACCCCTACCCCCTCTCAAAAATAATAACCTAATATTTTATAAAGAAATTGAAAAAAGCGTATGTATAGTGTTCTTTCCAGGTGTATGTTTTTGATCAGGTTGATTTAACGTGGTGATGGTATCCTCGTGCACAACCGTTTCATGACATAGAGAAGGTTGCGTTCGTCATATTCTTTCCTCCATGAACATGAACCCTTCGTTTCACGGGAGACTGGGAATAGTGAAAGTGTTTTCCTATTGTCAAAAGTTATTGAATGACAAAATGTTTAAACTGCCATACACACCAGTGTCAAACATATTGGTATATTAGAATAATACGTATGACACTTTGATCAATGAAAATTGTGTCCAACGTCTGCACGGATATCACCATTTAGGGCTGTAACTGACATATCATTTGACGTGCAACACCGATTTATATCGATGGGATCAAACACGCGACCCAACAGGCCGTTGCCGCCTGCCCCGAAAAGCAAGATCCGTAGCTTGGTATGTATTTTGCGCATTTTAAAGTTATATTCATGAAATAAAAAGTAAAAGTCTTCAGATCATGTGTTTTTCATGTGGCAGATTATGGCTGCGAATCATGGACGATTACCAAAATTTCCAGACAAGGAATCGAATCCTTCGAGTCAAAATTTTATAGAAAGATCTTCAGAATACCCTGGACAGAGAAAAAGACAAATATAGACATTCGGCACGAGTTGAGGAGAACTGGTTTATCAATTCCATTTTGGCTAGAAAATGCAAATACTTTAGTCACATCAAGAGGCGCAGCGGTCTCGAGAGAACAGTGATGGAAGGTATGGTGCCAGGCAAAAAAGGAAGGGGTAGACCAAGAAGACGATGGCACCAAGATATCCAGGAATGCCTGGGTATGACTGTGGCGGAGACTGAAGTTTTAGTAAGGGAACGAGTTTCTTGCAGACAGACTGTAATGGGAGCGACGTTCTATAAAGGACATGCTACATGATGAATTCATAAAATTACTTGATAACGCGTGGCCAAACGGAAACAAATTCCGGCAGATGAAAATAGAACAATTTCTAGTCCAGATGAAATAAAATAAGATCTGGCTTTCGTTATCTAAAAATAAAAGGATGTTAATCTGATGTAGAAAACACGAAAGCCCGAGTTTTTCTTGTCTCTTTTCTATCCACAGTGCGGTTTGTGAAAGAACATATGTACGGATAACAGTGTGCCTTTATCTGGTGGTAGATCTGAACATGTTATGGCAGATAGGCTTAGTAACAGATCACGAGGATACATTTATCAAATGAGAGCTGTGCTACTGCAGAACAGAACATGGATCCATATAGGCAGCAACAAAGATAACGTGGTCAGGTGTAGGTAGTCCGATGTTCCAAATGGAGCGACAGACGAATCGTGAGGGGCTGCAGCTCTTACATTCGTTAGAAGATTAACTGCTTCATTGACTTCTTCATGCATATCGCGGTTAATTGTGAAGTTTTATTCAACAGATAAATGGTAGGTGAGTTGACCGGTGGCAGTATATGAGCTCTTCAAAGTATTTCGCCCATTCTTTCTTCGGTTCTTCAAAATTTGTTATCCTTCTTCACAATGATTTTTATTGGTCTTCTTAGTTTCCAGCTTGTTCTTGACAGTTATCTAGCAGTGCCATACAGATCTTTCAAGTTTTCTCTCACTGCAGATTTTTCGGACAGACTATCAATGTAGTTTCTCTTGTCTACCATGACACATTTTTTTTAAAACTTTGTTTACAGCAGGGCTGTGTATGTGCTTTAGGTTGGGTGACTAATTTTGCTGTTATAAACCATTTTTATTTTTGCTAGTCTCTCATCAACAATTCTGATTATCAACCTTTCTGATCTGATTTTTGTTATTAATTGTTTGTATTGGCGATTCGTTTTACACAAAACTTCTTCGCGCATTATTTTCTAGATGTTTTGTAGTTGTTTCCAAGTGTAATAAATATCAGTCTCCATATCTAGTTGTTCTAATGCTTCACATGTTATGATGTGTGTAACGCGGAACTAATGTTCTTCTGATCTCCTTTGATATATATGAGTTGTTCTGTTCTTTCGTAGTTTAAGCTTAACTTTAGCCATTACTAAATTGTGGTCTCAAGTCACAGCCGCGATCCTCTGAAAACTCTGACAGACTGTAATGGTTTAAATTTCATATTTATACAAATATGGTCAATCTGGTTTTAAGTAACATGATCTGGAGATATCCGTGTTGCTTCTGGGTATCTGAGAAAGTAAAGACGGCCGGCGTGATGTTGCCCAAATCACCGCTAATATGTCATTGGTCATTACAAATATGGACCTAACACTATATTCTCCATACGTCACATGCGGATTAATGGGAGGTTAACTTTATTTTAAAAAAATAGATTTTGCAGTTTGCTGTATACATTTTCTTTAATTTATACTTTCGTTCGGTGGAGAATAACATTGTATGATGTACTGAGCTTCCTGTGTTCACCTTCTTGTCAAAGGATGTGATTCTGTATTTTCTGCCTCTTTTTGGGGTTGGTGCTCCGTCTTCCACGTTGTTATCACATCTTAGGTTTGAGTATCCAGCTCTTCTTTGTTGATGATGATAATAATATTGGAAAACCAGTTTCCTTGCGATTTTAGCTGGTACGGGTCATTGACCCTTTCTCCTTCAATGACAGCTTCATAAAAATGTTAGCTGACGTTTTTTTATGAGGGAAAAGGGGGGGGGGGAGTGAGAGAGAGAGAGAGAGAGAGAAAAGCGCTGGCGCCACGTTCAACCTTTCTTTCTCACCCGACTATGGGCCCAACTTTGGCGTAGTTCAAGTGCACACTTATACACTGTACAGTTTATAAAAGGATTCGCACTTTTATTACCCTTTAGAATTTTGGTTTGTTATTTAAAAAGGGGCTGAACAAAGAACATTTAGAAAAAATAACAGCGGGATAAAGGTTCAAGTTTACGACTCAAGTGTGAATCAGTGAAGAAAGTATAAAGCGAGAAGGGTATTCATACGCTATACTATCAGAACCGCATCCGAAACTGGAGAGTGAACCCGAAGTCAGTGATAGATGGAGAGAGAACAATCACTGAAGATCAAAAGAAAGCACATCACTTTAATTGCTACTTCGCATCGGTGAATAGAGCAGGACAAATTACAGAACAGGATAGAAAGCATTTGTGCTCCATGAAGTGCCAAGAGAAAGCTCCACAAGCCAATGACTCCATATTTGAAGGAAGATTTCAACATGCAAGAGCTCCAGCAGGCCCTGAAAACTCAAACCTAGAAAGGTTCCAGGACTAGACCAGATCCACAAGGAAATGCGTCTTCATCTGGTGACTCGAGGTAAAGAAGCTGTCCTCAGATTGACCAACATGACACGGAGAAATGGTAAGCTCCCGGAAAATGGAGGAATGCACATATAGTGCCAATATTGACAAACAAAAAAAAACCTCAGAATGAACCAAACAGCTATCGGCCCACCTCCCTAGCATCATGCCTGTGCAAATTAGCAGAGAAAATGATAAACACACTTCTATATTGGTTCCTGGAGAAATCCAACACCTTATGCCAGGAACAAGCAGAGTTCACAATTGGTAGCTGCAGAGAAGACCAGCTCTTTAGACTAACACAAAGAATAGATGATGGCTTCCAGAAAAACAAGCATTCAGTGGACATCTTTTTTTTAAAAATTATTTTTTACCTACAACAGGCTTACGATCGTGTTTGGCTGAAAGGTCTTCTGATAAATGTGTTTAACATGGGAATTCATGGCAAGCTCTATAATTGGATAAAGTACTTCCTGACTGAGCGAACTATCCAGACAAAGGTGAAGGATGCAATCTTTTCTAAAGAAGTTTTAGAAGAAGGATTGCCACAAGGCTCATCCCTAAGCTGTGCTCTTTTCCTGATTTATGTCAATGACTTGTGTGACCATATCAAAGCTGAAAAAGCTTTGTATGCTGATGATCTTGCAATATGGCTGAGCTATGAAGACATTGATAGTGGGGCACGAAGGCTAAATGGAGACGGCATGACTTCTGCCAAACATGGTAACTAAAAATAAACTGTGAGAAGACAGTGTATACCATCTTCACTAAGTTGCCAAACAAAATGTAATTTTGAGATTAAAGGAACACCAATTGATTAGAGACGAACACCCCACATATCTTGGAGTCACGCTTGACCGACAAGTCAACCTCAAGCATCACATCCAGAATGTGAAGAATAAAGCTGTGAGACGTCTAGAGCTCTTAAAGAAGCTTGCTAGTACATCATTGGGATCAGACAAGGACACTTTGAGAGGCTTATACCATGGCTATGTGCGCTCAGCAATATTATATAATAGAGCACTCCTTACAACGTGTTCAAAATATAACTTGGAATCCTTGGACTAGGTGCAAAATAGTGCTCTACGCTTCATTGGTGGAGCAATGAGGACAACACCAACTGCAGCTTGCGAAATCCAATCACAAGTGGAACCCGTTGAGGTGCGGAGAGGGATAAAGCAGTTACGGAAATTTATGAGCGACGTAGCAGAATGAAACGGGATCATCCCAACAGACTCCTTGTGGAAAACTGACAAACGTCTGTACTACACCATGTTAGTGAAATCAAAGACAGATACCATCTACTAGAAAGAATGCAAAGAGTTACAGAGAGTAGTAAAAGACATACATCCACAAGTTTTTCTTTAAACACCAGAAATACAGGTGATACAACCAAAAGTTCAGATCCAAGTGCTCTCATTCGAGCAGCTAAAAAAACTATTGATGCCTATCATAATGAATGGATACATGTATATACTGATGGATCTGCGTTTAAAGCCACCATCAAATCAGGTTATGGCGTTTATATAAAATACCCGGACGGATCCTTTGATGAACTTTCTAATGCTTGCGGGGAGGTTTGCTCCAACTATGAAGCTGAGATCACTGCACTGGATGCCGCGCTGTACCATCTGAGGACAGTTTTTGATGCCTTTGCTTCAAAGGACCAAAACACTTGTTTTCACATATTCAATGGAAGCTCTTCAAGCATTAGAAGTTGCTGGTCATTGTAGACCTGACCTTATCCAAATATCTCTAGACATTGACCACATTATCATTTCCAGTGCTGTCAAAATAGTTCTGCAGTGGATTCCTGTACACTCAATCACACCTGGCAATGACAAGACAGACAGACTAGCAAAGGAGGGATCGGGACAAGAATAGCTACACACAGCAACAACTTTACAAACAGCCCATAAGAACAGCGAACAAAGAAACTTGGCTGAACTGATGGGCCCTGGGAAACACTTGAAAGGGAGGTCTATAGACATATGGCAAGCCCCAGTCCAAATGACAGTGTAAATCAACTCACAAGGAAGGATCAGAGCACAGTGTTCCGACTGAAAACCCAACACATACCACTAAACAAACACCTAAATAGAATCCAAACACAACATACTCCTGAGTGCCAGCTGTGTACACACCCATATGAAACCGTTGGTCCTCACCTCTTTGAGTCTTAGCGCTCAATGATTTTAGGAAAATGCTTCTTCCTCCGTGGCCAGATACATAGAACACTTTGTATGGCAATAGAGAACAGCTGATAAACACGGGCAGATGCCATTACATGGCATTAGGTCGAAGGACGAGAGCCCGGATGCTGCTGGATCCGTAACAACAACATCAGAACCGCATATGCAGCATTGAAAATTGAATAGTATTATTCCGACAACAGAAACCACATTCATCAAATAAAGGATAAATGTCCTTTAATAAGCGCGAGACATATGCACGTCGAAATATTGAGCAAAGTACAAGTGGCGAAAGAACGATGAATTTGAATCCTAAACTCTTTGGAGCGTGTACACAAAAGTACAGCAGGAGCGGAGGCTACGTTTAGATTGTAAATATGCATCTCACTTTACTACTGACACGAACATTACACGAGAGTACTTGAAATGTTATCGGGTGGGTTTCTCCGAATTCAGTCGGCCAGAAACAAGGGCTGTGTCTCTTAACAGTTCGTGCACGTCATCGGTGACGTCAGTAAGTTGAATCCAAGGCTGTGTAGTCAAAGTGGTAAAGTCGGCAGATATTCATCGAGGTTTTACAGACATTTTAAGTGCAAGTAGTCCCTGTGAGTTTTCAAATTGCGAAACGGAGCCTGCGCCAGAACGCCTGTCCTATGTATGACACTACGTAGATGATCTTGCCTCTCCGCAACGTTCTGCTCTTAATATTGTTTGTCTGCACCATTCATAGCTCTAGTTTGGCATGATATGATGTTAAACTGTCATATGGGATCAAGATGCTGAGCAGCACATGAGCTGCAGTGGTCAGCGACCCATAGCTGACTGCTAGCGTCAGGGCCAGCAAACCAGAGCTGCCAAGACCCTTCTACACCTCCAAGCGGCGATTCTGGATAACAGGCTGCAGCAGGCAGACTGGCTAAGGAGAAGGGATCGAAGAAGGAATGCTAACCCGGTACTCAAAAAATGCTTGCTGAAGTCGGATGTGTTGGACCGAAAGGTGCAAATATCGTAGTCAAGCTGTAAACGACGACACAACACATTCCGTTTTCTGGACTGCATTCTGCTACTTAAGCCCTTTCGGGGTTTGGTAGCGGGAGATTGAGAACGAGCCAAGTCAAGCCAAACTGTCATGTAACATCTCTTTTTTGTCTATCAATCTGACCGACTCTATTTCAAATTGTATTCTTCTCACATATCCCCTTTCCAAAAAAGTTTGCAGATCTTTATAGGACAAGATGATCTCTTTCTATCGCTGAAGGTCATACACAGTTCAAACTGCAAAATCCAGAATCCTCATACAATAATCGTACGAATGACTAGCCCGCCTCTATTTAAGAACTATATAGACTTTTAATAGATTTGTTGTTTTTGCAGCCGATGGTGCTTCCCATGACACCTTGTTGGAGAGTAACGAACAGACTAACTATACAATGATATGCATGCTGTAAAGGGCGACTTTGGATGACTTTGAATTGATTGTGCATAATCCCCATGACAAATAAAGTTAGACCAAGACCTTGGTGCAGGCAAGTAGGCTAATATTTTCTCTTTCGTTGTTATACCGACATAAAGCAACCCAGACGATGTTAGAGACATTATATGAGGAACGAGTATACCATATCAGTGAGGTCTAGCAACACTTGAACAGTTCGACCTGCGGTGTGAGGTCAAGATTTATCCCAGCGAAAAGCAACCGGCGTCGTTTGTTCTGAATGACACGTCTAAGTTTTATCAGAGTGTCACAATGAACATCACTATCTTGCAAATTTCAAGAAAGTCAATAAGCAAGAACCCTTTTTTTGTCCAAGAAATAGTGGTGACGATCTTTTTGACAGACGGTGCTTGCTAGATTTTCTTTGCTTTCAGGGACCATGTGTGTCGCCATTGTATCGACTGTTGCTTTGTTTCGACTTTTTGTAGGGAAATCCAGATTTCATCTCCAGCAACAACGTGGCCAAGATATCTATCTCCTTCATTGTGATAGCTCTGCAAAAAGTTTTCTGCTGAAGCCAGATGTTTCTGCCTGTGTTCATTGGTTAACATTTTCGGCGCCCATCTAGTACAGGGGACGAGAAGTGCAGGTTGAAGGACGGAGAGCGAGTTACGACGGGGATATGAGGGAGATGAGTGCTAAAAGAGTTTTAACTAACAACTTCTATAATTATCCAGTCAAACGCTGGGTATCCTTGTTAATTAACTATATTAAACAGTGAGTAGAATGTGTCAATTTTTCACAATTAACATATTATGCAAAAGCCCTATTTGTGCCCGGATTTGGACACAATGGGCCATGTAAGCCGTGGTGCGGTTTCAAAAATCACAAAATAGTGCAGAACAAAATATTCAAATTTAACAGATTATATCATTCGCTGGAATTAATTCAGGATTACACAAAGGAAAAAAAAATTCCTGAATCGCCGAAAAGGAGCATGTGTGTCCAGTCATACGTCGATCGTTATCCTACGCATGACATTGTTTTGGCAAGATTATGTACGTTTGCTTGCATGTTCAAACAAGAATCACCATCATACGCGCCTCCATTGCTTAAGAACGCCAGATCTTGAAGGCTCGGACAAAACGGTATGTGCCGAAAGACCACAAAACTGACACACACACGTCAAATCCCGACCTTATATGTTACACATGTGCAAGGGGTTCTGTGCTAGAATCACACTATACAGTCACACCGGACTCACTGGTAAGTTGCAAAACAGAATGGCTGACTAATGTCGTCATCGCTCGCGATGGAATCCTATTATTATTTTTTTTACTACGGAATTGTTGGCATAAATGTTTAAAAATTAGTGGTAACTTTAAAAAACAACATAATACTTGTATATTCAATTCTTAGAATCAATAGTTTGACAAAACTAGCTGAGTCAGAACTTTCGGTGTCAATGACTGAGGATAGAGAAATGTGTTTAAGAATCGATGACCATCTCTCATGCCACATTTGTCCAAACTAAAACCAAAAATACACCCTTTTTAACCACGACATGATATATACAGTATTTGCATGTTTATTATCTGTCAACATAATAATATAAACGTTAAAGAAGAATGTTCATGAGGCTGGCTTTAATTGCACCAGAAACTATAAACACAAAAATGTCTCCAAGAAAGTCAAATACTCTTTGACTTACGGGAATGAAAAACTGCTCTAATAATGTGATCCTTGATATCCGACGAGAGAGAGAGAGAGAGAGAGAGAGAGAGAGAGAGAGAGAGAGAGAGAGAGAGAGAGAAAGACAGAGGCAAATAGTCAACCGCCTATCTATAACGTTGGCGAAGTAGTCATTTACCAGAGCTGTTTAAGCTGATTGTTCATCAGTTGCTGGAGATATTTTGGTAAGGCAGGATCAAGCGTGATTGTTGTAGCTGACAATTGGGTCCTTAATTACGGAAATCGCCATAAAAGAAAAGGGGCAAATATAATATAGACAAGCCGGATAACACTGTAGTGACGTGACAGTCAGTTTTCATAAACTTTCGGAAAATCTCTGCCAAATTATGTTGAATGTTTGACTATTTTAAGCCAACTAGTTGGGATGGCAGAGTTAGCACTTGCTGGTGGGTCGAAGTGAGTCTCTCATAGCGTCTCGCTGGTGGGTCGAAGTGAGTCTCTCATAGCGTCTCGCTGGTGGGTCGAAGTGAGTCTCTCATAGCGTCTCGCTGGTGGGTCGAAGTGATTCTTTCACAGCGTCTCGCTGGTGGGTCGAAGTGAGTCTCTCATAGCGTCTCGCTGGTGGGTCGAAGTGATTCTTTCACAGCGTCTCGCTGGTGGGTCGAAGTGAGTCTCTCATAGCGTCTCGCTGGTGGGTCGAAGTGATTCTTTCACAGCGTCTCGCTGGTGGGTCGAAGTGAGTCTCTCATAGCGTCTCGCTGGTGGGTCGAAGTGAGTCTCTCATAGCGTCTCGCTGGTGGGTCGAAGTGATTCTTTCACAGCGTCTCGCTGGTGGGTAGAAGTGAGTCTCTCATAGCTTATCGCTGGTGGGTCGAAGTGATTCTTTCACAGCGTCTCGCTGGTGGGTAGAAGTGAGTCTCTCATAGCTTATCGCTGGTGGGTCGAAGTGATTCTTTCATAGCGTCTCGCTGGTGGGTCGAAGTGAGTCTCTCATAGCGTCTCGCTGGTGGGTCGAAGTGATTCTTTCACAGCGTCTCGCTGGTGGGTAGAAGTGAGTCTCTCATAGCGTCTCGCTGGTGGGTCGAAGTGAGTCTCTCATAGCGTCTCGCTGGTGGGTCGAAGTGAGTCTCTCATAGCGTCTCGCTGGTGGGTCGAAGTGATTCTTTCACAGCGTCTCGCTGGTGGGTCGAAGTGAGTCTCTCATAGCGTCTCGCTGGTGGGTCGAAGTGATTCTTTCACAGCGTCTCGCTGGTGGGTCGAAGTGAGTCTCTCATAGCGTCTCGCTGGTGGGTCGAAGTGATTCTTTCACAGCGTCTCGCTGGTGGGTCGAAGTGAGTCTCTCATAGCGTCTCGCTGGTGGGTCGAAGTGAGTCTCTCATAGCGTCTCGCTGGTGGGTCGAAGTGATTCTTTCACAGCGTCTCGCTGGTGGGTAGAAGTGAGTCTCTCATAGCTTATCGCTGGTGGGTCGAAGTGATTCTTTCATAGCGTCTCGCTGGTGGGTCGAAGTGAGTCTCTCATAGCGTCTCGCTGGTGGGTCGAAGTGATTCTTTCATAGCGTACTCGCTAGTGGGTCAAACTGATTCTCTCCTAACGTACTCGCTGATGGTTCGAATTGATTCTCTCCTATCGTACTCGCTGGTGGTTCGACTTCATTCTCTCCTAGCGTACTCGCTGGTAGGTCAAAGTTATTCTCGCATAGCAACACTTGGTAGATTGTATCTTCTGTTTTATTGAACGCATTCGATTGGTGGACATCCTTATGTCTCCTTCACTTGGTCTTTTCAAGTAGTAACTATAAACTTGCAATGCCAAACTCCGATCACCGGTCTGGTTTTGATTACAATCCTAGTATTCATTCACCTTTACTTCTTTCAGCCCTCCTCCTATTTACTTCTCCAACAAATGTATCTGTTCAGTCAGCTCTATAATCAGTGTTTGTTATTACTCCCCTAGCAATTATATTCTTCTCCTAGAACACCCAGGAATATATAGTAGTATTGTTGGCCTAGCCAAGGGAGATTACTCATATTAATTTTTAATGAGCAACACACACGTTGTGGGTGAATAATTCCCGTACAGAAAGGGCATGAATAGCTTGAAATTTGAAAAACTACCGACGAAGGAAGAAGTTCGTTTAACTTGAGTTATGTGTGAATCAGAACTAAAATGGTCTATAAGAAAACCCAGATAGACTCAGGAAGGTTGTTAAATGGAGCGTGTCTAGAACCAAGAAAGAGTAAACATTTTGGGTGCGGTTTTTTTTAAGTTTATTTTTGTTTTTTAAATAACAGGAATCTATATCTCACTGACTGTTATCACTGCCGCATGAGCTGAATATAAAATTTCATGTCTTTTTATTTCAATAGTCATACTTTTAAGTATGGTTTATATTAGAAATGGCTGGCTTACCCGCCACCCGTCTCCACTAGACAAGGCAATAAATTATCATCTAACTTGTAGCAGAACTAAAAAACCAAGCATATTTCCCCCTTCGCTTCTAGCTCCCAGAATAGCATAGGTTTTCGGTTGGATCTCTCTCTCTCTCTCTCTCTCTCTCTCTCTCGTCCTTCCAATCTTCACTTCATGTACTGGACACTCCACTTAAGTTCTACAATTACTTTCTATTCTTCTGGAAGCGTTTAATAGTTAGTATCTTCATCTTTTCTGATCAGGTTATCCAAAGCAAGAGCTGTCGTGTTCTTGTAGATAACGGTTTCCTCAACAACCACCCTGGCTAACTCACCATCATGCTCACCTGGTGATCTACCTTATCAGCGAGGATCCCGGGGGTATCTTACTGGGGAGAACAGAATAGGGTTATAGCTCATGTCTTTTTCATTCGCTCCTTACTAAGCATAGGAGTACACCAGATGACTAAACGCATGCACACATGCCACTCCGCGCTCTTGCTGTGATGGTTTATGTAGCAATGTATTTTACATGAGGTTGCTAATCCTATGGGAAAACCTTCCGTAGTAGACTATTAGGATATGCAGGGGTCCTAGCATCTACTCGGGCATGCACAATTGTACATATGTCAGGCGGGAACACCCCCCCCCCCCCCCATGATGCACAAGCCGCACGGGGATCCCCCATACAATATATATCAAACCGGAATCCACCATACAATATATGTCAAACCGGGATCCACCATACAATATATGTCAAACCAGAATCCAAAATACAAACTATATGTCAAACAGGGATCCGCCATTCAATCAATATATGTCAAACAGGGATCCATCACAATGCATATGCGGGACCGGGATCCACCACAATATATGTATCACAAAAATACTTTGACAAAGGAATCCTTTAAACAAATCGACAGATAGGAGGTGGCCCGATTCTCCTGCTGGAGCGAAAAAGACACGAGTACGGTGGCAGTGAGTTTCTGACCTGGCTCCTTCACTCCGTGTGTACGAATCATCGCAAAATCTTGCTGGTCTTTACCAGTCTACTAATGTGAAATCTCAGACCAAAATGTACTGTCCCTTGAGGGTTGTTAGTGTTTTCAATGAGATGTCTACTTTATTTCATCATGTTTTTACTGTACTGAAGTGTTCGCTAACATTATTACTGTTCCGTACCTGTTGTTTGCATTTGTCTATTTTGTTCTTCAGTTGGTTGGGAAAAAATCGTTAAACAAACAATGAGCTCTGACAAAAAGAGCGATGCGAAAGCAAAGGTTTATTTGGCTTTCAATCGATCAAAGCTTTCATTCCCGTGAGGGGCATATGCTTCCATCTTCTTCGTTCTGAATCTCCCACTACCAAACCCTGAAAAGGGCTTTCACTAGTAGCATGCTGTTGTCCGGAGAACGGAATGCGTTGTGTCGTAGTTTACAGCTTAACTGAAATTTGCACCTTTCGGTCCGACGCATCCGACTTCAGCAGGCATTTTTGAGTACCGGGTTAACCTTCCCTTTTCGATCCCTTCACCTTAGCCAGTGTGCCCTGTTGCAGCCTGCTATCCGGGATCACCATGAGGAGGTGGAGAGGGGTCTTGGGAGATATGGTTCACTGGCCCTGACGCTAGCAGACAACGATATGTCGCTGCCCGCTGCAGTTCATGCACTGCCAGTATCTTGATCCAGGTAAGCGTCCAATAAATATACATCAAATCTTCCAATCTTGTACCAACTTTCCAGCTCTGACTACGTCTTTGCTGTTGCCTTTACGTTTGCGGAAACCTATTTTCTCTATTTGCGGTTAGGTCTGCCACTATCGTTATTGCCTTGGCGATTCTTGAACAGAGCATGTCTTACAATACTATCAGGTATTGTTCGCAATGTGTGCCCTATCCAACGACAGCGCCTTGCGGTAAGTACTCCTGATATATGTCTGGTTCTTTCCCAGTTCTATATTTAATAATTTACACCCTAAGCCTTGAAATAGGAACTATACATTCATAAGAGCAGGATTACACTTTCTTCTCCCCCCCCCCCCCCCCAATTCATATTCAATATGTTTACAAATGAGATTTACATGTTGTTCTAGTATAAAACAACAGTGAAATATTTTATTGTACAGAATAATAGCCATGGAATGTATTGGACATCTTAGGGTGTAATGGATTAAGGACTTTTAACACACCATTTTAACCCTATTATTCGCGCAGACATCCATTGATGAAAGCTAGAACATGTTTCGCTGCAGTCTTTGTTGTTCCTCGCGGCACAGAGTCGTACAATATGATGGACTTTACGTTGGAGTTGAAGTTATTTGATTTGTGTCGTATCTTTGATTCCATAGATTCCCTGACAACAACGAAAGCCCCCTCTTCTGTATCTAAGAACCTACTATTTTGTCTATAGTGTTACTAAGATAGACGAATGAATTCACCTCTGGTAATAATATGTTTATTATCACATTATGGTTGTCGCTTCTCGCTGTTTATTCTATTGATTTCTCCCTATGTATCCTCACAGTCACAATTGATCAAGAATACTTATCGTATTTTGTATCTAGTTGTGAAACAGACGAACCAAGTCATCAACGAAGCTCAGATCATTAGGCTTTCCCATATATTTAAACTAGAGCAACAATACCATATAAGACATTCATCAACATCATGTAGCATGTCCTTTATAGAACGTCGCTCCCATTATAGTCTGTCTAAATAAAACTCTTTCCCTTGCCAAAACTCCAGCCTCCGCCAGTCATACCCAGGTATTCCTGGATATCTTGGTGCCATCGTCTTCTTGGTCTACCTCTGCCTCTTGTCTGGCACCATACGTTCCATCACTGTTCTCTCAAGACCCGTTGTCTCTCTTGATGTGACCAACGTTTTTAAATTTTATGGCAAAAATGGAATTGATAAACCAGTTCTACTGTATGTTCAACTCTTGCCGAATATCTATATTTGTATTTTTCACCGTCTAGGTTATTCTTGGGATATTTCTGTAACATTTTGACTCGAAGGATTCGATTCTTTGTCTGGCAGTTTTGGCAATCGTCCATGATTCGCAGCCATAAGCTGCCACAGGAAAAACACAGGCTCTCAAGACTTTTACTTTTGTGGTTTCGTATAATTTTTTCAGGCTATTCCAGCCTCTGCGTTGTCATGGCTAGTCTTCTGATTTCATTCGAGCAGTCGCCATTTTTGTCAATTCTGGAGCCCAGATATTCAAATTGCGTGACCTGATCTATTTACTCACCACCCCTTCTGTAAATTTATGTTGACATTGTGTTTTGTTGGTGGTCATTATCATTGTTTTGTTTATGTTTATAAACAGGTTTTGATTTTTACCGTGTTCATTTACGGCTGAAAGTAGCTGCTCTAGTCCTTCTGCACTTCTTGGTAGTATCACTGTGTCGTCCGTGTATCGTAACTCTGGAATCTCGTAATTGCCAATCGTAAATTGATTGAAACTTTCAAAGTTCTCGTCTTCTCTAACATTTCTCATTATTTATTCCGCATAGATTTAAGACACTATTTCTAAATATTTGTAACGATAGTTGTTTCACGGTCCCAATTTTCTGCTAGGATGTTATTACTGACATCAAATACTTCAACTGAAATATTTATAGTACGAGACCAGACATAAAATTGCAACAGTAAACAACTAAACAGAAGCAGAAACACCTGGAAATATCTCACGTTAAGTACCACTCTGCAATTTTTTTTAAAATATATATATACAAATTATTTGTTAAAAGAAAGCCCACTCTAGCACACAAAGAGAACAGCATCAATACTTTCGCTTAACCATATCTTTCAAACACGCCCATCTGCTGAATGCGGACAGCTGACTATGCCTTAAGTACACACAAACTGATTACACGCAAAGCACACCATAAACAAGTACCTTTTACCAGTTTGGAACAGATTAAATAACATAATATCATGCATGAGTGTTGTTGGTTTTTTTTTCTTTTCAATGTTAACTAGATACTTAGTCACTCTTCTTCTCTGGGCTGTAGAGGTATGTTACATACTTGCATGTCAATTCTTCTTCACCTTTATCACCTTGTGGTGCTTAGACCATCAACCATCCGCGTGTTAGCAGACATGCCATGTGCTATTTTCTTAAGTTCTGTCCATCTTCTGTGCTTTTCTTGTATCGGTTTCTTGTATGTCGCTTTTCCGTACGTTCTTTTGTCTCTCTCATGGTCCCATGACAGATTGCCTGGTAATTCTGGTTTGAAGTTTTAAACAGTGACTTATTCAGCGACATTTTCTTCCTAAGATTTCCTGTTTCACGCGTCTGGGTCCTACTCTCTCTATGTTTTCATGTAACCCTGTTAAATCACTGATGGTCCAAAATCATTATTAGGGATGTCTTGATAACGCCATCTAATTTCTTCAGAGATTGTTCGTCTGCCACTTTTTCTTTGAGATATCTCAGATTATAGCGAGGACTGCTAATTTGAGTTGTTCTGTTCTTTAGGAGTATAAGATATAACTTTGACAACAACTAGATTGTGATCGGAAGCCGCATCCACTCCTCAGTGAAACCTGACATCATGTACAGATTGTCTAAACCTACTATTTATGCAGACGTGATTAATGGCGTTTTTAGATGAATGATCTCAGGAAATCCATGCTGCCCTACGAATTTTCGAATGTGAGATCATGCTTCTTCCAATGATTAGTTGGTTTACTGCTACAATATATATATATATATATATATATATATATATATATATATATATATATATATATATATATATATATATATATAATCTCACAATTTTCATGAATGATTTCCTTTGTGCTCTCGACGTAAGACGTCTGCTTCGGGTGCTGGAGGTTTGCGGGCTCAAATCAGTGACGTCCATGTCAAGGCCGTCCTTGATAGAAACGGATTCGGCAAACCAGTTTCATTCCGGCTTTGGCCGTAAATTTCCCTTTCTAGAACGGCTTATTAGATTATTGATGTTTATGCAGCAAGCAGGTTTTTACAGGGTGTGGAGCTAGTCGACCCAACCTTCCTCCTTTCTTGTCCTGCATTTGGATCGACCAGGGGAGTTCAATTTACACGTAAACAAATGTTCATCTTGAATAACGTACTTTTAACATTTTGCAAAAGGTAGCAACGTATTGCAGGGAATACCGTTACCAATAAACATGTTATTTTGAATCTGGAGCTGTCTTTTACAAGCAGAAACAATACAATTGTTTATCAACTCTAATAGGGAGGAAGACTAACGTTCGTCTGGTCAGACAAAATATACTGATCAGACATGTTAGTCAGGGTCAGACAAAATATACTGATCAGACATGTTAGTCAGGGTCAGACAAAATATACTGATCAGACATGTTAGTCAGGATCAGGCAAAACATACTGGCCAAGACCATCACCTCGGCTTTCTAGTAGCCCTTACTGGACACGGGTTATTTTCATGGCAGCCATGCTAACGAGGTGAGGGATCGACATGATCCCCGTAGTAGTGTCAGATGAAGCCATGCATAGTACAACGGCCTGTAGGACCCCGACTTTGGATGTGATGAAAGCTACTGCAACCCGCCACTTAACGTCCTTTTCAGGGAGTACAAAAGAGTAACCTACTCATTGTGTACAATCGCAAACAATAACTCAAATTCACAGTGCAAGCTATCTGCTGATAAGTCTAAATAAATGTGTTTGTTATAATAAAAACCCTGCGACAATATGCCACGATTAGCAAAGAACCATTATTTATATTGCCCGAGTGTTGCATGGACTCGAAAGGGGAAGCAAAGAACAGTAACCTGCCAGAGATGTTGCTATGGGTATGGCTGCTCCAGTCCGTTTAAACTTTAAGTCATAAAATTACAACACATATGAACGAGTCAACACGGGCTGGCTTGACGCTTCCACAGTAAGGTAAAAAGCTTTTGTGTGAATCATTTATATATGGATTAAAGTGAGGAATAGACTGTGCCATTTGTCAGCTTCAAATCTCTCGTCCTGAGCTACATTTGACCAGTGGCAAGACATTATCGAGACGACTGGAGATAGCTTAGTATGGTGAATGTTCCTCAGGATTTACTCCCAAAGCCTTTCCTGTAAACAGATGTCCCGAAAGGCATTACACTGAGTGTTTGAGTGATATGTTGGGAATCTCTACCGGGCAACGTGTTCTAGTCCATTATAGTTCAGTGTCTACATTTCAGTCACACCCAAACTGACAGTGTCTGCAGCTATCAGTCAGCATATAGGTCACAAATTGTCTTTTTTTTAAAAACTAAATGAGACACGAGCTTGAAATCCATTTTATTGCCCTCTATTTCTCAACATAACTTCCACTAAAATTGCCCAATCGCTGTATAGGTGCACCAAAACCATTAGCATAGACGTTTTGGATCTGCTGTCTCAGTCACATTTACACTTCACGTACAGCATCGTTGTAATTTGTATTATGCTGTAGGCTCAACCATGTGAACGTTATTGCAGTTGCTATACTATTATTGCTACTTTCTTGTCAGCTCGAATCATCTCTTCTCCCCCCCCCCCTTAAAAAAAAAGACACGCACAGGCGTCATTTTGTATCTAAGCTGTGCATGCAATGCACATGTGCAAGAGCAACGATCGTCTACTAACTACAGTAATCACAAAGCAGGATGTTGCTGCCCCCTAATGACACATTTAGAAACTACCGACTACATTTTTCAATTATCCCATTTCAGTGTGTGGCCTACTTACTGACTTGTCGCGTATGTATGTAAGGATTTGTATGTATAAACAGACACACACACGCAAACAGAGAGAAGCTACATAAATAGATTTTCAAATACCACAATTATAATAAGAGCGATATAATGAAAGAGAGGTGCAAGTGAAAATGGGGAAAAGAGCGATAGGGAGGAATGTGCAGTGAAGTCTACACGAATGTATGTATTCAAACCAGGAAGTTTTAAACCAGGAAGTTCAATCGATTCTCAAGCTCAACCCAGTGTAAATCATCGGTGGAGCAGGAGATGATGCCAGTCACTCGGATATAGCTTCCATTTATTTGTTTTAGATATAATCCTAAACAATAACATAATATTACATCTTTAACAAAGGACACCCATTGGTTACAACTGTAACTTGCTACAAGTCTATTATGATCAGATCATTCAGTTCCAAGCCTAGAGCTCTCATATCTGACGCTGAACCAGTAGTATAATTGAAGATGCCCCTCTTCTTCTTCTTCTTTGCGTTCAGGATCTTTTTGGTCATGCTATATCTGCAGGTCAGTCGTCATGATGAAGTCTGCCCCACAGATTTTGTCTCAGCTCCGCACCCTCTGGTCAGATCTGGCATCTCATTTCCCTATAGATTGGGCATTCTTGTAGAATATGTTCAGGGTTTTGGCATCCTGTTCCACATGGGCACTCATCGGTGTGTGAGATCTTCAGTCGGTACAGATGTTCTAGTAGTCGGCAGTGTCCAGTTCGCAGGCGAAATAAGGTAGTTTGTTGATTTCTTTTGAGATAGTGATTTGGGTCTGGTGTACTCTTATGTTTCTGTATTCTCTCCATTGGTGTATATACTGATTTCTGGTGATGTTCTTGATTTCTCTTTATATTACTCGATGATTAAATTGTGCCTTTTTGCTGCCATCTTTTGCCAGAGCATCAGCTCTCTCGTTTCCTGTGATTCCGCAATGGTAGGGTAGCCACTAAAGCGCTATTGTTGAGGATCTCTGGAGTTTTACCAGTTCTGATCTGATCTCCGATAACAGTGGTTCGTTGTTTGTTTTTTGTATTGTCTCTAATAGTTCTCTGCAGTCCCTGAATAGAGCTATTTTTGTTGGAGGTTGCCTTTCTGTTTGAAAAATTCTCAGTGCTCGCAGGAGGACATCGATTCTGCTCTAAGGTTTGTAGACAACTTTCCTGTTGGCAGGACCTCTTCTGTTATATTTCCACTTTTGTGTCTTATGAATATGCCTCCTCCCCCGTTTCGGCCTGCCCCCTCTGCTGAAAGTATACCCTTGTAAGAGGTATGACCGCACCGTCATCATCATCTCGTTCGCTATGCTTTTTCCTGCTACATCTACACGTGTATCCCAGTTCTCTGGATAAAGGCTGCCGTAGTAGAGAGTTCTTCGGGGCTTCCAGACAGCCGTGTGTGGATGTCTGTCTCAGTGGGCCAGTGATCAGTACATAATTGGCTAAGCATATAACAGTCCTGCAGGATATGAAGAGTGTCTGTGCTGCCTGCCCACACGTACACATTGGCGATGGAGTCAATTTTAGCCAGTGTAAATGGCTATTGAATTTGTTATGTCCAATTCTCAAGCGAAACAGGATCACTTGTTCTACTCGATCAATGCAGTGATAGTTGTCTTTCGTTTGGTCAACTTTCCTTATTGCCTGGATAAGTGTTCTTTCTTTGAAGGTGATTGTTTGTTCGTTTGCCAACCTGTCTGCTGTCTCATTTCCTGTGGCATACACAGTGTGATGGTATCCACTGTAGCACTACCCTTCTTTCGGCTTTTAGTTCGCCCAAGGCTTTCTCAAGCATTGGCAGTTTATCATTTTTGTGGGCTTGCAGAACTGACATTGCATCTGTAAGGAATACAATCTGCTGATACTGTCTTGTTCTGTTGCTAATAATTTGTGCAGCAATAATTAATGCATGTACTTCAGCCGAGTAGTTTGAACAGAATTTTCCAGTGGATGAACTAGTGGTTTCATTTTCTTTATCTAGGTAAACAACGAAGATACCGGCGCCTCTATTTTTCACTACTCTGGTTGCTGATCCATTAGTAAATACCTGGATCCATGCTTCTCTGGGGTACAGTTTACCGATCATATCATCATATCGCGTGGTACTGTTTTCTTTTGGAGAGCAATTTGGTCTGCCATGTGGTAGGTATCAGTTACAAATGTTTTTATACTGAGGTTTTGGTGTTGTTCACATGGGGTTGGAAGGGGTATCCTTAGTGGTTTCTGGTAATTCGGCATTATATGTCCTCATACATTTTTGGGACCGATGTACCAATCTACTGCTCTTCAATCTTCCACTGGCAAGATCTTCGATTCTGGTTTCATTGGGATCACACCACCATAAGAGGTATGATCACACCACTCCATTATAAGAGGTATGACCACACACACCAGCATAAGAGGTATGACCACACCACACCAGCATAAGAGGTATGACCACACCACACCAGCATAAGAGGTATGACGACACCAGCATAAGAGATATGATCACACCACACCAGCATAATAGGTATGGTCACACACCACCATAAGAGATATGATCACACACCATTATAAGAGGTATGACCATACACCACCATAACAGGTATGATCACACCACACCCTTATAAGAGGTATGACTACACCATTATAAGAGGTATGACTACACCACCATAAGAGGTATGACCACCACAATAAGAGGTATGACTACACCATTATAAGAGGTATGACTACACCACCATAAGAGGTATGACCACCACCATAAGAGGTATGACCACACCACTGATCGATACAGGGAGAGAAAGTAGTAGATCGTGTAATAACAATTATAGACCACTGTAGCATGGCGGACGAACTAACCCGAATACCATTCATGTATAGAAAAGGCGGCATTTAAATGCGTGAGATATTGAGCAATAGACATCGTAGCCGTCATTCAAATCGCTTTCATCTTTTCCACGTGTTAGTGCTATTTATGATGGCCACAGATACAAAATAATTAAGATTGTTGTTCGTTACACACGTGTGACCCGTCACAAATCACTTCTACTTCCGATCCCCAGGAATAAAAGATATTGAATCTAACCACCTCGGATCAAGATGCTGAGCAGCGCAAGAGCTGCAGTGGTCAGCGACCCATTTGACTGCTAGCGTCAGGGCCAGCGAACCATAGCTGCCAAGACCCTTCTACACCTCCACGCGGTGATCCTGGATAACAGGCTGCAGCAGGGCAGACTGGCTACGGAGAAGGGATCGAAGAGGGAATGCTAACCCGGTACTCAAAAAATGCTTGCTGAAGTCGGATGTGTTGGACCGAAATGTGCAAATATCGCAGCCAAGCTGTAAACTACGACACAACGCATTCCGTTCTCTGGACTACATTCTGCTACTTAAGCCCTTTCAGTGTTTGGTAGTGGGAGATTGAGAACGAACGAAGAAGAATCTAACCATCTGACATGTTATCCATATAGAATACAACAATATGACGTGCCTTTACGTTTAAGACCAACATTCAAACACGGATAGCTCATTCTACGCTCAAAATATGTTTATCATTTCAAGCATCGTTTTGTATGGCTACACCAGTCTTACTTTCAATCGTAGATTCCAATACAATAATCAGAGACAATTTGAAGGCTGGAGTACTTCAGAGTGGGTGGGGGTGAGGGAAGAGGTGTGTGTGTGTGTGTGTGTGTATGTGAGAAAAGGGGGGGGGGAATGAGGAGGTTGTCTAACTTGTGTTTTTCTGCACATCTTTTCAAATTTCAACAAGACAGAATGCGACATGCCGTACCAAACAATAACGCCCATCGCCTTTCGTCTGCCGCATGATTGATGTGAAAGTGTCGGACATCAAATCCGATGTGTGGCACTTTAGGCAGACGTCCATGTACAGTACCCCGTACTGTAAGTTGGGTGCAGCTTGTACTGCTGTTTGCTTATGTGGAAACGACAATATACTGGTGAACCCCAGATAGCGCTGTCAATTCTCGTACACAGGGACGGTTCAACTCCCGCTAGCGGCACTCTCTTCTCTTCTCATATGTTCTTGAATAATCCTTGTAATGTATATGTGACCTTATCTATATCTGCAATTATAACTTGAAATACTTTTTCCATCTGGTCTCGCCGCTTTCCCTTTCTTGAATTTAGATATGGCCCTTTGATTTCTAGCTTACATTGTGGGTTGTAGACTAATTTCAGGGTCTCCTCTGCTGACAGGATGGTTGGTGTTTCTTGTTGAGGAGGTCTGTTTAGACTTTCTTTGATACACTCAACTCATTTTTGATGTTGTCCCTCCTATGATGCCAATAGCTTGTCTTCTCTATCTTTGATTGGTTTGTCTGTTTATATTTATACTCAACGGAAACAAGTAACTTTTAAGTTTTTGCGTATGTTTTTATGTTTGAAAATTGTAATGTAATTTCATACCGATGCTTTCTTGGCAGTTACTGGAAGCCATATAATTGTCTTAGTGCAGTGAGTGGGAAATGACCTTTCACTGACGTTCAAAATCTCATTTCATTAAAATGACTTTCCGGACACAGTTTCTCAGAATTTACATGCCGATAACAAAAATTACATGATAAATGTTCACTGGCGATCTGGGATTATTTTGCCATTCATTTCGTTCAGATGCGAACTACCAAAAGGATGCCATGCACGGCGCAAAATTGGAGATTACGAGCTGTTGGAATATGGGAAGGAGGAATGTCTGTGTTTGCAACAGCAAGACAATTTGATGTGTCAAGACAGACACTTAAACTGTGGTTACATCGCTACCAGACGACTGTTACTGTTTCTGGCCTGCTCTGCGGGGGACGTCCTCGATTAACGACCAGACGGCAAGATCTTTGCATAACTTTCGCATATCTGCGAAACAGATTTTAGTCAGCAATTGTCACTGCTGGCACCAGCCCCGGACTGAGAAGAATAAGTTCAGCTACTGGCAGGAACCGTTTGCGCCAACAAGACCTACATACAAGACGACCTGTTATTCGTTCAACTCTGCAGCCATGGCACCATGCGCATCACTAGCCTGGGCCAGACAGCACCTGTGATTTGGGAACGCTCTGTGGGACAAAGTACTGTTTACGGACGAGCGCAGGCTCAACCTTTAAAGATATGATGGTCGTCAGAGAGTGTATCGTCACCATTATAGAGCGCTACGCCAATAACTGCATTCAAGAGAGCTCTCATCATGGTGGTGGAGTGATTATGATCTGGGGAGGCATCTGCGCCAATTATCGGACAGACCTCGTTTATCTTAGAACGTGATGTTACTGGTTTGCGATACCGTGATGAAATCATGAAATAACACATCACGCCTTTTGTGATGAACCATGTACCAGACATTGTGCTTCAGCAGGACACAGGATTTTCTGAGGTGCTGTTTTCAATCCATGATGCGCAGATCTCAAGCCTTGGCCAACTCACGTTGTGGACACACGCGGTACTGAGCGTTGTCATTTTGAAAAATGAACAGCATGCTCGCAGACGCTGCGGAGACATTGACACATGACACGAAAATGTCTTTTCAGTTGTTTCAGTTTCGACCTATGGAATATTGTTTGTCTCCAAATTGTGTTGTTTTGTGATGATAAAATAAACTGATATGAAAAACATTTCCTGGTAAGTTACTATTTTCGTTGAGTATACTTGCCATTGTCTTTGTTAATTAGTAAAGATCTCTCCTATTTCATCTTTCTGCTGCCTTTTCTGCCTCCTGTGACAACTTGTCAATATATTCCCTTTTATTTTTCTTCATACAAAGTTTGACATCTTTATCTGTAAAAGCGTAGTTTCTCGGTGCTTCTGCTTTGATGATTCAAATTCGGTAAAATGACCACTGAACATCTGCTGCAGAACTGCCCGACATACGAGGATCAGAGAGAGCAGATGTGGCCATTGCCAGTGGACCTGCAAAACAAGCTCTATGGTAGTGGCGAGAGTCTCAGGATGACCGCCGCTTTTTTCGAGAAAATAATGGTTACTGTCTGACTGTGTACGCAGAAGAAGAAGAAGAAGAAGATTCGGCAATTGTTGAGTACAGCTTTCTTCTTTTTTTATGTAATTCTGTTGTGATCCATTCCTTGTTTTGGGTTCTCATGAATCCTAAAGTTTCTTCATGTCTTATTTCTTTAGTCTGTTCCTACATACTAATAATGTCCATCTCCCCGTCCTCAAATAGCTCTTGGTATCTGTTATTAAGTTGTATGTTATATTATGTCTTCCTTTCCTCGTCGTGTCAAACGTGAACGTTATACCTCGTTCTCCTTGTTCCCCATACTGAATGCATTTTTAGTTTCAGTGCGAGATCCCCAGCAACATGTAGTCTGACGACCCGTCTGCATCATGCTTTGTACTTACATCTTGTAGTGTATTTCTAAACACCTAATCTGTACAGATGTGGTAAATCTGGTTTTCCGTTACGTGGTCTGGTGATCTCCGTGTGGCCTTCTTGTGTGGACAAATTCTTCCTCTAATAATCACTTTGTCTAGTCCAAACATTTCTCTATTTGCGTTCATCTGTCCCATTCCTTGTCTTCCCATAATCTGTTTGTAACCCAGGCTGTCTACTTCCACTTTAGCATTGAAGTCCCCCATAAATATTATGAGATCTTATTGTTTCTGGGTGGCAAGGACATCTTGCGGCTTGTTGAAAAACGTTTGTTTGTTATCTTCGACATCATTAGTTTGGGGCATAGCACTGAATCTTGTTGATATTTGTTTTGTTTTCTAGTTCTAAAGCTGCTTGAGCTCATGATTCTATTGAAAACAATCTCCCAATGTATGTGCTCCCTCTGTGCCTCTCTAGAAAGCATCAGTGCCACTACCTGTGTAGGGCATCAGTTACCTCGCTTCCAGAGTAAATTATCATTTCCCCAGTTGTCAGTCTCATCTTTCCGGATTGTTTCTATCTTGTTTCGCACAGTCCTAACACTACCAAGTTGTAATTTATAATCTTTTTAACTCTTCTTCTTCTTCTTTGCGTTCATGATCTTTTGGGCATGCTATATCTACAGGCCAGTCGCCATGATGAAGTCTGTAGTGTTCACCAGGTCGGAGCGGCTGCCCCACAGCTTTTGTCTCAGCTCAGCACCCTCTGGCCAGGTCTGGTATCTCATTTCCTTATAGATTTGGCATTTCTGTAGAATGTGTTCAAGGTTCTGGTCTCCTGTTCCGCATGGGCACTTATAGGTATGTGAGATCTTCAGTCGGTATAGATGTTCTAGTAGTCTCCAAAGTGTCCAGTTCTCAGACGGAATAAGGTAGTTTGTTGATTTCTTTTAAGTTGGTGAATTGGGTCTGGACTACTGCTTATGTTTCTGTCTTCTCTCCATTTGTGTATATAGTGATTTCTGATGTTTTTGATCTCTCTGTATGGTACTCGATGATTAAATTGAGCCTTTTTGCTGCCATCTTTTGCTAAATCGTCAGCTATCTCGTTTCCTGTGATTCCGCAATAGCAGGGTAGCCTTTGGAGCGCTATTGTTGAGGATCTCTGGAGTTTTCCTAGTTCTGATCTGATCTCTGATAACATATCTTTAGTTATAAGTGCAGGTTTCCAGTCCTAGTATATTGATCTAACAATCCAAGCCGCTTTGTTGGTTTTCGTCTTGGTATTCAGAAAAGCAGTCGGCCGGGGAGCTTCCTTGCGACTATCAGTCCACTGCGTCATTTTCTCGTTTCCAGAGACCCTTGCTTTCCCAAGCCGTTCGCTTTTGCTTTGTAGTATACGTTTTCGCAACTGACTGTGTTTATAGATTTGGGTTATATTAAACCTATTATACTCTAGGTTAGTTGTACATGTTTAGTCTACACCCTTTCCCCCACCCTCCCTTTTAAATACCCTATCCAGCTTGGGTCTTTCGCTGGCTTATCTCATGTGATTATTGGGAGCTTTCTCGTCATTTCAAGGGTAATGGACTTAAGTGTATATAAATATATATTTAAAATGTGTGTGAATGACCAGAGCCTGAAAGGGGAGTAAAGAATAATAGCACTGTAACCTGTCAGACATGTCACAAGAGACGAGTAAGAAGGTTTGGAACTGTAGTTAGACATCTTCCTGCAAAAACTAAATAGATGCAGGCAGGTCACACATTTATAGATAGCCAATGTTCTACGCTGAGCTGAAAATATGATGAAAGTCATGTGTGTTTGTGTATGTGAGAGAGGCAGAGAGAGAGAGAGAGAGAGAGAGAGAGAGAGAGAAAGGAAAAGTATTATATATATATATATATATATATATATATATATATATTGTGGCATGGGTGACCCTAATAAATAATGTTCGTGATTTTCTAGTAAATATGTGAGGATTTTTTTAAACAAATCTAACATTCTGCGAATATCGTCGGTGAGACGACAAATTGATAAATATCTCACACACAAAAAACAGATAATAATATCTCGTGATTTGGAAACGTATCTGGAATGGCGGCTGATTATATTTTGCACGTTACCTGACACCAGCAAGTACTCTCACCAGAGATTTGTAAACAGATAACGCCAGATACATTATTTATACATGGCAATAGTATGTGTTAAGAGATTCACTGCTACAGTTGGGATGCATTCTGCCAGTTCAACATTCATGTAGCCAAGTTCTAAAGGCAAATGGAGTCCGACAGCCGACTTAACGCATGGTCCAGATTGAAGTGTTTTGACTTCGGTATACTTCTTCGGCGTTCATCATGAAAAGAGCGTTGAGCCGCATTTTACTGCGAGGCTGCGATATTTGTGCCTTTAGGCTTAACGGCCGATTTCAGCTGGCTTTTTTTTTTAGTATCGGTTTTGCCTTCTTACTACCGCGAACCTTAACTCTTGACCAGACTACACTAGTGACTATTGCTGTCTGTTTCCTGGGCCACCATTTGGAGGCGGAATATGGTCTTAGTTAGCTCTGCTTCGCCCCTGATGCAAGCAGCCAGTTAAAGTCGCTGACTGCTGTCAGCTCATGTTGCATCTTGGCTCGCAATTCGGTATACTAAGCCACAATGTGTTTCCTTAATCACTACCTTTCCTTCCCTAACCGTGAGCCAGGTACCATTTGCATCTAGGCTGACTGCAACGTACCAGAGTTGGGACTTGAACCCGACAACTGTGCCGTGAAAGGCGAGTGCTCTACAAATTGAGACGCACGTTTACTCTTGCAAAAAGGGGGACTGAGACGCTAGTCCGGTCAGGCACAACATAATGACCAGGACGTCTCGTCAGGGTCAAGCATAATACACTGACCAAGACCACAACCTCTCTTCCATGTAGAGTTTCCTGGAAATAGGCTGTTTTCAAGGCAGCCTGGCTAACCAGATGTGGATCGATGTGACCCCCGTAGTAGTGAGCGTAACACAGATGAAACCAAACATACCACAACAGGAGGACCGCGGCCCACCTTTATCGGCATGCTCGTGATGTGAGGAAAGCTTCTGCAAACCGCCACTTAACGTCCGTTTCAGGGCGCATACAAGAGTAAATCTATCTATTCATCGTGGGGCATTAAACAAGAACAACAATACTTTTACATCAATTGTTCGGAAAACCCTCACTTTTTCGTGCAGACACACTGGCAACTTAAAATGGTCTTACGTAAACGGATCAATATTTCACCTGCGATATCAAGCTTTAATGATGGATGACCGCCTCTCACTGCACTTCGTCTCACTCTCACCTGATAAAGGTGGTCCCTCTACTAATGAATATATGAGTACACGCCTTTCAGATACAGCTCTCTCACAGGCAGATGCACGTCTGTTGATCTAACCACGAGTTGTGGAATTTAGCTGAAATTTATTTATTATGCAATAAAACAAACTCATGACGCCTGCTCAAACGTGCAGGACAAAAGTCAGAAACACATGTAATCACAGCAAGAAATTACTCCGCGAACTGATTTTTCCGGCGATAGAATTTGTGACCTGGTGATCACTACCTCCTTGGTGATTACCGTTCGTCTTTGACTTCCAAGTGAATTAAAGGGTCACCACTAAAGTCGTTACCCTTACGGGGAACTATTGCAATAGTTTTGCTTGACGAAATTGCTAGTCACATGAACAACCTTCTTAAGTCACCTGGTATAACATGTTTGGAACGTTAATTAAACGTGTTCACTTTATTTTGAACCTGATAACACTCGGGTCAAGACCTCCCTGGTGGCCAGACAACTTGATAGCCTCATTAAAATGTGTAACGTGTTGCCCCATGTTATTGATTGTATACAACCTTAATTGCAGATATATCTCGAATAGCTTTCTGCTTCTCTCAGTCGATCCCGCTGTAAATTGGTACCTGGCAAAGTCAGCGGAAGCCTCTGGAGCTACAGAGTTAGTTCTCTATCGTGGCACTTTCAGCAATGAAATTCACTTAGCATATATGGGAGAGCCCAAGTGATATCAAGTCGGTTCTATAAGCCATTTTCCTTCTGTCAATTTCCTCAAGTCAATGCAATACCATAATGGTGGTTTATTTTATTTTATTTTGCGTTCGCCTTATTTCTCTATTCTCCAAGGCGGATGTCCGTTGAACTATGTTTTTATTTTGCGCCTGTCGGCCCAGTGTATCCGACTTCAGCATGCATTTTATGTAAGGGTCTCCTTCCTCCTGCATTTTCTAAGGGTTTGTTTCCCCGGGGTAACGGCCGGTGCTGTGATGGGGATCGAACCCAGCACCTTCGGGTTGTGAGCCGTGCCACTTAACCACTAGGCCACGCTGTCCCCGGTGGTCGTTTGATCTTTCACGTATACCGAGAAGAATATTTCCTATCTATTGTGTTTTGAATGGTTGCTCGAGATCAAGATGCTGAGCAGCACATGAGCTGCAGTGGTAGCGACCCATAGCTGACTGCTAGCGTCAGGGTCAGCGAACCATAGCTGCCAAGACCCTTCTACACCTCCACGCGGTGATCCTGGATAACAGGCTGCAGCAGGACAAACTGGCTAAGGAAAAGGGATCGAAGAGGGAATGCTAACCCGGTACTCAAAAAATGCTTGCTGAAGTCGGATGTGTTGGACCGAAAGGTGCAAATATCGCAGTCAAACTGTAAACTATGACACAACGCATTCCGTTCTCTGGACTACATTCTGCTACTTACCCTTTCAGGGTTTGGTAGTGGGAGATTGAGAACGAACGAACGAAGAAGACGAATGGTTGCTCTTGATTTATTATCCACAAAACTACAAAAATGGACACGTCTTCAGTCAGATGGCTCACCCAAACTTTCAAATATTTGTAACCAAGAGCTGTCCCTGGTGATGTAATTTACATGTACGTGCAGATCGGATATAGGACAGATTGACCGCTGTTCACTCTGAACGCATAAAGTCCCTCACAAAGGTGAAAGAAGCAACTATCTTAAATCCACACTTCGCAGATGACTGCGCCATTAACACGTACTCAGAACAGGACATGCAGACAAGCATGAATGAATTTTCTTTTGCGTGCACTAACTTTGGTCTTACGGTCAACACCAAGAAGACGGATGTAATGTTTCCATTTGCGCCCACGGAGCACTACCACGACCTAAGTATCACTGTGTAGGATCATGGCATTCAAGCAGTTGATAGCATTACTTACCTTGGTAGTACCCTCACCAGAGAAGCGAATATTGACTCTAAGGCCAACAACAGGAATTCCACGGCAAATACTGCTTTTGGAAGACTACGAGCAAACGTTTGGGACCGGCAAGGAATCAGTGATGCCACCAAGATGAGTGTGTATCGTACTAATGTACTAACCACCATTCTGTACGCATGCGAAACACGGATAGTCTATAGCAGGCACGTCAGGAAACAATCATTTTTATGTAAACCGTCTCCGCAGATTGCTCAGTCTCGGCTGACAGTATAAGAGTGTCCAACTCTGTAATACTCAGGAAGGCGAGGCTCTATTTAATCTATACACTGCTGCAGAACCCAGATCGGATGGACTGGACATGTTGTTAGCTACAAAAACAACTGTTGTACAATGAGCTCGGGCCAGAATAACTCTCGCTGTATGTGGGTGTGGAAGGGGGTGGTGGTGGGGGGGGGGGGCAAAAGAAACAATACAAAGGCACTCTAAAAGTGTTTTTGAATAGTTTCTCCATTGAGGTCGCTGCTTGCTCCAAACCGCTCAGCCTAGTGCTCTGCATGCAGAGAACCCTTATTGGGGCGTAGGAAAAGCTAGCTGCACGAAGGGACAGAATGCAAGTAGCCCTGATTACTAACGTTGTTCACGTGTGCTCTACTTGCGGTAGAGTTTGTCACGCTCAGATCGGCATGTACAGTCATATGCGGTCAGGTCTGAATAAACATGTCTGATGATGTTACCATATTAGAGTAGGCTGGGCAACTAACCAAAATATAGGGATTGATTGATTGAATCAAGAGCTGTTTATGGTAGCCAAAATATAGTTATTGATTGAATCAAGAGCTGTTTGTGGGGATGTAGCCAAATATAGTGATTGATTGACTGAATCATGAGCTGTTTATAGTAATGTATGCAGTAATTGCTTGAATCAAGAGCTGGTTATGGTGAATTAATTATCATATCGTGATTGATTGAATCAAGAGCTCTTTATGGTGATATAGCCATTGATTGACTGGTCTTATCGGCACAAGTGAAGCATAGGGTCACTGCTACAACTGTCCCTTAAACAGAAAGCATGTATCTGAGCATTTGCAGTGACGGACCCAATATAAGCGGTTTTACATGATGTTGTTAGCGCCATAAACAACTATCTAATTACCGTGTACCACATACTTGGAAAGTTCCAGCGTCCATACTATTTTCAACTCTTGTGCAACTCAGGGAGAAAAGATTGTAAGCATATGTGTTTTAGAAGCAGAGCACACAGATATACAACAATACAGGAGAAATTGATGTAAAAGACAACCAGGCTTTGCTGCAAGAAAATATATTTTGGAAAATTGCCTAAATGAACATAAACCGCTTTATTGTCGCATCTATTCTCATTTGTAACAACTGCTTAAGATAAAAAGCACAGATCAGTAGAGTAAAGATACAGCCACACCTACATTATGTCAGTCTCTAGCACAGATCAGTAGAGTAAAGCTACAGCCACACGTACATTATGTCAATCACAGCCACACCTACATTATGTCAGTCTCCAGCACAGATCAGTAGAGTAAACCTACAGCCACACGTACATTATGTCAGTCTCCAGCACAGATCAGTAGAGTAAAGCTACAGCCACACATAAATTATGTCAATCACAGCCACACGTACATTATGTCAATCTCCAGCACAGATCAGTAGAGTAAAGCTACAGCCACACGTACATTATGCCAATCACAGCCACACCTACATTATGTCAATCACAGTCACGCCTACATTATGTCAATCTCCAGCACAGATCAGTAGAGTAAAGCTACAGCCACACGTACATTATGTCAGTCTCCAGCACAGATCAGTAGAGTAAAGCTACAGCCACACCTAAATGATGTCAATCACAGCCACACGTACATTATGTCAATCTCCAGCACAGATCAGTAGAGTAAAGCTACAGCCACACGTACATTATGTCAATCTCCAGCACAGATCAGTAGAGTAAAGCTACAGCTACACGTACATTATGTCAATCTCCAGCACAGATCAGTAGAGTAAAGCTACAGCCACACGTACATTATGTCAATCTCCAGCAAGATCAGTAGAGTAAAGCTACAGCCACACCTACATTATGTCAGTCTCCAATTAATCTGCTTCTTCTTCGTTCGTTCTCAATCTCCCACTACCAAGCCATAAACGTTCTCAATCTCCCACTACCAAGCCATGAACGTTCTCAATCTCCCACTACCAAGCCATGAACGTTCTCAATCTCCCACTACCAAGCCATGAACGTTCTCAATCTCCCACTACCAAGCCATGAAAATGGCTTTGTAAGTAGCAGAATGTAGTCTGGAGAACGGAATGAGTTGTGTCGTTATTTACAGCTTGATTGCGATATTTTACTTTGCACCTTTCATTTCGGCACATCCGAATTCAGTAGGCATTTTTTAGTACCAGTTATTCCCTCTTCGATTTATTCTACGTAGCCTGTCTGCTCAGTTGCAGCCTGTTATCAAGGATACCGGCGTGGAGGAGTACAGGGGTTTTGGCAGCTCTTGTGCGTTGGCGCTGACCCTGACAGTCAGCTATGGGTCGCTTACCCTGACACTAGCAGTCAGCTCTGGTTCGCTGGCCCTGACCCTGACACTATCAGTCAGCTCTGGTTCGCTGGCCCTGACCCTGACACTATCAGTCAGCTCTGGTTCGCTGTCCCTGACCCTGACACTATCAGTCAGCTATGGGTCGCTGACCCTGACACTAGCAGTCAGCTCTGGTTCGCTGACCCTGACACTAGCAGTCAGCTCTGGTTCGCTGGCCCTGACACTAGCAGTCAGCTCTGGTTCGCTGGCCCTGACACTAGCAGTCAGCTCTGGTTCGCTGACCCTGACACTAGCAGTCAGCTCTGGTTCGCTGGCCCTGACACTGACACTAGCAGTCAGCTCTGGTTCGCTGACCCTGACACTAGCAGTCAGCTATGGGTCGCTGACCCTGACACTAGCAGTCGGCTATGGGTCGCTAACCCTGACACTAGCAGTCGGCTATGGGTCGCTGACCGCTGCAGCTCATCGTCTTGATACACCTCCAATTAATGATACACAGACAATTTATCTAATGCCCATGTCAACAACAAGCAACAATGTAGTTCAATGATCGGTGCAATACAATAAATAGATCAAGACAGCCGGCCGGTACATTCCAGGAGAGCCTTTCTATTATGTCAGAACTTTAGAAATAAGTCAGGTCTGGGGAAACCCCTGCATACAAATGTATTTATCCGCAGCGAAGGTCAACGTCAGGGTTATCAGTTATTTATCAATATACAAATCTCATAATTGTAAACGATATTTTGATAAATTTAATTATTTATATAAAAACATACACACAGAGTATAAAAATGTAACTGTAACGTTGCACAAGTACAGCTACTAGAAAATCATATCAAAACATTACGGATACACAGTATCACCTACCATATTATGTGTGTAATGAAATACAGGGCTGTTCGTCTCTGTCCATAAATAGCAGCTACGTTTGGAGAAAAAAATAGAAACAAATCCACTTTCAATTTTACTCGAATTAATCACGGTCTTTCGCGGAACCTCGAATGACCTTTCGCGGAACCCCAACGGTTCGTCAAATTACCAACTGAGACGCACTGTTTCAAGGCAATTAATAGTAGAAATAAAGCTGTTGCGACAGAATCTTAACCTTTCATCTTGTGCTTGTTAAATCACATATAAATGCAGTGAGTATTCCATGCTCTATGTATTGCAACAATGACATCGGACGGCAATGGTCGAGTTGCTATTGTGGCAGTCCGAGTTAATTCAACGTTTGATGACATTTAGTGGTTTGTTTCAGTATATCTCGATTCTTAACGGTGGGTACTTTAGAATGTGGATCGGGGCACCCATGGCTGTAGTGCAATACGCGGTTTATACAGTAAACTCACCACTATGGGTACTGATGTGGCAGCATTTGCATCCACTACTCTTGAACAGTTAGTTTGAAGAAGAAAAAAGAAGAAATCTGATCACCAACGTACCATCATGATACGACCAAAAGGACTCGGACACTGGTTGAAAGAACTATGTCTCGCCAAAAATACTTAACGAACATACCAATACCATCAAACCCACGTGAGCCGTTCAAACAGAAGTTGGACCCGTCAGTTTCTACCAGACTCTCTCCAAGGACTGGCTAGATCAAACAGTGTACAGGCCGGTTAAGATTGTCGGATATTGATTTTCTGGCAGATGCTACAGCGATAAGTAACCTATTTGGGTCAGCTATACACCAACAAAAAAAACTACAGGAAGGGAAGATACATAAACCAAGCACTCTGCAGTTTTTTCGTCTTCTTCGTCTCCGGGAAACTGGGGTATTCATTGTTGTATTTGTGTATCATATTTACTGTATTTGAGTCCAAAAATATGGAGAACTAATTCTCAACCAATCTACAGAAATAAAAATACGTATTAACTATGAAGAGCCAAGCTGCAACATAAACAACATCGAAATAAGTACAGAGGTCCCAGGAATGAAAAGAAAAGACCAACAGTGTCCACGAGCTGAAAATTCTAGCACAAACAATGATTAAGGAGAAATATAATACCAAGGAATGGACACAGGTGTTCACAGATGGTTCAGCAGAGGGGGCAGGCCGAAACGGGGGAGGAGGCATATTCATAAGACACAAAAGTGGAAATATAACAGAAGAGGCCCTCCCAACAGGAAAGTTGTCCACAAACCTCAGCAGAATCGATGGCCCTCCTGCGAGCACTGAGAATACTTCAAACAGAAAGGCAACCTCCAACAAAAATAGCTGTATTCACGGACTGCAGAGTACTATTAGAGAAAATACAAAGAACAAACAACGAACCACTGTTATCGGATATCAGAGCAGAACTGGGAAAACTCCAGAGATCCTCAACAATAGCGCTCCAGTGGCTACCCTCCATTGCGGAATCACGGGAAACGAGAGAGCTGATGCTCTGGCAAAAGATGGCAGCAAAAAGGCACAATTTAATCATCGAGTATCATACAGAGAAATCAAGAACATCATCAGAAATCAGTATATACACCAATGGAGATAAGACAGAAACATAAGCAGTACGCCAGACCCAATTCACCAATTCAAAAGAAATCAACAAACTACCCTATTTCGCCTGAGAACTGACACTGCAGACTACTAGAACATCTAAACGACTGAAGATCTCACACACCGATGAGTGCCCATGTGGAACCGGATGCCAGAACCATGAACATATTCTACATGAATCCCCAATCTATAGGGAAATGAGATGCCAGACTTGGCCAGAGGGCGCAGAGCTGAGACAAAAGCTGTGGGGCAGCCGCTCCGACCTGGTGAAGACTACAGACTTCATCATGGCGACTGGCCTGCAGATATAGCATGACCAAAAGATCCTATCGCAAAGAAGACCATATTGCGTCTACAGCTTTCGTTGAAATTCAGAAGGTTATTACTACACGCTTAGTGGACTCTTGACATGTGTGAATTAGGGATCGCGGAGTGTTCAATGCTCATGAATTGGAGAGGCTACTACATCAGAGAAGTCAGACCGCGCTGATATTTTGTGACATGCTATCAGTGTAACAGTGATCATATTCGCATCCTTAACAGACAGAGCGCACTGGAAACTACGGATGTACCGGTGTTCGCTACGTAGTCGAATGGTGCTTTCAATAAGTAATTAGAATAATCGACCGCTACATACCGATTAAAAATAATTTTTTAATTGACTTCCAGAGTGATCTGTCTGATCTTTGTGCATGACAATGACAAGAATAGAGCCACTGCCCCACGGAGAGCATGTCGTAAGAGGCGACTTACTGTGTGACATGGCATAACACCGGACATGGTTAGGTGGTTTGTTAAGAGTAGCATAAACAGCGCCTAACAGGCTGGAGGTCTACTTTGCTCTAGTGTTTAAGTTTATTAAGATGGATTCGCAGATCGGTTAACCACCCTCCGCGGCACTTATTCCAACGCAGCTACTCATCCTCACAGCTACATCTAGCCCACGCAAGAACTGGGACCTGCACAGGGGCACTCATCACTGAATAAGTACAGGTCGACTACGATTAAGACTTTTTAACTTACTGCACAAATGTACGCATAATGAAACGAAAATAAGTTTTATCGAAATGGAATGAAAAAAAAATCACGTAGGAAACCTCTGAAAACCACAGATTACATATTGTGTATATCTACCAATCAAACAATCAATAAAAACCCTTTTCATCTCATTGTAGAGCACAGATGTTCAACAAATGCATTTCAAGTTTTAAATGAATGCCTATTTCTAATAGTTGTAGTGGCTTAAGTTTATACAGGATGGTGCTGCCAGTCCCATGCACAACCATTCTTAGTCGCCTCTTACTTGACTGACAGGTTACATTGTAACTATTCTGTGCTTCTCTTTCAGGCATCAATGACATTAAGGCTATCTCTAGAAAACACATATACCAAACAAGAGAATAGACAGGTACGTTATCCTTAATCCGAAGATTAGACACGGTTGTTCCAGGCGTCGCCCTTATCCTGGTTTTTTAAAAGTTCCGGAAGCAAATAAACCAAAATCGAGAAAATAAAATAGATGAACTGAAATTGATCAGCTTAGAGTTTCCTGAAACAACCAACATTCGGTGATTTGGCAGACTGTCTCACAAGAGGACTGGAAAATCAATAGCCTAAAGTCGTCGAGTGATCCGATTTGACTCGTCGGTACGCCTGACCTTTACTGCAATTCTGATGAATGGGCCACGCCCTAAATTCAGAGAATCCTGGACACTAGATATAAACGGGTTGATACTGATCCGTATGTGTGAAAACATGAATTATTAGTGTTACGACCAATGTTACAGTAACAGAAAAGTAACGTGGGACAACCAGCCGAACATAATAATCAAAGAAGAAAAAGTGTGGTATATTTATTATATTATAGATAGGGGCGGATGCTGTAACAAAGGTGAACTGTCGGAAGAAACAAGGTGTCAATAATGATTGAGGCTGTCACAGAAAAGAACTGACCAAAGAAACAGTGAGAGTCAATACGGATGGAGGCTGTTGCAGATAAAAATTGTCAATAGAAATAGTGAAAGCCAATAATTATGGAGACTGTTACAGAAAAAAATCCTCAGAAATATTAGCCAGTTCTACATTACTGACCGTAGGATGATTAGACCTTGAAGTCGTTAACTCCGAACTTTTTTTTTTTTTTTTTTTCCTTGAGACGTTATCTTTTAAATTTCCATATTGCAAGAGTTTGTATTCGCCCAGTCTGGTTTGGCTGTTTGTGACACATTTAAATTCGGAACTGTCTGCAGCTTCGTCTTCCTAGATCATTAGATTTGTGCCCAGTGCTTTCGTGTCCTGCTTGCAACATACATCTTTGAGCCTCATCTATTGTCAGTTGATCTCTTTTGGGATACGCCAACTACCCATAGAGAATATCTTTGGGGATGTGATCATCGTCCATGCGGCGAGCATGACCAAGTCATCAATGCCTCATGAGAGTTTACATATTTGGAAGATCGTTGCGAGAATGCACCTCTGAATTTGTCGCAACTTTCCTTCCATTAAATGGATCACATGGCATAAGTTACCTAAGTTGGCATAAATTTCGCTTTCACATTGGATCGTGATGACTCACGCATCGTAAACCACGACCTTAGTCTTAGTTTGCAAGTATCTGGTTTTCCCAAGCACCTGTTATGAGACGAACAAATATGGCAGCAGATTTGCCAATTCGACTTGTCAATTTCCAGGTATTGTCATTGATAGGGACCTCAGCGTGGCCAACTGTAATATAAAAGTGGGCCGTGGGCCAACCCCGTTCCAGGAAAAACAAATCTATTTACAGATTATCTGAAATCATATGTTTTATGTCCAGCTAATTGAACAATTTAAACAGAGAAAGTATTATCGCCCGTTCGAAAACACACGCGCTTGTACGAACACACAGTTGCCAATTTGTTTTTTTTTGTTTTTTATTTAATTAAATTTTTTGCGTCGCCTTATTTCTCGAATCTTCAGGGCGGCGTGCGTTGCACTGTGGTTTTTATTTTGCGCCTGTCGGCCTCGTGCAGCCGATTTCAGCATGGGTTGGCAAATAACTTTCTTCGTCATCCTCTACGAACATAAATTAAATATCAGGTCAGCTTATTTGGAACTACCTATAGAAATATCCACATGACTGATAATTGAAAATGCGTATATGGCTTATACACATTAAACTGTTTGTACAAATACAGTAACGGATGTTTTAAAGGAACCAAATATTTTTGCCGCCGAAAAAGATCAAAGAAACCCACCCGTTTTGATATAACTGTAGTGCCTTCATCATTTGTAATTGAGAATAACTGTCATGGGAAAATTACGATCACATGCACAAAAATCGTATTAATATGTCATTGGATTCTCGAGATACTCGAAATAGTTGCCCATCACAAGCTAAGATGGCGACATCATCAGACTAGTGCTGCAAAATGTGTCGTCTTATGGCTGTAAAGACCAATCCTAATCCTGGCGCGACATGCTTTTGCCACAGTAAAGACACACATGCGGGGAGCCGGATGTGGAATCGTCTTGCGTTTTGCATATTTGGGCAGCACGCTTCCGCTTAGCCTGCGCGATGTTTGTACTCTCTGGGATCCGAACCCCATCAGTGATAATAGCGCGCCATGTGGTAGGTTTTGTGCAAGCATCTCAGTGGATGTGACATGAATATTGAAGCTTTTCAGAGACACTTTCAACGAGTCTATGTAGCGTTTCATCTGCCACTCGGGGGGGGGGGGGGGGGGCGCATCTTTCTGTTGTGAACTGGTCGTATAACAGCTGCTTGGGGACGCGCTCATCTGGCATGTTAACAACATGTGTTATCCATCTAATCTGAGCTATTTGCAGAAGTGTATGGATGCTGAGCATGTTAGTATTGCTAAGAATTTCAGAGTTAGGTACTTTGTCTTGCCACCTGATCTTGAGCAGCCTACGTAGACAGCTCAAATGAAAATCGATTAGCTGTCTGGCATGGCCGCTATATACTGTCCATGTCTCACAGACATGCAGCAGAGTGGACAATTCCACAGCACGATACACCTTTACCTTGGTGGCGACACTGACGTTTTGTCGGTTCCAAACGTTTGCTTGGAGCCTCCCAAACGCAAAGGTCGCCTTAGCAATTCTGTTATTGACCTCACAGTCGATATTGGCCTCTCCAGTGAGAATATTGCCTAGGTAGTTGAAGCTAGCGACCGCATGGAGACGTTGGTTCTGTAAAGTAATGTTAGGTGCACAGCTCCCCATGGAAATGCTGGTAGAGTACCTCCGTTTTCCTAGTGTTGATCGTGAGAATAAAGTTACTGCACGCCGCCGAAAAGTCTGGCATGACGAACTGCATATCTTATTCTCAGCAAGTGTTGAAGGTGCAATCGTCCGCGGACAGGAGGTCCAAGATCGTAGCCTCACTCACCTCGGTGTAGAATTTCAGGCGATTCGGTAGACACTGCGCTCTGTACCTGATATGCATGCCAGTGAACAGCGCCAAGAACAACATCAGTGAGCATTGCTGCAAAGACCGAGTGTCGTTGTCAGAACACAACCCTGTTTGACACCAGTGGTGACTGGGAAGTCTTCATACAATTCTCCATCATGCAGTACATGTGATATCATGAAATTGGCGAATAATCGCAGATGAATCTGCAAGGGCCAGACAAACTTTGCCAGAGTTCATCCCTATTGACGGTGTCGAAGGCTTTGATAAGACAACAACTGGATAAATTAGATGCATTTTTAAGGCATATACTAATCGAATAAACTTTAGTTTAGAAGAGGAATCTAGCCCGATAAGTACAAGTAGAATGTGAGACGAAATAAAGTGGTTCTGCGTGGACAATCATCTGCTAGTTTAACATCACGTTTCTAGAACCTAAGTGGTATTTAGAAAGGTATTTCAAACATATGAAGGTACCTAAGCTTATGACCAAACCCAGCGTATCTGATGGATAGACCTGTTTGTAAGTCTGTGCCGCACTTTGATCTTAAAGCCTCGTTATTTTAAAAGTACACAGGAACACATACCGTGTATGCATTACTGCAATTAACCTTTCGCAATTGAGAATATGCCATTTTCGTTATAACTCGATTACCTTACCGAACCTGCCATTGTTCAAACAGGGGAGCTAATTTTGGTCACAAAAATCACCGTACACGTGAATAGGTTGGTGAGAATCAAACAAACAAATAAGCACGACGTAGAATTTATTCATGAATATTATTTTATTGAGTTCAAGTATATCCAGCACATGACCCAACATGAGCTACCTCACTTAAAAAATACACATACACAAACACGGAAAAAGTAATGAAAATCATGAAAATGTTTGTTTGTTGTTGCAAATTGAAGTCAAAATCCACCGAAGCAGAACTATTGACATGATCTGATGTCTGCTAAATCTAAGGCGTTTCTGAATGTGGTTAACATGGGCGGTGTATGTCCGGTTAAATATGTTGTTAATTTATATAGTAAGCCTTGTCTTATGTGTGTTGTTGAAGTTGTGGCTTGTAATCTTGTTCTTTGATACACTTCACTCATTTTTGGGGTGGTTTGTTTTGAAAGCTAATCGTTTTGAATTTACTCTGGCATGGGTTTGCAGTGGTATTCCTTTAACTCTAACAAGCCAATACTCCACGAGATTAAAGACACCGTGGCAAGAGCACACACTTTCAATTCCATCGTAATTCCAGCAATGATTCGCGGATGCGAAGTGTGGAACTTTAGAACCTGCGCAAAACAGATGTTCAGTCCCTCGGAGAGTAATGGAACGGCGAGTCTTAAAAATGCCGATACGGGATAAGATCCGAAACGATGAAATTCGACTGTTTCGAGACGCTACACCTGCAAGATCGACTGACCAAAGACCTAGCCCGCATTGGTACAGCACTGCAATCAATCTGGACGTGTACATAATAGTGTTGGCTTCCTCGCATACACCACATCTGCTGGACTGGCGCAGAGGTTAACGTATAATGAAAAAAAAAAAACATTTGTTGGAACTTGGGGATCAGATAAAAAGGTATTAGAGAAGCTAGATGTGTGGAGACCAGTCTTAGAATATGGCTTGGCAGACTAGGCAACCGCAGCAAAATTAAACTCCAAAAACCAAGCAATGGGAATCATTACATTGGATATCAAGCTGATACGTACCAGGGAATAAAAAGGCTTGTAATCTTGTTCCTTAAAAACACTTCCCACAGATTTGATACATTGCACTAATTGTGTGTGTGTGTGAGCTGCTCGTATTGAGTTGTCTCTTGTATCGGGTTTGCAGTGGCTCTTCTGGCATCCAGGAGCGTACTGAAGGAGGTGTACCAGTATCATCCTCACTGTAACGCAATGCAAGACGTTTCAGCAAGCGGACAACTACAAGGATAAAATTGTCGATCCCTACCTATTTGATCAGGCTGCTTAACACTTTATGTGTGCACGTCGTGTGTTTGAGGTGGTGTCTTGGTCAGTACGTTGCAACTGAGCTTGGCGCATGCCTTGGCACCTACCAACATTCCATCACTTGTTAGTACAGATTTGCTTTATTTTGGCGTGCAACCCTTTTTTCAACCATAGTATTATTATCATCTATATCAGGGCGTGTTATCCTATTGATGACGTAATACTGGCGGCCTGGATGTACAGGGATAAACATTCACTTGTCAAGTTTATTTATTTTGGGATTGACACTCTTGATACATGGGTAGAAGGTGCAAGATTACCACAACCAGATTCTATTGTGACCTACGAAGAGTCCAAAAGGTTTATTAGGGCCAGATACATAACCAAATGATGCCTATTACCAGTTGAATAGAAAAGAGCAGGTCGTGGTCTTCAAACTCTGCACGGGCCACAACAGACTGAGATACCATCTATTCAATAAACTGAAGATAGGTGGCACTGACAAATGCACATGTGGTACAGGGAAAATGACCGCTGAACATCTGCTGCAAAATTGCCCGACATACGAGGACCAGAGAAAGCACATGTGGCCATCACCAGTGCCAACACTAAACAAGTTCTATGGCAGTGTCGACAGCCTCAGGATGACAGCTGCTTTCTTCGAACAAATTCAAGTTGACGTCTGACAGCGTACGAAGAAGAAGAAGATCCCTGGGTACACTATTCGAGATGCATGAATGCGATAATTGCGCCATAACGAACAGGCTATAAGACTAAGAATGGGTCTATATTATTCGGCTTTCGTCCTTAAAAGAGTGTTGTGTCGTAGTTTAATGCGATATCGGCGCCTTTCGGGATGACACATCGGGGCTCAGATGGCTTAACTGTGGGTACTAGGTTTGCCTTCCCACGTGATCTCTAATCTCTTAGATAGACTACACTAGTGCAGCCTGTTACCAGGCCGCCGCTATCAGATGGAATGGGGGTCTAGGTCAGCTCTGGTTCTCTGTCCTTGATGGAAGTACTCAACTCATTCACTGTTCTGCATCTTGACCCTGTACATATAGTGTATATGAAGCTTTATGCCCCGTTAAGTAAGTACATCTTTTGGTCTTTGGCAGTCTTGGTGGGGGCGTCGGTGTATGGTCAGGAAAAAGGGGAGGGGGTCCCGAACAAGGGATCGTCGTCTTTAGGAAGAGCACCACTGTCACAGCATTCATGTTTATTTATTCTATTTCTATCAACAGTTAACCTTCTTCCTTATCGACTATTAATATTTATGGTGTACCTGTGGACCATGACTGGTTGACCTCTATTCTAATAAACACTGCTTCCCAGAGCTGCTAAAATCCTTCTACACCTCCATGCGGTGATCCTGGATAACAAGCTACAATGTGTAGACTGGCTAAAAGAAGTGATCGAAGAGGGAAGGCTAACCCGGTACTCAAAAAGGTCATGATGAAGTCGGATGGGTCGGACCGAAAGCTGCAAATATCGCAGTCACGCTGTAAACTACAACAGAATGCTTTCCGTTCTCCGGACAACATCCTGCTACTTACAAAACACTTTCCAGAGCTAGGTAGCTGGAGTTTGAGAAAGCATGAAGACTTCTTTATTTCCTTTACAGAAAACCAGGTGTACATTTTATAATTGGATCGACTGAAACGTGTCGATATCGGGGATCGAACTGGTACCTTTGCTGTAAGAATCACGAGCGATCTAGCTATCACTCTGCTACCTAGTCGTAGCCCGTGGTAGTATGATCACTGATTAAAAACATAACAGACAAGTTGAAGAGCTTTGTAATCTACCGCTATAAATAGAAAACCAGACGTTTTCCGTGTCCGACGAGTGTGTTATGTCAAATGGTCGAGGCCACCGCAGTCACCTCAAGTGTGCAACAATAGACCTAAACTGTGTTCGTTCAGCGAATGATGACCACGGAAACAGAGAAAATGATCACAGTAACTTCGTCAGTCATTACAATCAGCGGATACTCCAAGATGTATCGGGAGAGGAATAAACTGGCCACTCGACTTTCCAAGCGTGTCGCAAAAGTTGAAGGAAGAAGATTGTGAATGGCGATAGCAACTTATTTCACGGAATCAAATGACAGAGAACCCACCACTACAAGAGTGCGCATGAGTGTTCTGATTGATGATTCAAGTAAGGGAGATTGCAGCAGCAGTTGCCATATGCTTCGAATGGAGCATAAAAAAGTGACACGTGGCGATGAAATTACTTTTATTAGAGTAGTCTATCAAATTGTGACTGAGACGAGCTAAGAATAGCTTCTGACGGTTATCAAAACAACAGAAATATTTGTGGACGTCAGTACCTGCATAAGTAAAAGCCCCGAGAACAGTCATCGAGTCGATTAACCTGTCATCGAGTACGTGCTTTGTTCAACAAAGGGACAATGTTGCTCATCTCAGAGAGATCTGGTCAGCAACAGGGAATCTAAATAACTAACTTAGGTCAATGAATACAGAAACATTCACCATGTAGATACTATTACTCTCGATGGGGATGGAGGATTAGACTTTACACACCCCCATGCTAGAAGAAAAATGTTCCAAAGGAAGGATGTACGTGGGTTAGTAACCTCATAATGTTAAACAAATAGCCACAAAAACCACAACTGCAACAGTAAAAAAAGGGCTTTCTACAGTGGTGGTTTTACGCTTAGCAACGAGTGAAATTGAGTAGAGAAAGAAGAATACATTAACGAGGCCCACAGATATAAGTGGCCCTGGACTAACTAAATTTTGACACGCGACGGGCTACACTTTGACATGCGACGGGAAACACAAAATGGCGAGGAAAGAATGTTTGAATATATGTTAGGACATCTTTGTTTACTAGCAATAATACTAGCAAGACAGAAAGAGATCAAACGAATGGCACGTCCTCATAGTTCGTGCTGAAAAGGACGTTTTATTAGGCTGTTGTCGAAGGCACCCAATGAGTATGATTACTCTTTTGTGCGCCCTGCAAAGGGCGTTTAGTTACAGATTGTTGTAGCTTTCCTCACATCCCGAGCGTGCTGATGAAGGTGGACCGGGGACCTCCAGGCGGTTTTGCTATGCTTGGCTTCAAATGAGTGTCGTTCACTATTATAGAGAATACGTCGATCCCCCACCTCGTTAGCCAGGCTGCCGTGAAAACAGCCCGTTCGCAGGGAGGATTGCGGGGAAGTCGAAGTGGGGGTCTTGGCCAGTATATTTTGCCCGAACAGAGGTTAGTCTTCCTCTCCTTTCTTAGGCTGTGTCGTATCGTAGGCTGTGTCGTAGTTAACAGAGAAACTGCGATATATGTGCCTTTCCGTCCGACCAAATCCGGTTCCAGCACGACATATGTTTTGGGACCAGGTTTGCCTTTAGGCTTTTCATTAATGACGATACTCAGACACTACTTGGCTTAGCTTGCGGCGATCCAGGAATGTTATTTCTAACGCCGCAATTCGAATGACAACACTGGATTTGGTTGGCCCTAATCAGGTTTTATGGAATTCTGAATTTCTTTGTTTGAAGTGTGACTTCACCAGAAATGGGTTTTACAAATTACAAGGCTACATAAACTGGAAGCTTCATTACATTGAACTCGCGTAAGCCCAACTGAAACTTCGTTCCGTGTGGCATTGAACAGCATCTCTGTAGCGCTGTCATCGGTATGATAAAAACTAACATGTCCAACCATTATTGCATGCACCAATTATTCATGTGTTGAGGCATCCGAGGCCTACTTTGAACACCCTAAATTATAATTTCCGAATACTAACAAAATAGAACAGAGATGTCATTCCATACAAATTACAATATCTAAGTTACAGAACTCTACATACTGTGTAAACATGTAAATACGATTATACTTTTAAAATAATTCCATAAATTTGAATTTGTACAATTTTGTCATATTGGACATTTCACATATTGATAATAAAAGCAGAATAGCTCAAACCAAAATGATACCTTGTTTAAAAACATTTCACGAAATAAACACGAAATGTATAACACAATTATGTCATATGGACATAGGAAAGTCTGCTGCGCATTATTATTGTAAGGAGGAAAATAACATTGCACATATAACTCAAGTGAGTCTACAACTATTCTACCTCTGAATAATACCATTACAACTAATTGCATAGGCTGCAACAAAATGCAATAAGAGGACATGTTGGAGACCTTCATAACTCTGATGGGCAAGGAAAAACTAAACACTAGTTCTGGATCCTGAGTACAAGCCAGACCAATGTACACAACTACAACAATGTACACAACTACAACAATGTACACAACTACAACAATGTACACAACTACAACAATGTACACAACTACAACAATGTACAGACAAGAGAATGGGCAAGCGTTGGTTAGCAGAGATGTGGTCGTCGTTTGTTGAAGGTTTACCTTAATCTTGGCGGAAGTACGCCTTTTCTACAACTGTCATAATCTGCTTGGTTATATCAGGACATATAAGCTAATGTGTGGACGGAGACCTGTGCTATGATGTCTACATTACCATGGGCCCATTACAACCAATTGTCACAAACATGTTAAGTCTGGCCTGCAAGACACACGCTCCTCTTTCAAATCACTTTTTTAATTGGGCTGGGTGGGTGTGGGGGAGAGAGAGGCGAGAGAAGGGAAAGGAAGAATAAAATACCAAAAATTAAAAGGACAACAACAACGTATTTTGTCTCTCTGCGTTGTCTGAAGTCACTTGAAACTTTTAGTTGTCTGTGATTTCTATACTGTTTTTTAAGCCCAGAAAGATTCCCCCACCTCGATTCTCTGTTGCATTTGTTACTACTCCATCTGTATATACTTGGGGGTTCAAAGGATGCTTCAGTAGTATGTCTCTTGATGTTTAATCAATAGTTATAACTCCTTCCATCTGTACCTCAACTCCACAGAACAGAGGAAGGTGACCACCAGCAGCAGCATTAGGTGGGCACCTTGAAGTGAGTTTGGCACTCTCACCATCTGGTGGGGCTCTTATGGGATGAGCATCATGCTACTTACTCTTTAACTTTAACGGAAAATTATGCTGCAATGTTTCATTAGGTCTGTGACCCAATGCATTTCAACAGGCATTTCTGTTATGTTTGCTCTCCCCAACCTTTGTGTAGTCAAAATTAGAAAGTTTAACATTTCCATAGCACGATAAAATTTACATTATTGAGAAAGCATCATGAAAAGTCACTGGGATTCATAAAAGATGTCCTAAAATAATAAAACAATTCAACATATTGCAGAAGACTAAGAATCAGTACACAAGCAAAGGGAGCATACATTTATATAGGGAAAAAAGCTCTAGACAGTTCAGGCTAGAGCAATATAATCAATAATCAGAAGGCCATAAAATATTAAGAGCTATAATGTATGTAAATGGGTCGGCTGAAGAAATTATTCCTCCAGCATGTTAAGCGAATCTGTCTGCAATGCTTTACAGCAAACCCCAGACGCCAGGTCACCTAACATTTCAGGACCAGTGTCATGTTTACTCTCACAGTTTCTCTCATCACAGACTATACCTGGCTCCTAGATCCTAAACAAATTTGTCACCATCTGCTTTAGAATTATTAAGATTGTATACTGCAAGTCTGGACTTACCATATTTTCTCTAGTCTTGGAGGTTGGCACAATGTGATGAGACTATATTAGTTCACTTCAAACTTTTAGGAGTGCCATCTTTTCCATCAACCTTTTCTTCTGTATTGTTGTCTAATAATATAGATATTTTATTTATATAATTACTATCCCTCATTTTTAATTTGTATTATCAGTTCTTGCTTTTCCGTGATTTCTTTACTTCTGCGTTTCTTTTCCACATTCTATGGCAATTTTTAAACTAAATACTCACATTTGAAGGGACTCATTTCTTTATTTTATTTTCGAACTGCTTTTTCATCATCCATGTTTCTGCACCAAACAATAATGAAGACTATTTTAACAACATATTAAAGGAAACAATACAATGGAAAGAATAATCTCATAGCAGACACTGCTGCTGGGAATGAAGTGTTAGGGACTTTATTGTAAAAGGCCACAGCTTGTTCATGAGGAAGCCATTCCTTTCTCACTGCCTTTCCTTCATCAACAGTGTGCCATTTACAGCCGAGTCAACTGGAGCATGTAGTTAACAGATGCTGAATCCTGTACCTTTGTCATGAAAAGCGAGTGCTCTATCACTATGTTAATCACATACTCAACATATTATGACTTTCTCTTTTTATTTTGTCCATTATTTGAATGGTTGTTCACATATTTCTTAATATCTATTCACCCTATTAATGTATGACCAAGATAATAAACATTTAACTTCATTCAATATCTTTTAATTTATACATTTTTTATCCTAAGATTACTTTTTGTCTAATCCCCACTCCAGAAACCATTTCCTGAGCTGATAACCTGTTTTGTTTGGTACAGGTTTCCAGTAAGAATACTGACAGCAGTGGCATCAATGAGAGAAACAGAATTCACATCTTATTTTCACAATCCTAATACATCTAGTTTTTTACCATTTTTATCTAATAAAAAGTATAGAATTGTTTTTATTGAACCATTGAATATTTCTAATCTTAGATAAGCCATTCTCTTGTTTCTTTGCTACAATATGTTTCCAGTGTGACACATATTTTCTCACTTTGCTTCATTACCCATTGATCTTTCAGACTCTCATAATAAACTAAGAACATACTTTCCCTGAAGTATTTTTCCTACAAGGTGACCTGACATAAAATATGATCATACCCTACCATTAGATAATGTATATACACTCACGATTTGCCAGTCAAACAAGACATGCCTAGTAGTTGACTACAAATGACAACAGTATTTTTAGAAACACATATGAGCTATCAAATGAGATGAGAGCTGAACAGCCTCATCATTATCCATTACGATAAGAACATGTGTGATGTACTGCCTTTTATTTCATTACAGAACGAACACCCAATTATAATTCAGTGATCATCAATATTACTATATTGGGCACAAAGCTAAAAGGATCCTGCTGAGTTATTTGTATAACACAGTGAAATATACTTATATCAGATATAGAAAGAGTTTTGCAAATTGTAATTGGAACATATAGTAATAAGAGGAGGATAGGAGACTAATGTCTGGTAAAATATACTGATCTGACACTATTAGTCAGTCATGTAAAGGCCTCTACTTCACTTATATGCAGGTCTCCAGGCAACAGGCTGTTTTCATGGCAGCTTGGCTAATGAGGGATGATGTAATCCCTGTAGTAGTGAACAACATGCAGATGAAGCCAAGCATGACACAACCACCTGAAGTACTCCAGTCCATCATCAGCATGCTCAGGATGTGAGGAAAGCTACTGAAACCCACCACATAACACCCTTTTCAAAAGAGTAATCTTACTTATTGTGGACATTCAACAACAAAAACATAAAAATGAACGACAAAGAAAGACTCAGATTAAGGAATGCATAAATCAAATTATAGAGGCGATATGCACAGAAAACACAATAATGGACTACATGACAAAATTATAAGCATGCAAGATAGTCACAGGCATTCATTAAATTGCACACAGTTGGTACTAAAATTCACACATAACAACCCCCACCACTGACCTGAGGCTACTCCAGGATTACTTTTGATTGGATGTTACTCTGCTAAATATCTGATCCTTACATATAAACAGGATCTGTGAAATAAATTAAGTCAAAACTCTATGATAAACATTCACTAACCTCCATGACAGTTTCAAACATTGAAAGAAAAACAAACTGCATTCTGTGCTTTTCACATTGCTGTGATTGAAATACCTCTTTTTCTTAAACCTATTATTCCTTCACTTCCTTTCTTCTTGATTACCTTTTTTCATTTGTTTCCATCATCTGTTAAATGTTGTTTTTTTTTGTCTACTCTTCTTCAAATATTCAAGCCAAATCTTGGATAATGTATTCTTGTCATTTACCTTCATAGAATCATATTGAGCTGCAGATTTTTAATATTTCATTGAAACAATCTTACATTTTCTTTCAAAATGACAAACAATTTTAATGAACATGAATGAATTGTGCTAATTGCTACTGTTTCACCATCTTCTATTACTGTAAACAGTCTTCCAACTTTGTAACTATGTCAAGGATGACTTTTAACAGATTTTTGGGTTTAAATATAGTGTAAATAGCTGATAGATCATAAATGTATTTCATCAGCATTACAATGCAGCTTTTAAATACTTCAAATTATTTGAAGTTTCAAAAGAACTGTTGATATTTTTCAACACACCCCTGTTAAAATCTTTGGAAGCTACTTTAATAGTTATATAAAAAGTACTCTTTGATTACCATAGTAGTAGAGCACTCAATTTTCACTGCAAAGGTATGTAGTTCAACTCCCATTATCGGCACACTTCAGTCAGTCTGGCTGTAAATGGGTACCTGGCTTACTGTTAGACAATAAAAGGCAGCAAGAATGGGTACTGGCCACTCCCCTTCATAAACAAGCTGTGACATCGTACAATGAAGTCTCTAGCCATTCATCTGCTATGAGACTACCATATCAGTTTTTTAATAATGGCCTCAATAAAGCCTAGATAGTGGTTAGTAAACTCGCTTTGAGTTATGAAACAGCAAGGAAGTAACCTATTAAAAATATGCACCCAAGTCAGATGCACTGGTATGTTCGGTGCAAAAATCTGCAGCAAACTCTACCTTAGAAAACAAGATGGAAAAAAAAATTATAATAAGAGTTCAGATAACCACAAGATAAATGTAGGAAGATCAATTTTTTAAAATATATTACATGGAGACGGCGTGGGCTAGTGGTTAAGTGTACGACTCACAATCCGAAGGTGCTGGGTTCGATCCACATCACACCACCGACCGTTACCCCGGGGAAGCAAACCCTTAGAAAATGCAGCAGGAAGCAGACCCTTACATAAAATGCATGCTGAAGTTGGATGCACTGGGCCGACAGGAGCAAAATAAAAACCACAGTGCAACGCACACCGCCTTGGGGATTAGAGAAATAAAGCAAACACAAAAGAAAACATTTTAAAAAAATAAAAAATATGAACTTTTAATGGCAATGAAATATGAGCAAGAAGCTGTCAGAAACACTGGAGTAGCAAGCATATTTAAATTAACTTCCAACTGAAGACTTCTCCACAGATTTCTACTTTTTGTGAAGGATTCTTAAGAGTATCAACTTCTGGATAAATGAAACTTTACAGTAATTGTATTGATAGTGTACAAAAAAAAAGCACTATACTACAGAAAATAATTTTGGTTTATACATAATCTGTGCTTATGACTACATTCATTACAGGTACAATGCTACAGTGCAATAATACATGATATTTCGTACACCTAGAAATCAATGATGACTGCTTCTTATAACAGCACAAGTGGGAGCCAATGATAAAGTCAGATTACATACATAATTAATAAGTGTACCACACATTTTGATTATTGCAAAACTACATAACACATACCAGCTATATACGAGGTGTGTTCAAATAAAACCGGACCTAACTGCACCAAGTGAAAATACATACGATGGGCATAATGATGTCACTTCAAGTGTAAACAGCACATACCAACCGTCAAGTTTGCAAAATTTCATTATCCTTCGACTCATAATTTCCTCATTAGACCGCTGAAAACATGGCAATTGTGATAAGGATCAGAAGATCAGATGCGATGATTCGGTTTTTAACAGCTGAAGGATGTCGACGGTTGACATTCATCGCAGAATGCAGGCAGTGTATGGTGGCAGAGGAATTCGTTGTCGCTAGGGGCAGTTCAAATGGTGGTTAGGTAGAAACTGAAGTATTGAAAGGTGTTCACAATGGGTAACATTACTACAGTTTATTGAACCACCATTTAAGCTGTCCCTAGCAACACAGAATTTCTCTGCTAGCGAGAACTATATTAGAAAGATAGATAAGGAAAGGGACCTATGTGTTATAATAGATAAAACAGGAAAGGTGAGTTAGAAAGTTCAGGTAGCAGTAAAAAAAGCAAATGCAATGTTAGGTATGATAAAAAGAAATATTAAACATAGGAGCAAGGAAGTGATAGTCAAACTGTATAAAGCATTAGTTAGACCTAGATTGGAGTACTGTGTACAGGTGTGGAGTTATCATAGAGGGGATGTAAACATGCTGGAAAGAATAAAAAAAGAGCGACAAAGCTGATAGTGGGATTTCAGAATTACAGTTATGAGGAAAGACTCAGAAAAACCGGCCTACAGTGTCTAGAAAAGAGAAGAATTTGAGGTGGCTTAATACAGGTTTATAAGATGATCAGAGGAATGGATAAATTAGACTATAACAAGTTTTTCAAAATACAACCACCCACAAGAACAAGAGGACATAGCTACAAATTAACTAAAGAGAGGTCCAGATTAGATATTATGAAAAATTTAGTCAGAGAGTGGTGAATGCTTGGAATGTGTTGCCACAGGAGGTAGAACAATTAATGCATTTAAGAATAAATTGGATGCGCATAGCTTTTAGAGCAAGGTGATGTAAATGAAACTGGTTGTATACAGACTGCAGAGTCTTCTAAACTAGTATAAAGACGATGACATTTTCTGATGCAACAATATGCTCCTGACCTGGTCTTGGAAGATCTTTCGTTAACTCGCGTCCTTCTTTAAACATCGTTGTCTAGTTGTTCACTGTTGTCTTCGACACACTTTTGTCACCATACAAAGCCTGCATTCTGTCAACATCCTCCAGCTGTTAGAAACCAAATCACTGCTCGCTGATTAACTCTGGACGGAATCATTATCACACACGCCATGTTTTCAACAGTCTGCTGAGGAAACTGAGTCGGACGATAATGACATTTTGCAAACTTGACGGTTGGTATGTGCTGTTTACACCTGAAGTGACATCATGTGTATCATACGTATGTTCACTTGGTGCAGTTAGGTTCAGTTTCATTTGAACACGCCTCGTATGATTAGGAGACATTAGTAGATTTATATAATAGATACATTACTTAAAGTTACTTCAAAAATGTTTATACAATAAACATACTCTAAATGTTCTAAATGGGACCTAATATGCAGCAGTGAATGAGTTAGAAGCCAGTGACTAATAACTGGATGCTTGCATTAGGGTCATTTAATCATAGCTGACCAAGAACTTATTCTGCCTCCAAGTGGTGGCCCAGGAAACAGACTGCACTTGCACAGGGAAGGAAAACCTGGTCCTAAAAATGATATGCTGAAACCAAATGTGTCGGCCAGAAAAGCACAGATATTGCAGCCTCTCTGTAAACTATGAAACAAACTTTCTTATCAGAACAAACGAAGAAAATGTTCTTAAATAATATTAAATTTATAACGAGTAACTTGAAATTGTATATACAAGTCAACTTTGATTATCCGTCACCATTTAATTTGTCAATCTCCGTTAACTACCAGAATTTTGAAAAGTAAATGGTTAGAATATTTAAACACATTAATATGAAAACTTTGCGGATAACAAAAAAACCAATTGCGTTACAGAATAAACGCCAGGAATTATGTTCCAGTTCAAACCATACAAGGAAGCTAGATTAGTGCGACCAGAAATAGATCCAATAGTCTAGAGGCTATTCCAAAAACAACTGAAATATTTCAATTATGTTCAGATGTTTCTAGTTCTAAAAACATTTTGATGTTTGAAACAAATGATGGACTTGATGCATATAAAATGGATACTGAATCTGAAATTTAAAATGACAAAATTGTACAGAAAGTGATGGCAATTTCAGATGATTCTGAATGAGAAGAAGAAAAAATAGCTGCTGCTGATGGAACAAAAAACATAGTGAAGTTAAACCTATGTTGCAAACGTGCAATGAATGGTTTGCAACACATGAACAAACAGGTATTGCTGAAGTGTTACTTTTATGTAAAAGTCATTGCATTGTCTCCAAAAAGGCACAAAACAAAACCACACAAAAAATGAAATTCTACTGTATTTGTAATCTAGCTGGACAAAGCTTATTATTATTTCAAGTGTGCCATTCGTATAATGATTCATAAAGAATATGTCTAGAATGTAAGCGATGGATCTTGTCATTTCAATTAGTGTTCCAGGGACGGTGAGGCTAACGTCTGGTCAGGCAAAACACACTGATCAGACAATGTTAGCCAAGGTCAGGAGAAATATACTGGTTAAGACCCTCACCTGACCTCCTTGTTGGTCGTCCTGGAAACGGGATATTGTCGAGGACAACAGTCTGGCTAACAAGGTGAGGCTCGACATGATCCCCGCAGTAGTGAGCGACACGCAGATAAAGCCAAGCATAGCACAAATGCCTGGAAGACCCCTGTCCACCTTCATCAAGATGGTCAAGATTTGAGGAAAGCTACTGCAATCCGCAACTTAACGCCCTTTTCAGGGCGCACAAGAGTAACCTACTCATTGTGGGCATTCGCAAACAACTTAGTGTTGCAAGAGTTTCTTTTCCCCCTGCATGATGTAACTCTTCAGGGTACATTTCCACTTGGATTTGTCTGCAGCTTGGTCTTCTCAGGATGTGAGACTCATTTCAAGTGCCTTCATATCACGGTTACACGGTTATTTATTTTATTCCCAGCTGTGGTATGCCAATGCTTGGCATCTACTTCCTGTCCAAGTACATTTGTTTAGTTCAGACTTATTGTGAAACCAAAATGCATGCCTGGGAGAAGCTATCTGCCATGCTCTGAAGTTCCTGCTGACTGAGTTACACTGCAGCATTATCAGTAAAAAGCAAGTCTCTGATGGTGATCTACCCTGATCTTTGTTTTGGCATTGAGCCTTCCAAGGTTAAACAGTCAACCATTCGATCTAGTGTGAAGCCAAAATCCTTCATTTGCGTTACTAAATGTGTGCTTCAGTAGCAGAGTAAATAAGATTCCGAACAGTGTCAAGGACAGGACACAGGCCTATTTAACATCACTGCAAATACCAAAGATATGCTGCCATTAAATTTGACGGGATTTATGTCAGGAGATTGTGGAATGATATTAGTAGTTGTAGTAGTTTGTTTGGGCAGCCTATTTTAGAGAAAATTATGAAGTGTCCATCATTGTTAACCAAATCAAATATCTTAGTCAGGTCATTGACTTCTGCTCGAATGTCTTTTCATTAAGTTGCTGAACAGAAAACAATAATATTGATCATTGATCTTCCAGACCTGAAACCACGCTGCGACACCTCATACACACTCTCAGTCAATTTTTATGGATATAGTAAGATTACTCTGGCAAAGACTTTGCCTACATCCTTAAGCAGAGAAACACCCTTTCATTATTAGTCACTTCTATCACTTTTATTTTTGTATAATGCTACAATATATCCATCTCTTATATCTTGATGTATAATGTCCTCTTTCCAGCACTGGCATAACATCATACACAGCAGTTACAAGAGTGCACCCGTACTGCGCTTGATCAAATCATAGACATATTATCAATGGCTTTATCTTCTTCTGCATTTATCCTGGACATTTTGCTGTAGTTTATAGCATGCATATTATATCTGTGCTGTACGGCTGAATTTTTTTTTGGACACCAGTTTTGCCTTTCAACATATTCTCTTAGCCAGACAACACCAGTGCATCCGTTTGGAGGCGAAATAAGGTCTTGGTCAGCTGTGGTTCGTTGACCTTGATGTTCAGGTACCCACTTAACGTTAAGTTAAGTATTTCCAATTTATTAGGCTATGTCAACCCAACAAGCAGTTTTGCGATCGGAAGAATCCTGTACCAACAGGAGACCAAACATGCTGTCAGCATGGTACAGCCATTTCAACATCCCAATTTACCTGCTGATGCACATGTGTCGGGAAGAAGAGACTAAAACAACATGGTCAGGCAAAAAAATTATGACAGGACAATGTTAGTCAGGGACAGATGAAATACTGACCAAGACCATTTCACTACCATGCAGTTCTCCCTGGAAATAGGCTGTTTTATGGCAGTCAAGCTAACAAGGTGGGGGATCGACTTGATCCCCAGAGTAGTGAGTATAACACAGATGAAGCAAAGCATAGTACAACAACCTGGAGGACACCAGTCCACCTTCATCAGCATGCTCGGGATGAGAGGAAAGCTTACTGCAACTTACCACATAGTGCCTTTTCCAGGTCGCACAAAAGAGTAAACATACTCATTGTGGGCATTAATAACAACGAATTGTGTTGCACCACAGGGTGAAGCTGGAAGGCCTCCCCAGGACACAAATCTAGACATCTTTCTATGGAGAACAAGTTGTTGCTCACCCAGCAGGTTCCAACCTCTACGTAGCTAACTGATCCAGGGAAATGACATTACTAGCCATTAATCCTAGGCTCAGGAGGAGTTGCTAGACAATAGTGATTGAACCACCACTAGAGTGCCTTGGGGACACCAGCTCCGGGTTTGTTCTCTGGGTTTATTCTCGAAGCCTTTCCCGTGAATGGCGTGAACACTTAAGAACAGGTATAACCAAAAGTATATCCCACAAAGTTGACAAAGCAGTTGGGACAAGAATTGGTAGAGAGAAGTTCTAACCTAGGTAACAATGTTAACATACCATGTGTGTGCTTCCAGTCAGTTTAAACATAACGAATATATCGTTGATAATCCTTGACTTACGGGGAGATTAACACACTGTACATTATGATTATGATTAGTCTATACTGTTAAATTCCAAAAGTGAGAAAAACACAGCAGCAGTTTTTGTCCGTGACAACCAGTACAATGGAAGTCATTGCGTCAACGTAACAAAACAAGTGAAAAGTCCACATTCGAATTCATTCCATCACATTCGCTCCAACAGCTGTATCTATGTATGTAACTCTCAAAAAGCCCGTGCAAATGGAGCAGCTAAGCGATGTAGAAACAACACTAAGTTACTACTTTACTTAACTACTGACTACACTACGACTACGGTCCACGGAGTTTCAACACTGCCATAATCGATTCGATGCGAAAATTTAATATTGCCTCACAATTGTCCAGTCTATGTGTATAGGTGAAGTGAATACTGCAAGCAAAGTTTAATTAGAGATCTATTTCATGAAATGATTTCCTCCCATGTTACCTGTTTGATGATTTCATTTAACATATCTCTTCGCTCTTCAGGTCAAAAGATGATACTTCTCATCACCTGGAGTCCAAGACTAACTTTGCTACCGGAAGTTGCCAAATATTGCTTTTAAGAAATAAAACCAATATGAATATTTGTATGCCAAATCCCATATAACTGCACTTTTCGTTATTTATTTATAGAAATTGTTTCTTCTTTGGTGACTAATTTTTTTGTAATTAATATTTAAAATAAATAATTCCATAAATAATAACAAAGCAACTTCTTACAGGTCGTAAGAGTTCAATCCTAAAATAAATATTTGATTTTGTCTACCGCGTTAATGAACTCTATCCGGCCACTTTGCTAAATATATATTTCATTAATAAATAACATCGTGAGAAGCGGTGTGCGTGTTGCAGAGGTGTAAATCGAGTGCAAAGGTTCGGTTTGCAATCCCAACACGGCAAGTTCGAAATCACTTCGTACCCAGTTTGTCTGGGCATGTCGGGGATTTTTTCCGGTATGACCACTTCTCCCCGTTCATAAAGGATTGGCAAAACTACTGTACTGCAAAACTGCCAAAGTGGAACACATTCAAAACAGATACACACACTCTTCCATAAATTGGTCAATACTTCCTGATATTGCACAAAGGACCTACAGTCTGAGGTGCAACAGAGCGCACCTTCACCAGAAAGGCAAATCTTTAATCACACAAAATCCTTTAAGCACATGCATGGCACATAAATGCAGACATATCAAAAACCGACGCACATGCATATCCACACACGGACTAATAAGTCCTCATAACCAAAGAGTCTATATAAGTATTTGGAAAAGACGTACCCTCGCATAAAGTAAGGTAAACCTATAAAACAGACCTTTGCAAAAGGTTTGCTACTTTGAGGCATAATGTTTTTTTAGCGCTGAACAAGAGTTCAGACATAGATGCCTCCTACTTTTTGTGGTATCGTGCTCTAATATAACCGAAAAGACTTTATAACAACCATTTCAATAAAAGTACTACAATTTGAACCGGTCCTGGAAAGGTCGGTCCCAAGTTGTGATGAGAAAGGAGGAGGGTTGAGAACCCCAAGGTGATTTTATTGAGTGGCATGCAGCTGAGTCAAGACTGATTATGGCATGCATAAACAAATATGTTATTGTTTCGAATGCCCACAATGAGTAGGTTTACTCTTTTGTGCGCCCTGAAAAGGACGTTAAGTGGCGGGTTGCAGTAGCTGTCCTTACATCCCGAGCGTGCAGATGAAGATGGACCGGGTCCTCCAGGCGGTTGAACTATAATTGGCTTCAACTGCGTGTCGCTCACTACTACACGGATCACGTTGATCCCTCACCTCGTTAGCCAGGCTACCATGAAAACAGCCTATTTCCAGGAAGAGCTACGAAGAAGCCGATGTGAGGGTCTTGGCAAGTATATTTTGCCTGACCCTGACTAACATATCTGATCCATATGTTTTTGCCTGACCACACGTTAGTCGTCCTCCCCTATAAACAAATAAAAACTAAACATTATATAATCTGACGGGTTTCGGGGGGGGGGGGCGGTGTTTGAGAACCAATTAAAAGAATTAAGTGCCTTGGAAAACAGAACGTCTCCAGATGTTAATAACATCTACAAATTGATTGACCAATTGTCCACCTCTTATACAGCGGAAGTGGTGATCCAGTGGATACCTGAGCATGTCGGAGTCCCGGGAAATGAGAAGGCTGATGCGCTGGCCAGAAGCGGAGCAATGCTACCACAGCCATTACCTTGCATCACATTACAGATCTGCAAGCAAATCCTGAAAAATAACTATAGACAGGAATGACTAGATCAATGGGCCGCATCTCACTACAATAAACACCACTAAAAACCAGATCTCCAGGGCCCAACCAAGAAACGAAGAGACCAGAATTTGATCTTCAAGCTGAGAACAGGCCATGCCCCTCTCAACAAACATCTGAATAGATTAGACCCATTAGGTGAATCAAATGGCAGATTCTGCTACGACCACGAGGAGTCAGTCGAGCACATCCTGACGTTGTGCCCAGGGCTGGCCGATCTGCGGAACCTGATGCTCCCACGACACCCCACCATCCATAACACACTCTATGCATCACTACAACAATTGAGGAGGACGTGTGCTTTTGTCCGGGAGACATTGGGCTGTCAAGAGCTGCCAGCTCACAGCTAAATGGATTGTATCATCGTTATCATAGAATTAAGTTTCGGTAACAAACTGCAACACCTATAGGAGACTTTAATGCCAAAATAGGAGGCGGAAAGGACAATGAAGGCTACCAAACCATTACGGGCAAAAACGGTCTTGGAGTAGTGAATACAAATAGCTAAAAATTTGCATATTTTAGCGCAGAAAACCAACTGGTCATTACAAGAAGGATGTTCCATTGCAGGAACATTCACAAGGCAACACGGATGTCCCAACCTCAAGTAAAATAAAACAATATCGACCACATTTGCATAAATAGGAAATATTGACGATCGTTGCAGGATGGCAGGGTTTACAAAGGAGCAGGTGTAGCTTTAGACCTCAATCTAGTGATGACCAAAGCTAAGCTCAAACTACGAAAAAACAAAACAGCTCATGTCAGCAGGTCTCGCTACAATGTGATTTCTCACAGGAGATAAAAAGAAAAATTAGTTCAGCATCACACTCAACAATAACTTTTAAGCACTAAAACAACTACTCATTGTGACTGGCATTAATGACAAATGGGAACAACTACAAAAGTTCTGAAAAACAGCACGCGAAGATGTTTTGGCTACAAAGGGAACGACAACATAAAGAATAGATAATGACCAAAACGATAAAAAATGTTAAAGAGAGACGAACAACAAATACGTGGCATTACTCAATGTGTAAACACTAAAGCTAAAGCACAGACAAACTATGCAGAGGTAAACAAAGAAGTCGAAAAAGCATTTACACAGGCGAGAGAAGCTAGGTGTATAATCTGGTGACAGATTAGATATTAGGAAATATTTTTTTAGTCATAGAGTAGTGAATGCTTGGAATGCATTGCCACAGGAAGTAGTGAAGGCAGGAACAATTAATGAATTTAAGAAAAAAATTGAATGCGCATAGCTTTTAGAGCAAGGTAATGTAAATGAAACTGATTGTATACAGACTCTGCAGAGTCTTCTAAACCAGTATAAAGACGTTAAGTTAAGATGCCGAGGAGGCTGCATCTAGAAGAAACTTGAAAGGTCTGGATATATAATTTTTTTTAAACAAATTAGGAAGAAGGATAACAAATCTTGAAGAAAAGCAGAAAAGATGGGCGGAATACTTTGGAGAGCTTCTAAATAGATCCCCAACAGTCAACCCACCTGTCATTTTACCTGCTGAAAGTTAACTGTGATAGTCAAATTATGAAGATATCAAAGGAGCAGTTTGCCTTTTAAAGAATGAAAAAGGGGCATGGCCTGATAGGATATCAGCTGAACTATTAAAGCAGACGTTGAAGCATTCATCAATTTGCTTTATAGTTTAATCGGAAATATATAGGATACAGAAAATAAGCTAAAATAAAGTGCCGTGAGTTCTATGTGGTTAAGTTACCAAAGAAAGACGATCTACATTAATGTAAAAATTACAGGTGCATGCTGTTCTGTCAGTACCTGGTCAAGTATAAATTAAACAGTTTATACCTGAAAAAAGCAAGCTGTAGATATCAAGTACTTAGTTACTTTCCGTGTCCATGTCACCAAGTCAACAGAAGTCCAGTGTTCAGCTATTCAAAATGAGGTGTCGTTTCCCTCGAGCCGATCTTCCACCGTACATGGCGTATGGTAGGTTTGGGATTGTCATGGACAGTGCCGTCTTTAGGCATGGGCACAGCGGGCCGTTGTTCAGAGGCCCTATAACTCATGAGACCTCGTGCTGAATTTATGACTAACTGATTAATGTCTATTATCAGTTTTAATAGCTGGGTAGGAACCTAGTACATGTATCTGCCCGAACCACAAATCAGTTAAGATGGCCCTGGTAATGGGGTGTTCTTGGTCCTGGACAGCCACCTTATACGCAAATAACGTCGTCGCTCTACCCCCATCTCATCCTGGTTTTTCTGCATCGTGTTACCCCAGACCGAAGTCTTCTTCTTCTTCTGCGTTCGTTCTTAATGTCGTCCTCAAGTCTATTTTTGCTGTTTTATTCACTTTCTGAGAGCTATGTTCTGCTTGTTCAAATGCAATTACAAATCTAGTTATCCACTTTTTACGCTTGTGGTTTATCTCCATACATGGAACACATTCCTCTTTTAGCGTTTATAGAACTATTTTAAAACTCTCCTACTCTTGTTCAACATCAGTTCCTCCTGCAATATCTTTCCAGATTATGTGGCTCTCTGTTTCTTTCATCCTCTTAACATCTGCCTTAGAGTAGTCGTATGTTCGCGTGTTTATGTTTACTTCTTTCCCTGCAATAAAATCCCAACGGATGATTTGATGGTCACTTGAGCCAAACAGTTCCCCAACGGTAACGTTTTCAATCATTTTTCTCCTCTGTAGTAAAAACTAGGCCGAGTGTGTTTTTGTCTCTGGTGGCTGCTTTTACATGTTGAATTAACAATTTGGCAGTTATGCATTTAACAAAATGTTTTTACTTTACAAGTGCAACTGCCATATCTCATTTTATTTCTGGAAAGTTGAAATCCCCAATTAATAATAATTTTTCTTCACTTACCTTTGCTATGCTACTAATCAGCTCCTCATCTTCCTCTTTTTGACTTGATAGACATCTATAGTATACTCCAATTACTGCCCCCCCCCCTCTTCCCTCCCTCACTTTCTATTTCTCCCCATACACTATCATTTTTGTTACTACATGATTAATTATCGTTGATCGTTATATTAACAGAATTGAACAGTATAATAAAACGTCACCTCACTTAGCCTTGTCTCCAACTACCCTATCTTTCCTTAACATTGTATATCCCTCTATTTCAAGTTCACTATCTGCAATGTCCACATATGTCCATGATTATGTTAATCCTATTATATCTGGTTTTCCTTCTTTTACATACAGTTCCGATTCTTCCTTTTTATTTACTATGCTTCTCGCATTTGCATTAAAACATTTTAGTTAGTAATTTTTTTTTTTTTTCACTTTTTGCTTTTGCTTTATCAATTTAATATTTGCTTTTCCCTACTTATTTCACACTTCCCTGACCCCAACTCTCCCCTTTGACTACATCCTCTATGGCACTCTATTGTAGGCCTATCTTTAGTCTCATAGTACTTCATAAGCCTTACTAGTTTAAATTTCAAACACAATCATTAAACATATACTTTGCTACAACATGCTATCCAATCTCATTTAGATGTAAACCTCTCGTGTCTAACATTTTACTTTTGTCAACTTTCACATCAATAAATTCCATTCCCATGTCCGCACACATCACCTGTAACCTAAGGTTGATACTTATTATCTTGCTATCTAGATAGTCTTACCCATCTGCTCTATCTAAAGTGCCCATCATTGTGACCTTTCTGAACTTCTTTTCCTTAAGTGTTCCCATAAGACTTTTGTATTTATTCATAATTATTTCGGTACAATCTCTCTTTACATAATAGTTCCTACCAATATCACAACATGACTGTTTCCTCTGTCATCTATACTCTTTATTCTCCCCTCTATGTCCTCAATTTTTGCTCCCCCAATATCAATTTGTTTAAATATACTGTGTTGTTTAGACAAATGTCTGCCAACCTCCCTCACCATTGAATCTCATACTACCAATACTGAACCCTCGCTTACATTTGCATAATTCTCTGCAAAGCTCTCTGTCCTGTGAACTGTTTCCTCACTAAAATCTCCCTTACTTCCAATTCCTATTACCTTCCCCAACCCATACCTAACTGACAGTGGTTTAATTTTATCACCTTGACTACATCTTGATGGCAGCTTCTATAAAATTTCGTCCATTTTCTCTTGTTTCCCTTCCAATTTGATCTGCCTTTTTTCTATTTCCTCCAATCTCTTCTCATTTGTCCTTATATCGCACTCCATTCGAGCCTGCCTCTCTTCGACTCTATATACCTTACATATAACTTTCCCTTCATCTTCCAACGTTGTATCTAATCCTACACTAATAAAGTATAATACAAACATCGCCGCCACCCAAATAATAGTCTGACCTAGCCTTTCTTCATAGCATTTCGTCTGGTCTTACCAGCTATACTAATTATGCTATTAATTACCGTTAGCCAATAAGTTACACTAATACCTAATACAATGTGTACTTGTTAAAGCAAACACAAAAAATCAAATGTCGCTGGTATTTACCTTACAACAACTGTAAGTTGTTTCGGTCCGACACATCTGTCTTCGGCAGAGACCGAAGTATATTTGAGGTTCTCAATATTGGATATAGTAGGTGTGCTCAGGAGGTAACCTCCTGCAGCTGTATCCATGAGGATTGTTGTTTGTCGCGCGCTATTTCTGGATGCAATGCTTTTTGGGGCTTCCTGATATATTTTTTTTTCTTTAGGAAACTGTCTAATCTTTATTCTTTGATTGAAAACGTTACTCTTGGGGAACTGTTTGGCTCAAGTGACCATCAAATCATCCGTTGGTATCTTATTGCAGGGAAAGAAGTAAACCAAGGGGCTCCAAGTGAAGGGGTAGGGGGTGTACAATACCAAGTATGGGGTATATTTTTTCAATTCAGATCAGCTAGGAACTCAGCCACATCCTGGCTGTCTGCTTGTTAGCAGTACCGGCATGCTTAGCGTGTGTGGACCCATGCCATACTCGTACAGCGTATTCCGCTGCGGAGAAGCACATGACAAGTGCTGATGTTCGAAAGACAGATGACTGTGCTCTTAATGTTGTGCCGGTAAACCTGCGGATAATCTTATTCCTCACAAAGATTTTCCATTTGATTTCTTGACAGGGTGCCTTGTGGAACAGCGTGCTGTTGAGTTTGACTTCCATATATTTGAGAGCTGTGCAGTGTTCTAGTTCGTGTCCTTACCATATGATCGTTATTTTCCTTTTTGACCTCTGTATCTCAGAGGGGAGACACATACTTTGGTTTTGTTTGGGTTTGGTGTAAGGTGGTTTTCCATGTTAACACTTCCCTAGTTCTTCAAGGGCAAACTTCACATTGTGTTAAACGGCCTCGAAAATTATTCTTCGTGCGGCGACTGTTGTATTGTCGGCTTATATGAACTGTCCCACCTCTGTAATTGTCAATCCTGTGACAATCATAGGGGTATCTCTTTGTTTTCAATCGCAGGCCAAATTCTGATCGAGCCCAGCTAAACAGTTTTAAGGGTAACCTTGAGCAGGGCTTACACCCTGGGTCAGTGTGGTTTTCGTGCGGCGGTTGACATAATATATATAGCAAGTCAAATGCAAGAGAACTGTCAAGAAAATAATTGTGACCTGCAGGGCCTACACAGTTTTTGTCGATCTGACCAAAGCCTTTGATACCGTCATCAGGGATGGACTCTGGCAAATCATGGCGAAGTTTGGCTGCCCCAGAAGATTCATTGCGGTTGATCACCAATTTCATGATGGTTCGTGTACTGCACAAGGGATAATTATCTGCAGCTTTCCCATTTCACCAGCGGTGAAATAGGGTGGTGTTCTGGCACCGACACTCTTTAGGGGTTCTTTGCATCATTGCTCACTGGTGCTGCTACTCGTATATAACGCACGGTCAGTTGTTCATCCGGAGACGCCTGAAACTTTACACTAAGGTGAGTTAGGCCACGATCTTAGCTCGCTTATTCACGGACGAATGCGCTCTCAACACTTGCTTAAAAACATGAAATGCAGACCGTCTTGATTGAGTTTCCGGCGGCATACAGTAACTTTGGTCTCACGATCAGCCCTAGGAAAACGGAAGTATTCTTCCAGTCTACACCTGGGGAGCAATTAATCGAACCAAACATTATACTGACGAATGCACCTGTGGTATAGGGAAAATGACCGCTGAACATCTACTGCAAAATTGCCCAACATTTCAGGACCAGAGAAAGCACATGTGGTCATCACCAGTGCCAACACTAGACAAGCTCTTTGGCAGTGTCGACAGCATCATCATGATTGCTGCTTTCTTGGAACAAATTCAAGTTGACGTCTGACAGCGTACGAAGAAGAAGAAGAAAAAGAAGAAGAAGAAGAAGGACCAAACATTATTGTACAGAACCAACGTCTCCAGACTGGTCGCTAGCTTCACCTACCTAGACAAGCGAAAATATCAACAATTGTATAACAGTATTAGAATTGAATCCAATCATGTACATAACACTTTGTGGGCTGTAAAAAGTTGCTGGTAGCTTGAATAGGAATACACTCTCGACCATACTTAGACACTACGAGATAACGAAAATGATGTATGAGTATGTGCGGTGTAGAGTTTTGCAAGAGATACAATTCGCAGACGCTGGAGAGAATTTGAAAAAAAAACAAATTGTAAGGGACCCGTCTGCTTGGAAAAGGTTGGTTGATGGCCTATACAACACAAGATAATAAGAATGAAGAAGAAGACACATTTTCAATGACTTTACCAAAAATAATGCGATTCTGCCTATAGAATATATAAATGAGCCCACATTTGGACCATAATATTCAGCTCAGCTTCACAACGTCTCGCGACAGTGTGCTTCTGTTTTTTAACTGGCCAAGACTGACGACCAACTGACAATCGTATTTTTATTGCTTATTTTCACGAGGGTAAAGATACTACTAATAAATGAGGTCTGATTTTTAAATGCCAGTTATTTTACTAGTGCTTAATAATACAAATTAAGGTGTACTTGTTGATTTCAAAACTTACAATTCCAACTTACTAGCTAATTAAATTATGTTTGATATATTTTATTTTTAAAATGATCAATGAATGAATGAATCATCATGATGATCATGTGACATGTCTATTGACACTATTGTCTCTCAATCGACTAGTCACTAATGACTAATCTAATGATGATTAGTCGATTGAGAGACATGATGATTGTCACTAATCCGACTGACTGACATCAGATCAGACTCAGTCATCACTGATGATGTAAATTCCTGTTAACTGTTATTACTGTTTTTAGTAAGTTAAAGTAGTGTAGACTGAGACTGAAGTCGCCTGTAGACATAGTGTAATAAATACAATAATAAATAAACATAAACTAATAACAAATTGAAATATTGACCAGTAGACAGGATTGTCATTGTGATTAGTTTAATAGTCCAAGTCAGTGTTCCGACTTTAGACAACTGAACTTGCCCTTCGAGTCGTAGGTAGTCTCAGCTTACTCAGTTAAACACGAGTGTAGATTCAACCTAAGATTGTATTAAGTAGTAAGTACCATTAACTTGATTAAGTCAGCAGGACCTGAGGACGTCCGGCGACAGAAGTTGAAAATCTGAAGACTGCTTTCACTTTCAAGTTATAGCTCTAACAGCTGCGTGTCCACGCCGATTGTCAGCATAATCTAAATAATTGTTTTTCTCTTTTTCTTAAAATGGTCTTTCTATAATTTAATGTGTGTAATTATATGCTACGAAGGATGCACCACCGTCACTCAACCCATCACCATCACGACCGAGAGGCGAGTACAGTACAACAAGGAGACCCTATCTAGCTGAACTTATCTCTGCATGCCTGGAGTCGACAATGAGGCACTGGGACAACTATGGCATCAAAATCGACTGAAGACGACTAAACCATCTCAGATTTACAGGCAACATCATCCTCATCACAGAGGCGCACCTAGAAGCGACAAAGATGCTACGGTCACTAGACATGAAAGGCAGGTCTAGCTATGAACCTAGGGAAAAACCAGAGCTATGCGCAACCGTTTCGCAGAGCCCAACCCCATACACTTGAGTGGAATGCACATAGATTACGCTGATGAATATGTCTATCTGGGAAGGCTCCTCAACATGGAGAACAACATAAAACCTGAGATCGCCAGACGGAAACGGCGTGCTGGGCAGCCTTCAACTCCATCATGACAGCAACAGATGCCACAAAAGACACCAGACTACATGCAGACATCTTCGACTCATTAGTCATACCAGCAGACAGCCAACTGAGAACAGCACACGCATCTCTTGAAGGACGCATTGTGGGCATAACTCTCAGACAACAGCCGCAAAATGAACTACACAATAGCGACATCCGGAGAATGTCACACATCAAGGATGTCCTACAGTATGTCAACCACTCAAAACACAACTTGGCAGGCCATATAGCTAGACGACAAGACGAAAGATAGAGTACCATAACCGCCATGTGGTACCCACGCGACAGAAAGAGACCTCGGGGACGGCCCCCAACTCGCTGGTGAGATTCACTAGACAATTACAACATACACGACTCCACAACAAACAGACTACTATCCTACTGGACGACAAGCGCCCGTGACAGAAACAACTGGAACCTGAGTTGGGACCCGCTCAAGGATGACCACGCTTTGACGAAGAATGGGTCGAAATAAGACTAATTGTATAGACACTTGATAATCATAATGCATAATGAATGAATATATGATTGTACAGAAGTGACATTATTGAAACTTTCCTTTCTAGGCCTGTCTAAGGATAGCATTTTTAGACACAAACCTTGGCGATGGAAAATTATGCAAAAGGAGAGTCTCGGACAGTATACGATCCACCACAGCTGCATGTTGATGGGGCTGTTGAAATGAAAGTGACTAATGCCAGCAAAATCCGCAATGTTATGAGCTATGGTTTGGCATCTATGGCGGTATTTACCTCTTCACTTTCTTATGAGACTTATTACTTTTTAAATATGACTAGTATCATGCTCTCTCACTCATTCTTCTCAACCAATTCAAAATTTTCTTTTCTTCCATAGTCATTTTACTTTAGTGACTATTAAGACATGACTCTTCATTGTATTATTAAAAAAAACCTGTAGTAGTGTACCAACTTAAATTTCACCTCATTTTGAAATGTTAAATTGAGTCAATCTGTGTGACATCAATTAGTCATGTTTTCAGTTAATTACAATTTAATGTGTAAAGCGCACATAAGGAAAACTATGTTTCTGTTTATTTTTTTTTCCATAATTTTCTTACTTTAGTGACGATTTAGACATGACTCTTCATTGTATTACATTTAAAATCCTTTCTGGCCAGACACCATCACCAACAATGAACAGCTCGCCTGAAGCAACCAAGAAGACATGAACGCTATCAGAACTGCCAGAGGATGGAATTGGATAGGTCATATCCTAAGAGAAGCCCCAGTGCTGCCTTGGTGTGAACCGCAGAAGGAAGATGAAATAAAGGCTGGTCTAAGACAACTTGGTGGAGAACCATCGAGGCTGAGATAAGAATTATGAATCAAAGTTTTGACACTGTATGAAAGATGACTGCAGACCAGGTGAAGTGGAGGAAGTTTGTTGCTGCCCTGAAAGATGCTATCATGCGTTAGGATCACTGACCAAGCACCTAATAATTTATTGCTGCCCTGAAAGATGCTATCATGCGTTAGGATCACTGATCAAGCACCTAATAATTTATTGCTGCCCTGAAAGATGCTATCATGCGTTAGGATCACTGATCAAGCACCTAATAATTTATTGCTGCCCTGAAAGATGCTATCATGCATTAGGATCACTGACCAAGCACCTAATAATTTATAGCTGCCCTGAAAGATGCTATCATGCGTTAGGATCACTGGCGAAGCACCTAAGAAGATCTTCTCCAATGACAGCCATCTAGTGGGACAGTGTTTCTATATCTAAAGATGGTCAATTTCAGTAAATAATAGCTGGAAAATTCATGTAATCCATCATTTGTTTGGAACTGTATTGGAAACAAACAAAAAATAAATCTACAAGCAAGTCATCAATTGACACTGATAATATTTTGGCGACTGCTTTTACATACATATTGGCTAAATGACACGCAGCCAATGTTTAAGATGTTGTCAATCATATCCAGAAGGTGGGTCAGAACATAATTCTAACACCCCACCATCACTTTGCAGTTGTCACTGGAAAATCCAATAAAATTGTCCCAGTCCCATGGAATCTCATACTTCGTCATCACAGTAGCAATAACATCAAAGACCGCCTGTATGTTACCTCCTGTCAATATTGGCATGTCTGAAGTCCTTGTCTTTGGACAGTTGTTTTTCTCAAATACCCAACCAAGATTACTGGTGGTTTTGTCTCGTTTTTGTCATTGCTCTCATCTATCATTAATGAAAATGATCCTGTTTTACAACACAGTCACGGTGTTGGTAAAGGGTGAAGCAAGACATCCCTTGATTATTTGAGTTGTTTTCACATACTTGCATTTGAAATTGACATTATTGTAAAACATTATTTGAGCAACCAAATCAATGAAGCAGTAACCAATCGAAACTTGAAATTATTATCAGCAACAAATTAGTTGAATAACACAGCACTTCTTGTAATATCAATTGATGCTGATGGTTGATTTTCATTTTTGAAAATTTGAAACCATTGGTTCAAAGCCTTTTGTTTGCAGCTACATAGTCTTTGTGTGCAGTCATTTCAAAATATCTTGTAAGATCATACAGACCCATTGCAGTTACTTTTATGTCTTTTCTACCATGCAAACATAGCATATATTCACCACTTCTTGTAGACGCTTAAATAATTCCTAGTTATGTTTGTTTGTATTCCTGTCTGTGGTGTGCAGTGGGTTTTGTTATTTTTGCTGGAAAGTATTGTCTTAGCTGTCATGCCGATTTAGTTGTAGGTCTAACCTCTTACCATATTGCCGGAAATGCAACATAGTTATGCGTCCAACATAGTCTGCATCGAGTAATCATCCCACATGCAGGCTTGTGTTTGGTGGTAGACTTTAATTTTAAAGTTAATAATATTTTATTTGATAGTTTAACAATTCTTGATTTTACTGTATCACTTATAAAATACAGCATATCACTTAAGAAATCCTAAAATCTTATATCAAATATGTCGGAACTGTATCACTTGACAGCTATGTATTTATTATATCAATTCTGCTTTTTGTTTCTCACAACCCAAGAGATCATCATGGTATCACATTTCACTGAATTAAGAGTAAGAATTGGTATGACAGGTCCCACTTGAAGAGAAATGGGAAATGCCTGTGCAGATGTACAGCCTCTGCCAATCGAGCAACCCTCTAGCTGTTTAAACCACTGTAATTCCTATTCTCTTAGTCAAATAACATTGATGCAGTCTGTTTCCAGCGGTCTTTCCATATTGGTCTTAGTGTTGAGAATTTCTTCTTCTTCATTTGTCTTCAGACTTTGACTTACATAATAATTTTTTTGCGTTTGTCCTGAAAATGATGTCAGATTTTGTTGTAGTTTACAGCAAGACTGCAATATCTGCACCTTTCGGCCCAACACATCCTTTTCAGCTGTAATTTTTGGGTACTAGGTTTGCCTTCCCACTATGATCTCCAGGGCCTTCATTTGGAGGCGGTATAGTCTTGGTCAACTCTGGTTCGTTGACTGATGCAAGCAGCCAACTATAAGTCGCTGGCTGCATCTTCTGCCCATTTGACTTCAATGTCTAACAAAGGCAGTAGCCAGCTGGAGGCTCTGTACACTTCCATGCAGTTTTTCTTGTATAAAAAGACATTGGTTATTGCCACATGCTACTTCTTTCACTGCTGAATGATGAGCAGAACTTCAGCAGGTGTTCCACTGTCATGGCAACTGTGCCACAGGTACAAAGATCCATAGTGCCAATTTTGAATTTATTATGGAGATATCTCAGTCTATTGTGCTCTGTGTCTTGCTGAAAGATGATCACCTGTTCTTGCCTGGAGAATTAGTGGTAGGCAACGTTTTCTATATACCCATGGGTGATCTGTTTTCCATTATGATTTGAACGTGACCTTGATAATTGCTATTGTGAGAATTGAAGTTGTTTGTGTGCTCCTTGCTCTTAGTTCTGTTCTTATGCCATCTTCTCCAATTGTAAATCCCAGATACTTGAACTATTTAACTGCCTCCAATTTATGTCTATTTACAATGATGTCTGTGTTGATTTCCATACCATATCTTCTAGAGCTGGTATCAAGTTTGGTTGTTAGGGCCTGTAGCTATTTTTAATTTTCAGCATGTGAATCTATGTTATCAGTGATTTCAGGTTTACAATCATAGATTCTCCTATAATTATACTCCCACTACAAGGGGCTTGTCATATGTCCTTACCCTGACCATGAAGGAGCATGAGGAGAAAGTTGACATTTGGCACAGTGCTTATTCCTTCTCAATGTAGCCACCACCTGAATTTATACATTTATGCCATCTCTGCGTGACCTTGAAAAGACCTTCAGAATAAAGTAACCTATTTTTGGAACTAAACCAGTTATCACAAGCCAGTATGACGACTTCGTCACTGTCAAAATGATTTCCTTTCAGCTGTTTATGTTTTGGGAAAAGAAAAACGTCTGATGGAGCTAAATCCGGAGAATATGGTGGGTGTGTGAAGAATTTCAATATTCAAATCGTTGGCTGTTTGCAGGACAAGCCTAGCTTTATGGGAGTGCGCATTGTCTTGAAGCGAAAGTAGAATTTGAGTGCGCTTTATCCCTCGTTTTTTGGTAACAGTCTTTCTTAGTTTGGTATGGAGATCTGCATAATATTGCCCATTAACTGTGTTGCCATGAGGCAGGTAATATTTCAATATGACACCTTTGACGTCCCAAAAAACAGTGAGCTTCACTTTTCTTGCAGATTTCTGTGTTCTTTGCTTGAAATGTGTTGGTGAGCCCGGGGTTTTTCACTGCATGCTGGAAGCAATCAACCCTCGTTTGTTTCTGTTCACATGTCTGTAGATGCTGGACCCAGCGGGCACACACTTTTCTCATGTTCAGTCTGTTGTGTAAAGTTCTAAAAACTGTACTTTCATTCAGTTTTGCTGACCTAGATATCTCTGCAATTGTCATTTTCCTATCCTGGTCAATGATTTTCTTCACCTTTGCAGCATTTTCATGGTCTTTTTGAACTTGGAAGATTAGCAACATGGGAGCGACCACACTTAAACTGCCTACACCAGTATTTTACAGAAGCATACGAAGGACAGAAGTCCTTAAACGCTGGTTCCATCTCCTTGTGTATTTCTGTAGGTGTTTTTTCCTGCAACATAAAGAATTTTATCACAGTTCTGGCCTCTGATTTCTCCATTGTTCTGACAAACCGTTAGAGTAACAGATCCGGTCAATAAGGTGTGTTGCGCCATGCACCATACCAGGTGAACCCATAGAGGAGGGAAATTTATACATCTCAAGCCCAGTACAAATTAAATGAGCTACATATGTGCCAAATTTAAACTTTCTCCTCCTACTCCTTCATAGTCAGGGTAAAAACTTATGACAAGCCCCTTGTATATTTAAAAGCAGTTATTAGCAATTGATTACTTTCATGCTTGATTTGAAATAATACATTTTTGTTAGTTTAAAATTTAGATATTTAAATGATTTATGAAAGAAACTGTTTCAAGTAAAATATCTCTTTTTAATAGAACAATAATGTTCGCCATATGACGTGGAATGGATCTGGCAATGCAGTCAGCAAAACTATTTCCTGTGTTGAAATAATGAAGAGAAAAGTCAAGGTAATACCATTATTCTTAATAATTATTTTGGAGAAAGAGGTGGAGTCTGTTTCCTTGTTTAAAACAACCCACATGTAATCTTAAATTTCAGGCCACCATTAATAATTTTCAATGTAACATCATCATGTAGCATGTCCTTTATAGAACGTCGCTCCCATCACAGTCTGTATGAAAGAAACTCATTCCCTTGGCAATGTAGCACCTTGTTTTATTTCATGAATTCTGATATTTAGCCAAAACATAATTTGTGCCTGATGTCAGGTCGTTAAAAGTTATTTAAAATAATTTTGGACTTTGAGTACCATTCCTGTACTTAGTACATCTCTGGATCTTATTGGCAGCGTACTGAGGGGATCTTTATAGTTGTAGGGTCACCATATGAATGCTTATAGTTGTAGGGTCACAGGGTGAATGCTTATAGTTGTAGGGTCACCGTGTGAATGCTTATAGTTGTAGGGTCACAGGGTGAATGCTTATAGTTGTAGGGTCACCGTATGAATGCTTATAGTTGTAGGGTCACAGGGTGAATGCTTATAGTTGTAGGGTCACCAGAACGGGGATGCTTCTAAGCATCTGCTTTACTTAAGTTCCTATGCTTTCACAGCTACTTGTTGATGTTGTGTATCCTTGCCGTGACATTTTGCATCTGGTTTGATGTGAATAAAACTGAGCCATCCTGCTGCTCTCCATTGTGAAATCTCACAATTTTATTATATCGGTGTTTATAATTTTTCGGCAGTTATGCCTGGCTTGACTTGGCTTCGTTCGTTCTCAATCTCCCGCTACCAAACCCTTAAGGGCTTAAGTAGCAGAATGTAGTCTAGAGAACGGAATGCGTTGTGTCGTAGTTTACAGCTTGCCTGCGATATTTGCACCTTTCGGTCCAACACATCCGACTTCAGCAAGCATTTTTTGAGTACTGGGTTAGCATTCCCTCTTCGATCCCTTCTCCTTAGCCAGTCTGCCCTGCTGCAGCCTGTTATCCAGGATCACCGCGTGGAGGTGTAGAAGGGTCTTAGTAGCTCTGTTTCGCTTGCCCTGACGTTAGCAGTCAGCTATGGGTCGCTGACCATGCTCAGCATTCTTTTGGGCCGTTAAATGCACAAATTCACATTTTCGATTGGATCATTTCCTATCTTCAGTTTTCCTTGTGGAGAAAGTGTTCAGTATGTCCAGATTTTTCTATCTATTAATTTTTAGGCAAACTGCCATGCTTGATTTGATTTGTTGAGCTAATTTAGGCATTACTCAGTTTCTCTGACTCTATGCCTAGAGATGACTATGTCATCAACAAACCTCTATCTATGCTAATGCCTTCAACTGCACAATTTAATTTTGCAAATACTTTTTTAAAGGCTACTGTGAACAATTTTGGGAGTGATTATAGTACCCTATCAAACACTATATTGTATTACTGTGTTGGTGGTAGGTAAGATGAATACCCTGATCAATTGAGCTGCCCTCATTTATCTCTTCTATTAGCTGAGTATTGGGACGCTAACGTCTGGTCAGGCAAAACACACTGATCAGATAATGTTAGCCAGGGCCAGGAGAAACATACTGGCCAAGACCCTCACCTGACCTCGTTGGTCGTCCTGGAAATGGGCTATTGTCAAGGACAACAGTCTGGCTAACAAGATGAGGTTCGACGTGATCTCCGTAGTAGCTAGCGATACGCAGATGAAGCCAAGCATAGCATAACTGCCTGGAAGACCCCGGTCCACCTTCATCAGCACGCTCGAGATGTGAGGAAAGCTACCGCAACCCATCACTTAACGCCTTTTTCAGGGCACACATAAGAGTAACCTACTCATTGTATGCATTCAAAACAACCACAATATCAGCTGAGTATACTTTCCTTCAATACCTTGGTTTCTCAGGAATTCAAGAATGCAGTTATTTGAATACTGTCAAAGACTTTTTTCCTAATTCACAATGCACAAGGGTATATGTACCTCCCATGCTTCCTCCATTAACTTGTTGATAGTGTGGAGGTCTTCTGTTATTGAGTAGCCTTTCCTGAAACCTGCCTGCTCTCATGGTTGATTCTCATCAAGCTGTTTCTTTAGTTTTTGTCACTATCATCTTGTAAAAAACTTGAACATGATTGTTTTATTAAAACCTTTTAAAAATTTATAATATAAAAGTGTACCATCACCATCTATAGACTGATGAGCTTTATTATAAAATTAAAAATATAAAAAATAACGTTAAACATCTTAATGTTTGCTTTAGTAAATGTAATTAGGGCGAGGAGATTGAGTGCATATGATGTTTTTGTTAAAGTATGCAACTGTAACTATTAGTGTTATTATTGCAAAACAATGTTAAAAAATGTGTAATTCTGTAATGTGTGAAAATTACAGGGCTTACACCAAATGACACAGATTGGTTTTCTTAGAGTTGAAGACTTCTGGGAATCAACAGTGGAAGGTCTTGATACGTAAGTGTGATTTTTGTTGTTGAATATATTGTTGTTGTTTAATGTCCACAATGAGTATGTTTTCTAATTTGTGCGCCTTGAAAAGAGCGTGTATAGTAGCTTTCCTCACACCCAGAGCCTACTGGTGAGGGGGGACTGGGGTCCTCCAGGCTGTTGTGCTATGCTTGCCTTCATCTGTGTGATGCTCACTACCACTGGGATCTTGTCGATCCACATCTCATTGACCAGACTGTCTTAAAAACAGTCTGTTTCCAGGAAATGGTACTTGAAAGAGATTGTGGCAGCAATCAGACAAGCAGCATATTTCTGCCATGGAAGAGAACACATTTCCCAGAGCTGATAGACAACATACCAGAAGTGATGAAAATGGCACACAAACATACAAAACTAGAGATAAAACATATAGCTTTAGAAAATATTTTAGGAACAGAATGGATCAGCATATGCACATATGGATCAGCATATACACAGATGGATCAACAATGAGATCTATTAAAAAATGGAGAAGGTGTTTACACAAAATTAAATAATGGACATGAAATTCAACCTCAGTGGCTACTGAAAAATTCTCAAATGTCCTGAGAGCTAAGACTGAGGCACTAAAAATAGCTGCAATAGCTATCGTGGAGAACAAGAACCATGTCAGAGACAAGATAGTCTTCCTTACAGATTCCCTGTCAGTCATAATGGCCCTCTGAAATCATAAAAACAATGAACTGGACAGCCTGTCTGAGACACTCATGAATGCAAGCCAAAATATCATCAAAGTGAACATTCAGTGGATCCCTGCACACTGTAAGATACACGGAAATGAGGAGGCAGATAGACTGACAAAACAGGAAGGTGGCAAATCCCAAACTGACGACATAGCTAGATATGAAGAAATGAAGACAATGATAAAATTTAACTTCAAAGACAAGTGGCACAGAGATCAGCCAGGTTCTGACATAGCATAAGCATACTACCTTGCTAAGAAGAGATCAAGTGACAATATTCAGACTCTGAACGAGTCACTGCAGACTGAAAAAGCATCTGTTCAACAAATTAAAAATTGGGCACACAGAAATGTGCCCATGTGGGGAGAACAAACAAACAGTGGAACATGTTCTGCAGGTCTGCCGGCTCCATGAGAAGAGCAGAGTGAGTACATGACCCTCCCAAACGCAACTGCGAGGTAAATTATATGGTGATGAAACAAGCCTGAGAAGGACCGCCAGGTTTATGAGGGCGATAGATGCAATTATTTGAGAGCGAACGAAGAAGACCATAATGGTCAGATGACTTGGAAAGAATAATTACCAGATGAAAGAAATCCTTATGGATACCAGAAATAGGTTAAATTGTTGTTCGTCCATCACATGTGATGACGACCATTCTCTTTGTTCAGCCGTGTTGACAGTCTTTTCTCTTGCTGTGTTTGCTGAAATGGGTGACTTGCCATGTGATTTGGATTAAAGTGAGGAAGAAACTGCGCCTTTTCTCAACCTCACTCTCTTGTCTTGAGCTACCCTTGGCCAGTGACAAGATATTTATCGAGACACTGGAGATAGCACAGGATGCAGATTGTTCCTCAGGGTCTACTCTATAAACCTTTCTCATAAACAGGTATCCTGCAAGGCAGTGGAGGAGGAGTGACACCTAACGTTGTGTGTTATGCCTTTCCCATAACCGCAAGAGGTTGTAGGGACATCACTCAGCGTGTGAGTGAGTTGGGCATCTCTCCCGGCTATGTTGTAGTCCATTATAGTCGGTTCTAAATTTCACACACCAGAGCTGGACACTGTTTGCAGCTAGGGCGAAGGGCGCCAATCTTGTGAAGTTCAAATGTGTGAACTAGACTATGAAATACGACACATGTTTGAGCAGCGTGCTATTCATATAGCCGATATCCCTTACAGGATAATCGGACAGAACGAAACACACAAAAACTACAGAATTAACCAGTCCAAATGGAAAACAACACGTTTCCGTGAACACGAATGTAAGTCGTCTACTTGTGAGAATTCCAGGCAAATCAGTGGTCTGGCGGCATCCATAATGAACTAAAAGAGCAGATATATACCATCTCTTTAATTCAGGTCTTCCAAATGATTATAAAAAGTTCACTGTATCCCTGTATTATCAAGTTCATGACCATGAGAAAGATTGTTGGAGACAGTAGGCATCCCTGCCTGAACCGAGTTTGAACTGTAAATTGGTTTGACAATTTGCCTTTATGGATTATTCTACAGATAGTCTCGGGACGATGAGGCTAACATCTGGTCAGGCAAAACACACTAATCAGAGAATGTTAGCCAGGGTTAGGGGAAATATACTGGACAAGACTCTCACCTGACCTCCTTGTTGGTCGTCCTGGAAGCGGGCTGTTGTCCTTGACAACAGCCTGGCTAACAAGGTGAGGTTCAACATGATCTCCGTAGTAACGAGCGACATGCAGATGAAGCCAATCACAGCACAACCACCTGGAGGATCCGGGTCCACCTTCATCAGCACGCTCGAGATGTGAGGAAAGCTATTGCAACTTGTCACTTAACGCCCTTTTCAGAGCGCACATAAGAGTAATCTACTCATTGTGGGCATTCGAAACAACTACAGATAATCTTGTCATATAAATCTTGTATAATTTTTATAAATTTATCTGGTATTCAATAATGCTTCAATATTTTCCAATTTAATGTTTTGTCTATACTATCAAATGAATATAAATGGAGTAGACAATTATAAAACAGTCCTGACAAAGTACAGCATTGCCACATGAAGCAGCTGAATAAAGCATGCATTAAAAATGTGGAGAAGGATTTAAACACATATATTCTATGCAGCAGTGCCAGAAAACTGGCTCCACAGCTACCTCTGTCCACTTTTTGAACCTGTCAAGGACTTCATGATGCTAAGTAGCTATAGGATCATCACATTACAGAGTATCTATGGCAAATTACTAGAGAAAATAGTAACAAGAAAAGTTATGTCCCATCTAGAGAATTAGCACATCTTGATATAGCAGACCTGGAGTAATGCTGGGACATTTGCTTAAGATGTTTATGGTTTCTAGTTCAAGCAAGAAACAGTCACTGTAGCTTTTCATCTGGGGGATGCATAAAATCATGTGGACTATATGACATCGATGTGCTGGTTTGAGGAAATATCGAATCAATCCATGACTGATGAGCTGAGTAACAGCTGCCCTCATGGAAAGCACAATTGCACTCTGCTTGGTATCATGGACATCCGTGCCTAGATGCATGTGTCTGGGATCACCCAAGCGTTCCTCTTTCTCACCTGTATTGTTCAACTTCTACACAATAAAAGTGGCCAGCATTCAACCCATGGAGTCACGATGCACATGGTGTTTGCAGATGACATTTTCACATACATGACTGCTTGGATAGATATGAGATGGTCAAAGACATACAAGATTCCAGAACAATCCCGACAAGTCCGGTGTGATGTGGTGCTCCTTGAACAACTCAATAACAAATGCTCACCTCCCTAACATAATCCTTGAGGATGTGTCATTGAGAAACATGATAGCTTGAGATAGTGACCTTTGATTGCAGCCTGTCCTATAGTACTAAATTGATAAAATAATTTGGAGATGCAAGCAGTGTCTGACAGCACTAAAGACAATGAAAGCTGCTAACCTGGAACAAAGGCTGGTTTTCATCCTATACAGTCAGTTGGTACCATCAATTATCGATGATGGGATGGACATATTGTTATGGTCACAGTGTGAAAGTTTGGAAAGTATCCAGAATGAAGGAATGTGACTGGTCATGGGTGCACCAGGGATACTCCCATCGTGAAGATGAGATTCATTTTGTATTTCTTTCTGTAAAGTCTAGATACTCACTGGCCTAGACCAAAGTCTACATACGATTAACGACAGACAAAAGGGCACCAATTGCACATGAACATTGCAGAAATCAAGGGTAAAAGAATCAGGAGAGTGTTGTCATAGATGGCACAGGCAGAGATAACAATTGGTCAGGTAACAACAGTTAAGACCATAAGCAATTGGGAAGAACAGATTCATGCTGGAGATAAAATGACTACCACCGATTCATTATCACTCTGGGGAAGAAGAGACTGGTGCAGTAGGAAAGTGGATCCTGAGGTTCAACAACTAATACTTGAAAATGTCCAGGATTCTGGTGCTGTCATATATACTGATGGATCTGTGCTGCACAGTAAGAAAGTTGGTTGGGGCTTCTCTGTTAGAGTCAGAGGTAGGATTGTTGCTGGGACCTCTTAATGAGGGTTGAAATGCTTAGAAAGGTGCAGATGGGAACTTGTGTGGATCTACTGTCCTAGCCATACTGGGGTTTACATGTTAAAGAGTTGAGATCCTGGTACCCGCAGTGGTGACATTGGCAATGACAGAAGCTAAGAAAAGCTACTCTATCAGATAAATAGGTTAAGAAGTATGTATGTACAAAAATACTATTAGCACAATGTCACAAGAGGTGAAGAAAGCAACTAAGGAAAGGAATGTCAAAGATATCTATGCAGTAACCAGGAAATTAGCAAATAGGTTTCAGCAGACAAATATGCCAATCAAGGATAAACAAGGAAAAATACTGGCGTCAATGGAGACACAAAAGAAAAGATAGGTACTGCATCCACAGAAAATAAATTGGGCTGCATCTTTGGCCCCGGATGATAGGTATAGACTAACAAGACAAGGTGAGGAATAAAGACACATAGGAAAGTAGCCAATAACAACCAGTGGAGCAACAGATCAAATGTAGGAAATGGGGTTGGATAGGACAAACACTGCGGAAATTACCATCACATAGGGGCAGACAGGCCATGACATGGAATCCACAGTGGAAGAAGAAGAGAGACTAAGAAACACCAAAAGAAGAGACTGTGAAAATGAACTTTGATCCCTGAATAGAGGCAGAAAGGGTAATTCAACTCCGAACTTGCTTGAGGAGGTTTGTCAATGGCCTATGCTCTGAAAGAGACTAAAGACATTGATGATTTTTCCCAATTTACTTCCCCTTAAACACTTTCCTTTTGTTGAGGGTTGTAGCTCAAGGTACAGACAATGTCTTTAGTGTTTCCATTCAAAGGAATAACATATATAAAACATAGATAACATATTACAGATAAATCATGGGGACTCATATTAATCTGTTAAGGAGATAACATACCCCATCACATGTCAAGGGTTATATTTCTGTTGTACTATTCTTCTTCTTCGTTCGTTCTCAATCTCCCATTACCAAACCCTGAAAGGGCTTAAGTAGCAGAATGTAGTCCAGAGAACGGAATGCATTGTGTCATAGTTTACAGCTTGGCTGCGATATTTGCACCTTTGGGTCCAACACATCCGACTTCAGCAAGCATTTTTTTAGTACCGGGTTAACATTCCCTCTTCGATCCCCTCTCCTTAGCCAGTCTGTCCTGCTACAGCCTGTTATCCAGGATCACCGCGTGGAGGTGTAGTAGGGTCTTGGCAGCTATGGTTCGCTGGCCCTGACGCTAGCAGTCAGCTATGGGTCGCTAACCACTGCAGCTCATGTGCTGCTCAGCATCTTGATCCCTGTTGTAGTATTCAACTTTAGAACAAAACGTGTGTTTGTATTGGTATAAATTATCTTGAAATACAGTAATATTCTTGAAAACCGTCATTAATTCTTCAGGGACTTGTGTTAGGGTTTACAGCAAAGAGAGGCCAGATATGCTGGCTTGGAAAGTACCTTGTGTGTGGACATTTTAGATATGGATCAGCATACATACTGAAATCAGTATATGGCTTCCTTTTAGAAGAAGATAGTGTAATCAATGAATCAGTAATACACAGTCAGCAGGAGTTTGAAATCAAACACAGATAGGGAAGGGCACACATAAGGACAATCTGAGTTATATATAACTAGCAAACTTCAGCAATCATAAGTGTCCATGCTCTTCACTATTTGCTCAGATAAGATGACCATCACCTGTAGCACATATACAATCCACCATTGACATACCTTTTGCCTTGTCAACAGATTGAAAGTTAACAAAAATGTTCCGGCTATATCCATACTGCTGTCCAAAGATCCATTAGACTCAAACAATCCAAGGTAAAATGGTAATCTTAATTCAGCAATGGCACACATATTTTTTTTAGTGATTGTGTATAATGAAGTGGTAATACAATTTGATTGTAGGAGTGTAGTATATGATTGACTGAATTAGTTGATTGTAGGAATGTAGCATATGATTGACTAACTTATTTGATTGTAGGAAGTAGGAAGGTAGTATATGGTTGACTGACTTAGTCATTCCTTCTCTTCCATGAGGTGTAGAAGTTTTTCACTCTGTGTGTGTGGCTTGTAGTATCTACAAGATTGAACAGCCATCCCCATTCCCAACCCCCACATAGTGGTCTGGTATGATTACTGTATCACTATTCTTGGCTCTCTTTTGGTTACTTGTAACAGATAATACAAAAAAATGTATTTGGCATATATCTGTTTCTGGTATCAAGATGCTGAGCAGTGCATGAGCTGCAGTGGTCAGCGACCCAGCTAACCAAAGCTGCCAAGACCCTTCTACACCTCCAAGTGGTAATCCTGGATAACAGGCTGCAGCAGGCAGACTGGCTAAGGAGAAGGGATCGAAGAGGGAATGCTAATCTGGTACTAAAAAAATGCTTGTTGAAGTCGGATGTGTTGGACCGCAAGGTGCAAATATCGCAGTCATGCTGTAAATTATGATGCAACGCACTCCGTTCTCTGGACTACATTCTGCTACTTAAGCCCTTTCAGGGTTTGGTAGCGGGAGATTGAGATCAAACGAAGCCAAACCATATCTGTTTCTGCTGCCTGTGAAAACTAATTGCTTACTCTTTTATTTCTGTGTCGTACATCATGGGGTATTGTTTCAAGATCTTTCTTTCATTTCCATATGCGCTCCACACTCAGCAGACATTTGATCCGTGAGAATCATCTTCTTTGTCGTTCGTTCTCAAACTCCCGATTCCAAGCCCTCCGTCTCCTGCGTTTGTTCTCAATCTCTCGCTACCAAGTCCTGAACAGGGCTTTGCAAGTAGCAGGATGTAATCCAGAGAACGGAATGCGTTGTGTTTCTAGTATACAGCTTTACTGCGATATTTGCACCTTTCGGTCCGACACATCCGTCTTCTGCAGGTACCAAGCCCTTAAAAGAATTTTGCAAGTAGCAGGATGTTGTCCAGAGAACAGAATGTGTTGCACCATAGTTTACAGCATGACTGCGATATTTGCATCTTACGTTCCGACACATCCGACTTCAGCAGCATCTGTGAGAATGATAGATAGGGTCGCCCGAATGTTATTGGGGCTCAAAAGAGCAGTAAAGAATAAAAATATTGAAACCCATCAGACATTTCTTAAGATACGACTAAGGAGGGTTGCAACATGGAGCTGGCTACCCAATCCTTGTAGAAACTAAGACACACAGACTTCAATATGCCCATCGACAGGTCAACATTTGTTGACTTGGTGAGCATTTGTTGAAGACCTTCACATGGAGTTGAAAAGGTTTTGATTGTTTGAATGATGGGGTGTGCTACCCATTAAGTAAAGAGTCTTCTGCCTCATCAAATTAAAATGTCATATATAAAAATATGAATTTAAAGAAACTGTGGGATAAAATAAAATACACACAGATAAATTTGAGAGACTGCAGTAAAATGTAATGTCAAATGTAAACAACAATTGTTATTAAGTATCTTGCACATTTACATACAAACACAACAAACTACATCATATTTGTGTTTGTGTCATTTAGTATTGCCACATTTTTTGTTTGTATTTATTATTTACCATATCCTTTCAAATGACTTTTATTCTTTTGATGACGTGAACTTTTGCATTTTTTTGTTTATACACTACTTTGTAATCTCTTCAATCAATCATACATTACTTCACCTGAACTAAAACACCAGAGCAATGTAGACCCGCAGCCGGTAGGGCGCAATCTTTGCTGCTCTTTCGAGCATTTTTGGTGCTTTAGTTCATAATGGATGCCGCCAGACCATGGATTTGCTAGGAATGCACACTAGTTTACGACTTACACCTGTGTTTATGGAAATATGTCATTGTTTTCCATCTGGACTGGTTAATTTGTTCTTTTTTTGTGTTTCTTTCCCTCCAATTATCTTGGCCTGGACATTGGCTTTTTGAATTATAGTTTGTTACAAAATTGCTGAACAACTTTAGCGATTTATATTAAATAATCCCCTTAACAGAATGTAATGAAATTTGTTGTGGGTATTCATAATAGTCACGACCTTACCAAAGTATTTTTTGCCATCTAAAACTGTTCTCATGTAAGTTTTTACTTATTTGGGAACACTAAAATAACACTGATCTAGATTTGGTATACCTATACAAGTTTTACAGTAACACATTCTAGTAATCCGTTCAGTTCAATGTGTTTTATTGTCTCCTAAAGCTGAGTTATTTGTAGTGAGGAATCGGGAATTTTGTGAAAATCAATTCAGGCAAATTGTTCACACTTCTTTTGCACCCATGGATGTGGCGAATCTACTGGTCATTTGTTTTCTGTAGGAAAAGATTGAACAAGCTACAACATTCTTATCAATTTAGTAATGAGTTTGAAGTGCTAATTCATGGTGAAGCAGAAGGTGACTGTACTATTATATAGTTATTTCTGCAGAGAACCCAGAAGGGGACGTTTATATCATGACATACAAGATCCTAGGAAGAGAACACAACATGCTCTAGACATAGATAGAATATCTTTCTCTTTCATAAATGGAGATATTTTCAGGAATTGGTTGGGGAACACACTTCTTCCCACTCTGTATAGGCTGTCATGGTCTTATTATGGAGAATGCATATTATCACAATGTTGCAGCGGATTGAGGATAAAATCTCAACTTCATCAAGCACGAAACAAGTAATCATGAATTGGTTTGCAAAAGAAAATATACCGTTCTATCACAACAATTTCAAATCAGTTATTGCAGTGTGTGAGGCAGACTAGAAGGACAAAGATGTTTTTAATTGGCAAGATAATTGCAGAGCATGGCCACACTTTTCTTCAGGTCGAGTTGCCACACAAAACAAGACTTTAAAACTGAGTGATGTTAAAGAATTGACACTTGATGCCCTCCCAAAAATATATATTGCGTAAGGAAATAAAAGTGAAAAGCATGTGCTTCGAAAGGAAGAAAACATTGTCAACGAGATGGGTTGCTTTGTATCCAGCCCTTAGCAGTAGTTAATCTCTTCGAGTCATCAGAATCAGAATAGAGCAGTTCACATGCCAATCTCAGTTGCTGGCACCTCCACAAATTGCTTCACAATATATTAAGAACATCTTTATGAGTACATCTTTGTTATTGCCTCCAAAGAAAGTCCATCAACTGATGAAGACCACAATAGCAATAATTCAATGCCTTTACTGTCCAAGGTTTTGCAATATCCAAGTAGATCATCTCAGTCACATTAGCACTAACAAACACTACCATGTTTTTCAGCGGAATATGCAAAATTATATAACAAAAACGACTCTACTCAAAAACGTATCCTGTGAATTCGTTGAACATGAAATCTTAAGGTCGTGGAAATACAATACTGCTTGCAAAAAATGAAAATTGAGCGAGAGAGTGTTCAACAATTTTGGAACGTACTATAGCACTGCACTTAACCCTTTGAACCCTGGTCACCTGGCCTGTAAAACCCCACTCCCCTGGTCTCCTGAAGAAAAAGAGCAAAAAATGGACACCTGAACAAAACTAGTTACAATGACAAAACTAAGTGATCTGTTTCAATTATTTTATCTCAAATAGACTGACCAGATCATCTCCAATATTCCTGCTTATTATGCCAGTCCTCCCAGCATGTAGACCCATCCTTTAGGCACAGATAAGTTTCACAATGTTTACACCAAAATTTTGTCTTGACTTGTTTGAATGGTCTGTCTTTGTAGGCCATGTTTGGGAAGTCCTTGGCATGCTTGTTAAATTTAAATGAGCATACTACACAAACATTATTTCCTGTAGCTTTTGGAGACATTTGTGGATGGTGGGAACCAACATTTTGCAGTCTCTGTTGTGCCTTGACACGGTTGTGAAGTTTTGCAGTAGCTGTTCTATAATCCCCATTGAGGGATAAACAAACTTCGTTCATGAACATCCCAAATGTCCTGTAGCGTCTTCCTGTTGTATTGTGGGGACTATAATGATCCATAAGTATGTAGGCATTATTACATGCCCACATAAAGAATTTCACAATTAGCCTCCTAGGACAGCGAAAATGCCGTCGTGTCTTGTTGAGACGACAAATTTGGTCGTTGACATCTGTGCCCCCCATGAAAGCATTATAGTCAATACAAAGTTGAGGAGTTGGAACATCTACAGCTGTTCTATCCTTTCTTCTCCTTCTAACAGTTCCAATTTCTGTTGGTTTGTGGTAGTTGGATATAAAATTTACAGGTTTTTGGTTCATCCAGACAAGGCATACAATGTTGTAATGGCAAATAAATTCTGAATGACCCCTGTCCATTTTCTTCTTTCCTGCCAGTACTTTTGGATAAAATTTCCTATTTGTCATTGCTGTACCTACAGCAAGTGTACCATAATCAGTGTACAACTTGTCAAAGAGAGTTACACTGTTGTAGAATCTGTCCATAACAACAATATGGTTTTTGTTGACCAAATTCCCAGAAGTTAAAATTCTAATAACGACGCTACCAACAACACCAAGATCTGCTTTTCCAGTGTAGATTTCCAGATTCAGAATATATCCAGAGCTTGCTTCACAAGCCATGTAAGCCTTTATTCCCCACTTTATGGGCTTTGACTTGATATACTGTTTGAAGGCAAGCCCGCTCTTCGAGGGGATCATACCTTCGTCTAAGCTCACGTGCTGTGAAGGCGAATAATAGTGCCAAAATTTTGGTAGCAATACATCCAACATAGGCCTTACTTTGTAAAGTTTATCTGCTTTATCCAAAGCCGGGTCATCCTCATCAACTAGATGAAGAAAAGTCGAGAGAGCAAGGAAGCGATCACAGTCCATCACAGTGCGGAAACCAGGAGTATGAGACACGAAGTTAGCAGACAAGCTAGACCAGTACTCCTCGTAACATGGCTTACTCACCATGTGTTCCATTTGAAGACGCAGTCCAAAGAATGCTTTCATCTCTGGCACTACTACACTTTAAAAAAGGTATTTTTAATGGCTTCGACACTGAACACGGAAGTCCGATCTCACTACCCAGAGATCAGGGTAATTTGTACCAGAAAATCCATGCGACAAAAATCACGGTCTCAACCGCCACGTCCGGCTCACGAAGCGGACACCTTACCTCGAGACCACTGAGCCGTTAAAAGCTTTGGGATTAAACCCTGAGCAAAAAATCTGCATCCTGTGCTATCTCCCAGTCGCCTTGATTAAATCTTGCCACTGGTCAAAGTTAGCTCAGGACCAGAGAGTGAGATTGACAAAAGGCGCAGTTTCTTCCTCACTTTAATTCAAATCACAGCACAAGTCACCCATTTCAGTGAACACAGCAAGATAAAGAACTGTCAACATGGCTGAACAAAGAGAATGGTCTTCATCACATGTGATGGACGAACAACAATTTCACCTGTTTCTGGTATCCATAAGGATTTTTTTCATCTAGTAATTATTCTTTCCGGGTCATCTGACCATTATGGTGTTTATTTTTTTTTCTTGCTCATATGGGAATTGATTCATTTGCTGTTTTTAGTATTACACTTTCCTGCCATTTCTCCTGCACTTGAGTGTTGTGTGCTGATATTCTCTGTTAGTCGCATGAACATTTCTAAGTTTGCATTTTTGTAGTTTCCGTCATGACTGACCTAGATAAACAGCCAATTTGATTGGTTTGTGATCATTTTCTTATCTCAGTTGCTAATAGTTTTGTGTATTATCTATGCCAGATCTTCTGTTGTATAGGTGCGGTCTGCAGTTAATGTTGTATTCCATTGCCGTCAATAAAGTTGTATCAATTCTCCTAGTCTTCAACCCTTTCTATTCTGGTATCTGTCTCTCTGTACACCTACATTTCTAAATGACTGTTAAAGTTTCTGACTAAAAATACAGCGATATTCTGATACTTCAACCATTTAAAATTTCATGGGCTTTCCAGGAGGACAGTAGATGTTATATACTTTGAAGGTTTCCTTAACTGAAACAATGTCTCCTCCTGGTATCCATGTGTGTTCTCCCACAATGTCTCCTTCTGGTATCCATGTGTGTTCTCTTAAAATGTCTTCTCCTGGTATCCGTGTGTGTTCTCCCACAATGTCTTCTGCTATTCGTGTGTGTTCTCTTAAAATGTCTTCTCCTGGTATCCGTGTGTGTTCTCCCACAATGTCTTCTCATGGTATCCATGTGTGTTCTCCCACAATGTCTTCTGATATCCGTGTGTGTTCTCCCACATTGTCTTCTGATATCCGTGTGTGTTCTCCCACAATGTCTCCTGGTATCCATGTGTGTTCTCTTGTTTGGATGTGAATTTCCTTAGCTGGATCAGGTTGTGTGCTAGCATCAAAAATTGAGGCGAGGAGTTGGACATGCTATCAGAGGTTATATGAGACACATGACAGGACAGCATTTTGTTTGAATAGACGGTTTTTTTCTTAGTTTCACTACCAGGTATGACAGCATTTAAATCCCAGATTTTATGTAAGTATTATGAATTTAAGTTTTTATTCTGTTCTAGTTATCAGGCACCAGGAACTGCAGATGTAGTATGGGCTGGCACTTCAACACGCAGAAGACAAGCTGGCTCCCAGAAAAACTCTGCAGCAGTGAAGGATTTGAAGACTGCAGCCTCTAAACCAAAATGGAACAGAAGAGACAGAAAAGATGGCAGCAAGTTCTCAGAAAGGCAGCCAGGCAGTAAAAAGCCTCGTGACACAAGCTAAATTGGATATTTATATTGTAATATATATGTCACAGAAAATTCTGCGTATATGTCTATGTGACACTCAATTATCGTCTATAGAAGTTCTTGACGTGAATGAGGTCGGCAGATTCAGCCGTATGTTGAAGAAACATTTACAATTACTTATACAATTCATATTTTATTTGTCACCCAAGTAGCACCCATGAATAGATCCAGTGACCTTCCAAAGGATATTTTGTTATGTTGTCATAGTTAACAGTGAGGCTGCGATATCTGTGCCTTTTAGTCGCACACATTCATCTTCAGTACAGCATTTTTGGGATCGGATTTGCCTTCCCTCTTTAATCTGTATTCGCTCAGCCAGGCTGCATGGGTGCAGTCTGTATCCAGGACTGCCACTTGGAGGGGGAATAGAGTGTTGATCAGCTCTGGTTTGCTGACTGGCGCAAGCAACCAGCTATGAGTCGCTGACTGCTGCTAGCACATTCACTGTGTCTTCTGTCTTAATTATAACGTAAGCGAAATGAGTCAGTTTGAAGTTACTTTCATTAATAAATGTGAGTCATTAACTGTTATTTAAAATATAATAATAAAATTCGTTTCTATATGATGTGGATCAGGTGTTGGTTGACAGTTTTGTTTCCTATAAAAGAAGTTACATGTTCCTCTTCTATTGTGGGGTGTAAAGGTTTTCTTAATCTTATGGTTTAAAGTTTCTACAAGATGGGTAGCCTGCTCCATGTCCACACTACTTAGTCACCTTGAATGACATGCCTGGCAAGTTACAGTGTTACTATTCTCTGCTACTTTGTCAGACCCCAGTATCGCACAGGAGTAACAAAATAACTAATAATTACGTATACACAAATTTGTACAGGTAAACATGATGTAGAAACTTGTAATGACTCACCAGTCAGGCAGGTAGCTCACCAGTCAGGTTTCAGTTTTGTTGAACAGCATGCTGTAATATTATTACTATTACATTCATATAGCGGATGATTATACTGAAACTGTTCCTGTTTTTTTTAACTTTTAACTCATCAATTAAATGTTTTCACCTGTCATAGATGAATAGACAACAATCACATTCTTTTGCATTAACAACATCAACAAAATAATAAAATCAAATAATTTCAATGATGGGATTGAAAAGTGTTATTCTTTAACATTCAGCGAGTAACCTCTCCGTTTCTAGGCCCGGAAAATAATAAAATCTTTATCTATTGTGAACAGATTTGTTATGTTAATTATCTAAGTAAACTCAGTGATCATGAATACTGAGCTTTGGTAGCTTGTGTGACTTCAATGGCCTGGTTATTGTAGGCAACATTTTCTCACACAGAAGTGTACATAAGACTACTTGGTGTTCATCGAAAACTAAATCAACTTTTTCACAATAGATTGCAATTGGAGATGCTACTTACAGGATGTAAGAGTGGAGCAGGCTGAGAATCAGACCACATCTTTTTCTTAGTGACTATGACACTAAAACTGAGAACTTTCAAAGATAGGGCAATTAAAACAAGGCACAAATGCAAAACACAATAGCTCAATTCAGATTAAATTTGAAGGACATATTTCTTCTTCTTCTTCGTACGCAGTCAGACAGTAACCATTATTTTTTCGAAAAAAGCGGCAGTCATCCTGAGGCTGTCGCCACTACCATAGAGCTTGTCTTGCAGTTCCACTGGTGATGGCCACATCTGCTCTCTCTGATCCTCGTATGTTGGGCAGTTCTGCAGCAGATGTTCAGCGGTCATTTTACCGGTACCGCACGGGCATTCGTTGGTACCACCTATCTTCAATTTGTTGAATAGGTGGTACCTCAGTCTATTGTGGCCAGTGCGAAGTCTGAAGACAACGACCTGCTCTCTTCGGTTCAACTGGTAATAGGCATCGTTTTTGGTGTAACCAGTATGTTCGGTTTCCCATTTGGTCATGTATCTGGCTTTGATAAGCCGTTTTGACTCTTCGTACGTCATACTAGTCTCTGTTTGTGGTAGTCTTGCGCCTTCTTTCGCCAGTCTGTCTGCCTCCTCGTTGCCTTGGATGTTACAGTGGGATGGAACCCACTGTACCACTACTCTTTTTGGTGCGGACTGCTGGCATAGTTGACAGAGTACTGCTCTTAAAGATGATTGTTGGGTCTTTTTGTACAAGTCAAATTTGAGTCTAGTCACTTCTTTCTTTGCGACTCTCTTCAATCACAGACTCATAGTCATCATAACAAGATCGTGGTCGCTTCCTATATCCGCTCCCGGAAAATTTCTTGTTTTGTCGGTGTTGATGCTACATTTAAACCTCCTTTGGACCAGTATATAATCTGTGCACTTTGTGCACTTCATTGTTTTGGTTATTTCTGTCCAGTATCTAGACTGCTTGTTAAAACCGAACGTGTTTGCTACCAACAGCTTATTACATCCTGCAAATTCTAGGAGTCTGAGGCCCTGGTCATTAGTTTGTTTCCGTATGGGCCATATGTTCCCGTCCAGTCACGGACTGTATCTTCTCCAAATTTTGCGTTCAAATCACCCTGGACTACCAATATGTCCTTTTTTGGCGTTTCGATTATCAGACTTTGAAGTTGATCATAGAATGCCTCTATTTCACAATCTTCGTAGTCTGCAGTGGGTGCGTAGCACTGTATTATCGTAATATTAAACGGTGCTGCCTTTAGCCGTAAGATAATAAAACGGCTAGATATTGGACGGCAACCCAATATGCATCTGGCTGTGTCTTTATGTACCAGTATCCCCACTCCATGAAATGTTTGTCCTCCCTGTCGCTGAAGTAGAACTTAGGGCCCTCCTCCGTGGTAAACTCACCAAAGTTTTTCCATCTAGCCTGGCATATACCCAGGATGTCCCACAAGTAGTTCTTCGCCTCGTGTGTTAGCTCATTGATTTTGCCACATGGGTTCAGTGTTCTGACATTCCATGTTCCTAATATGAGCTTGTCATTCCTCAGCTTTATGGTTCCACCAGTAGCACACTTATCACTCCGCGCTGGTATGGGAATGCAGGCGCGGTCATTGTTAACCCGGGCTGCGACCGAGCCGGTTTAGTTGATTGTGATTGTGTCTTCATGGGTGAATCTTAAATGGTTGTATCTTGGCGGAGCCCACCCCCCCCCCACCCCCCCCCCCCCCACCCACCCCCAAGTCGGTGCGGGCCAACATCTGCATCTGACCCTGGAGGAGCCCGTCTCCCCAGGCGAGCCATTGCCTCGTTTGCCTACAGCCTCGCGGCCATAGTTTCCCAGCGTGCACCACTTGGAGGGAGGTTAACTTATGTGTTCACTTTATCGGCAGGCTACTCCTTTCACTTTTTGCCCCTCAGAAGAAGAGCTAGCCGACCCCGACATCGCTGGGTTGCGATGCCGAGCGCAAACACACCATTGCACACCATATATATATATATATTCAGCAATTCAAAGCCATTTAGCAACATAAAAAGACATTCACTGTGTTGGAACTCACACGGAAAGAGAAGAATGTGGAAGACATGGGATATCTGACAAAGAACTGTGAAATAGGAGACCTCTGCAGCTGTAGTCCTAGGTGTAGCCGAATAGAACAGGCTGAATTATAAATCGGCGGAGATAGTCTGGTGCTGACCAAGTGGAACCAACCGGATAAAGTCATGTCACTTCTAGAACAAGGTCGCAGTGATATCAGTCTTGTCTTGTGTCTGGAGGTAGCGTGGGGAGTCGTAATTTCCTGTCCAGGGCCAGACGCGTCGCTGAAGTAGTAGTTATCCCATGACGATTTAAAATGTCCGCAACATTTTCTATCCATCTCGGTCTGCTACGGTTACAAAAACCTGGTCGCTATGTGTTAAAGGAGCACATGCGTAATTGATCTCAATTTCCTTTTGTCTAAATCTCTATTGTATGTGAAAACACTGCCTAGGTGAAATAATCTGAGTTGGTAAATATATAACGATATGTATCAGTTATTCTCTTAACTGTTAGCAAATTTGATTTTCCCATAAATACGAGTAGAGCAACCGAATTTAAGCACACGCAAAACAAACAACATCTGAACTCTTTTCTTCATTTTTCACAGATATATAGTAATTGTCTATTCCAGTAATAGTTAAGCCTAATTAGCATATTATAATGAACTTAATAAATTAGACCTAATTTTTTACAAATGAGAATTTTTAAAAATTGGACTGCCCACCGATAATCGCACAAGACAATCTGTCTGAATGTAACAAATTAGATCTCATTTTTACAAAAGATAAATAAAAATGAGCTGTTAGCAACAACACAAAACACTGTCTGAACATAAATTTGACTTAATTTTTTACAAGAGAATGTTCAAATGGGCTACGAGCCAACAGAATCACGCGACAAGCTGTTTGCACTTAGTATTATGTGCACGTACCTTGACAAACTCTGTAGTTTATCTTTTGAGCATGTGTCTCTTGATTAAAAAACCTTTCTCCTCACTGCTCTGCCATATGCTCCCGACCATAAATGCATAATGGTGATATGGAGGAAAAATATGCGGGGAAAGTATAGACTAACATCTGCAGATGGACTGTACAGCAAAGTCAGCAAAACTGAGAAAATGAGAATTTAAAATAAATATAAATGAACAAATCAAAAGTCAGGGGAGTTCAAGACCACTAGCGAAGTAAGGCGGGGACATTCTATCACCGTACCTTTTCATACTCCTCATGGATGAAGTCATCAACGCCTGCAAGGAACGGACACAAAAGTATGAAGTAGGGTACTGGAAGATGAGACCAAGTTACATATCGGAACTAGCATTTGCAGACGATGTGGCCCTGATCACGAAAACCGAAGCACATCTCCAGATCAACTTGCAGGTCTGGGAAGAAGAGTTGAAGAAGAGATGAATGCACATCAGCAACTCCAAAACAAAAACCATGGTGATCACCAGAGATGAAAAGAGACATCAGATAACCATGGGAACACGAGCACTAGAGCAGGTCAGCAACTTTAAATATCTAGGAGTGGTAATAGACAGTAGGGGAGGAATCAAAGGGCAGCAGCAGGTAGACTGTTCCATGCAATAAACAGAGGTTTCCTCAGTAGAAGAGAAATAAGCAGGAAAACAAAGATGGATGTATATTGCTCGACCTATGTGCCTGTCCTGACATATGGATGTGAGTCATGGGCAATGACTACAGTCCAAGAAAGGCAATTACAAACTTCAGAAATGAGGTACCTAAGAAAGGCGGTTCAGGTGACGAAAAGGGACAAGATCCGTAACCAGACAATACGTAGCAATCTTGAAGTTCAACCCCTGCAGACACGAGTGGAGCAGTCCCAACTACAGTGGTTTGGCCATGTCTGTAGAATGGAAGAAGATCGGATACCAAAGCGGTCATTGGAAATCAAAAGTCAAGGACGCAGACCCCGAGGACGTCCCAAAGTACGTTGGGAAGACAACATACGACAGTCCCTAAGTGATAGAGGGCTGGATTGGAAAGAGGCCAGGAAAAAGACGGCGGATAGAGCAGTGTGGCGTTCTCTTTGGCAAACCTCTATACCACACGGTAGAAGAGGAGCGACTAAGTAAGTAAGTATAAATGAACAACATACATATTTATATCCTTTTGCCATTTGATAGTTTTCTCGGAATTCAGACCGACTGAGTGAGTTTCACTTTCGTATGTGTTTGTGGGTGTGTTTATGCGCGCATGTGTGCTGAGATTGGCCGGATGTGTCTGTCTGTCTCTCTCTCTTTATATATAAATATATATATATATATATATACACACACACACAAACATGCATGCATACGTGCGCCCACACACACACACACAGCTAACATAAGTGTCATCTGGTTGCCTCATGCGTCCCAATACATAATGCTGGTTCTCGTTCTCGCTTAATTATGTAACAATTGAACCTTCTTGACGAGGTAAACATGTTAGACTCTGTCTCGAAACATTCTAGCTGGAAATACTATACGAAGAATTTAAAGATCTTGTGGCAGAGAATCAGGAAGAACAAGCAGACTTTCAAGCAGGAAATGTACACACAAGTATCAAACAGCAAAACTCAGAATTGTCATTCATTCATTAGCGTCTCATTCTCTGTGCGTTTTGTCCAGCTCTGTCTCCTGTATTTCGACACTGTCTTGTATGACTGTAAAAGCCGATCACGAGTGACAGTCTCTGACATAGATCGTACAACCATGCTGTGGTGGCTGGCTTGTCGAGGTGTGACAGTCCTTGCCACAGATCGTACAACCATGCTGTGGAGGCTGGCTTGTCGGGGTGTTCCACCATTTCATCAGTCTTTGCTTTTTCTCTGCACCCACACGAGAGACGGCAGCCACTATGCCCGTCTCCAAACAGCTCGATCCTGAGCAATAATTTAATGATCAATTATTGTTTCCAATCCCTGGGATAATGGCTTTAATTATTGCTTTAATTATTACAATTAAATAATTTATAATATATTATAAATAGTTATAATATAAATATGTATACTATTATAAGATATATAATAAGATATTATATATATATATATATATATATATATATATATATATATATGTATATGTATTTAATCATCATCATCTAGCATGCCGTTTATAGAACGTCGCTCCCAATACGGTCTGTCTAAAAGAAACGCTTTCCCTTGCCAAAAATTTATGTTGACATCGTGTTTTGTCGGTGGTCATTATCTTTGTTTTGTTTATGTTTATAAACAGGTTTTGATCTGCACTTTATCTATTTACGGTTGAAAGTAGCTGCTCTAGCTCGTTTGCACTTCTTCATAGTATCACTGTGTCGTCTGCGAATAGTACCTCTGAAATCTCATAACCGCCAATCGTAGATGGATTGAAACAGTCAATATTCTCGTCTTCTCTAAGGTTTCTTATTATACATTCCGCGTAGATGTTATATAGGTATGGTGAATGGATACATCCCTGTTTTACTCATTTTTGTACTGCGAACCAATCTGACGTTTGCCCAGATACTCGGACAGCGGCTCGTTGATCTTGATATAATGTTTCAATGAGATGGATAATATGTACAGGAAAACCCATTTCTTTCATGATGTTCCACAAATTCTGATGTTTTATCGTGTGAAGGCCTTGATGTAATTAATGAAATACGTGTACAGTTCTACGTTCAACTCTCTACATTTTTAGTTGATATTCCTCAAATTGAATATAACAATTCTGGCCATCTCCAATTATATTTATTTAATTTATATTATAAATGTAATGAATATATATATATATATATATATATATATATATATATATATATATATATATATATATATACAAATATGTAATGAATATATATATATATATATGTAATGATTATATATATATATGTATATATATATATGTATAAATATATAATAAATAAAATAAATATAATTGGAGATGGCTAGATTTGTTATATAGCAATCAAATGAAATAAGGTAGCGCAGTGGTTAGTGCATGGTCTTCCCAGGTCAAACGATCTGGGTTGGTCCACAGTTGGTACAAGGCATTTTCTCAACCACCTAGCCTACAAAATTGTGCACCAGAACAAGTCTGGGAAGTAAAGGTGGCCGTGATGCTGACCACATTACCCCTAGTGTGCTGTGGGTCAAGATAATATGGGTCTAAAACCGTATTCCCAATATGCCACAAGGCGTGTAAACTTTGCTCTTTTAATCAAATGAATGCCAAGTGCTCGTGCATGACTTGACTTAGTTACCCGTCTTTTACCACGTGGTGTAGAAGCCTTCTATTTTTATTGTTGGATTTAGTTTCTACAGGGTGGAGTAACTAACCTCCATGCCCAACTCTCTTCAGTCGCCTCTAACGACATGCATGTCAGGTTACAGTGTTACTATTCGTTGCTTCCCTTTTAGGACCTGGTATCACATTCGTACATATACTAAAAAATACTCGTACATCTAGATATAGTATAGTAAAGTAAAGATCACGCCATGCGGTGTATAGGAGTTAGACTTTGTTGGTATTGGAGAAACTATGATTTAGCCGATACATTTATAGCAGTATAAAAATAGGTCATATTACACAGCGGCAAGCGGACATGACGATTTGAATTCAAACTGTGTCACACAGGGTTGGATACTATTAACAACAATTTCCATCCCGGTTGTTGGCTTCGTCATGCAACACATGACAATTCATTACAAATGTAAAACATAAATACGATGGACAGTTAATAGATAACTGAATCATTTTGATTTTGCAGATGATCTACACAACAAAACAAAACGTGTAATAGATTAACATGGGAGTAAAACAACAAGAAACAAAGAAATGTGATTAAAGGATAACATGATATATTGATAGTAAGAGCTTATTTCCGTATGTTAGAAATAAACAAAGAGCGAGACAAATTAAGCCCTCTCATAGATAGCACAGGAAAAATAATAAGTGAGAATAAGAAGTCAGCTAATCTACCCAATCAGTACTTTGGCACAGTCTACACAAAAGAAGACTGCTCTAAGATTCCAAAGCATTTAGCTATTTTTCAAAGAGACAAGGATACAGCGGGATTAAGATCAATATGTATCACAGAGGAAATGGTTTTAAAAAAATTAGAGGGGGTTAAAAGTGGATAAATTACTAGGTCAAGATGGTATTCATTCAAAATTGCTGTTTGAAATAAGAGACAAACTAATACAGCCATTGGCTATATTATGTTCTCAATCACTTGCAAAAGGAATTGTTCCACGGGATTGGAAAGATGCAGGAGTGATCCCCTTATTCAAAATGGGCAAAAAATATGTTCCAGTAAATAATAGACCGGTGAGTTTAAAGAGCATAGTCTGTAAATTGTTAGAGTTAATAATCAAAGAAAACACTGTAGTGTATTTACACAAGTTTAATCTAATCAGAAATAGTCAGCATGGGTTTACAGGAGGGGGATCGTGCTTAACAAATCTATTAGAATTCACGAAGGAGGTTACCAAAATGATAGATAAAGGGGAGCCAGTGGATGTTATTTATCTAGATTTTGCAAAGGCATTTTATAGAGTACCTCATCAAAGATTATTTAGAAAGTTAAAATCACATGGATTAGGTGGAAAAGTTGCAAAATGGATTGACAATTGGTTAACGGGAAGAAGGCAGAGAGGGGGCATAAATACGGAGTACTCTGAGTGGTGTGAAGTAACAATTTTGTTCTTCATATATATATATATATATATATATATATATATATATATATATATATATATATATATATATATATATATATATATATATATATATATATATATACCCACACACACACATTGATATCGGATTCATGAGTGCAAAATTTGCAAATGGAGTTTAATCCAGATAAATGTACAGTCATCCAAATGTGTAGATCCAATATTGAACATAATTACAGAATGGGTGAGAACAATATTAAAATGATAGAAAACGAAAGGGACCTAGGGGTTATAATAATACAGGTAAAGTGAGTGAGCAAGTCCAAGTAGCTGTGAAAAAGACAAATGCAATGTTTCGTATGCTAAAAAGAAATATTAAACATAGGAGCAAGGAAGTGATTGTCAAACTGCATAAAGCATTAGTTAGACCTAGATTGGAGGACTGTGTAAAGGTATGAGGTCATTATCGTAGAAGAGATATACAATTGCTGGAAAGGATACAAAGAAGAGCGACAAAGCTGATAGTGAAATTCCAGAATTACAGTTATCAGGAAAGACTCAGAAAAATCGGTGTTTATAAAAGAAAAGAATTCAATGTGACAACATGTTTATAAGACTATAACACGTTTTTTTCTCTTCAAAATACAACCACCTACAAGAACAAGAGGACATAGCTATAAAATATATTAAAGAAAGGTCCAGTATAATATTAGAAAAATATTTTTTTTATCAGAGTGGTGAATGCTTGGAATACATTGCCACATGAAGTAGTGGAGGCAAGGACAATTAATGCATTTAAGAATAAATTGGACGTGCATAGCTTTTAGAGAAAGGAAATGTAAATGACACTGGATGTATACAGACTCTGCAGGGGTTTCTAAACCAGTATTAAGACGTAAACTTGAGTTAAATTATCTAGAATGCACATTTCGAGTCGGATTTTCATGAAACTGGGTGAATGACATTATGGTATAATGTGGAAAAATGCGTATGGGGCAACAAGGGGTTGAGAGCCGCCGGGTTAGATATTACACCTGTCTACCGTCTAAGTATCGACCAATCAGAACGGTGAGATTCACTCACAATCAATTTGTTGTCACCAAAAAGGAGGTTAATAGGAGGTCTGTAATGTCAGTTCTAAATATAACTGGATGTGTCAGCACACCACATGTGCAAATCTGAGAATTTAATTATACAACCTTTAACTAGAAACTATTTTCTGAATTTACAGACGTTTCTGGACTTGAGACACTTTGAGTTTCGTCGTGTTCCCCTTCCTTTGGTTATAAAATACAAATACTTTTCCAAATTCCGTAACTTTTTTCACAGTATGAGACTGCTTCTGTGATTGTTCTTAAAACTTATCATTAACATCATTATTTCCCATGTTACGTGTCGCTAGCTATCATTTATTTAAAAAAATTAATCCGTTATTTTAGAATTCCAGATGCTGATTTGCGTCAGCCATGGTGTCATGCGATCCGATATTTGTCCTTTCTGTCTTCATTGGTGGATGTCGCTATAGCAGAGTGGTTGTTGTTGTTAATGTCCACAGTGTTTACCCTTTTGTGCGGGGAGGAAGACTAACGTATGGTCAGATAAAATATACTGATCAGACATATTAGTTAGGGTCAGGCAAAACATACTGGCCAAGACCCTCACCTCGGCTTCCCAGTAGCCCTTCGTGGAGACGGGCTATTTTCATGGCAACTGGGCTAACGAGGTGAGGGATCGATGTTATTCCGGTAGTAGTGAGTGACACGCAGATGAATCCAAGCGTAGCACAACCGCCTGGAGGACCCCGGTCCACTTTCATCAGCACGTACGGAGTATGAGGAAAGCAACTGCAACCCGTCACTTAACGTCCTTTTCAGGGCGCACAAAAGAGTAACCTACTCATTTGTGGGCATTCGCAAACAATAACTCTTTTGTGCCTCATTAAAAGAGCATTATGTGACTGGTTGCAGTAGTTTTCCTCAGATCCAGATGGTGCTGATGAAGGTGGTCTGGGGTCCTCCAAGCGGTTGTGCTATACTTGGCTTCATCTGCGTGTCACTCACTGCTAAGGGGATCACGTCGATCCACCACCTCGTTAACCAGTTTATTTACATGGAAAATGTCAAGAAACAAACGAACGAATGCAAGAAACGGTAGATAATTTGAATCCTGCAAGTTTCAAGCGATCCTTGGTCTCAATGCACAGTCTTATCGGAACTGGCCGATACACTCGGAGGTCCCGTGTGCACGCTGTAAAAGTAAATGAGCCTTTCACAGTTGAAAATCGGAAATAGCAGTCTCTTAGCTAATGTCCTGACACAAGTGATACAGTTAACAAAATGTCTACCTGATGTTGAAATATATAAAGGCCAGTAAAGGAGAGGTCTCATTCATACAAAAACACAGCAGACCAATCACCTATTTGTCTGCACAAACTGTTGCACGTATTGAAACAATACATCTACACTGACACAGAGTTAAAATGGGAGTGACTAAGTAAAGTCATGTTATTCTTTGGCGCATTCTATCCCTCAACCTTTAACCTTACCTCAGGCTCTGCTTGTTCGATTTTCAGAAGCTGTCTTATAAAGGTATAAGGTAAGTAGCATGTCCTTTGCAGAACGTGGTTTCTTATAACCGCTAACCTATTTGGCTAGCTGTTATAAGTTTCTTGGTAAGTGTGCAGTACGGTATACTGCCATTATTTTCCGTACGTGGAGGAGCGAAAAAAACCTATGCCTGCCAAACTCGACGCACGCGGGATTCGAACCCGGTGCGTTGGCTTAGAGAAATTAAATATATGTTGCTATGTTAAAAGCTAGCAACGATCTTCAACTATTTTCTTGTAATATTTCTTTATTTTAGTTTTTTTTATTGTCATTGGTAAGTAGTGGATTCATGTTTCTATTTGAAGCTCGTAATATTGATGTTTGTTATTTCTGCTATTTAATACTTCCCCTGTCACAATTACGGGTCGGGTTTTCGCAGCTGAAGTAGACCGAGAACTAGATGGCAATGAAATGTTGCGGAAATTTTAAATCGTCTTGGAATGACGACTACTTCAGTGACGCGTCTGGCCCTGGACAGAAAATTACTGCTCCCCCCAGCGCCTCAGGACACAAGTAGATAAGACAAGACCAGAAAAAGAAACAATACAGAAGCATGAATAATGGAAAAATAAATGGGACACGAACGAACATTGCACCTCCCCACTAAGTGATATTATGAGTGATAAGATCTTTCCCCAAATGTTGTTATTTATCATACCGATACGTGATGCTTACTCATGTTTATGTCTATACAAACATGACCTCTTTAGACAATATCGCGGGTTTGAGACCCCAGATCTAGATCGGTCACCAAACTGCGTTAGATGTTGCGAATGCTATCGACGAGACTGAACTGTGATCGCGTGTGAAGTCGGCTTATCACAACGTAGCCAGTGACACACGCAGAACACACAGTCTGTGCTTTTCAGCTACGGAGAGAGACGGCATCTGCAGTTAAAACGATAGAGAGAAGGCGGCGGTATCCGGGTATATCTTTTCTCAGATGTGCAATAACTTCATTTCTATCGCAGTTTGCGATGGTTAAGAAAACGGATGTTGCAGCCGTGAATGAATTTGCTTACAATATGGAAGTGGATAGTACCCGTAGCGTTGTTGTGGATTACATAAAATACCGTTTGGATAGCTGCAGTTATGTATGGGTTAACGACGGCAGACAAGACAATGTTACGCCCAACTCTGTGCAGGCTGCAATGCGTAGCCTTGGCGATGAGTTTGAAGAACGATTTAGAAGCAGGTTTGATGAATTGGTACAACAGCTCCAAGTCACGCCGGATAATGCTAGTGAAACATTTTCAGCGATAGTTGCTGAAACCTTTTGTGATGGAGTTAACTGGGGCCGTGTTGTAGCCTTGTTTGGCTTCTCTGGCCGATTTGCTGTTCACTGTTTTGAACGAAACATGCCAACTATGGTGGATAATGTTGTTGAATGGGTTACTGCATATGTAGACACTAACTTACGTGAATGGATGGAATCTCACGGTAGATGGGTAAGTTTTTGTTTTCAGTTTAATCGTCTGGCTTTACTGAAGTATAATGCTGTAAATTATAGTATAATACTAATAATAGTGTATTAATCGGTGGTTATTTCGCTATTTGCAAGTAAAATAGAATAACAACTAAATAAGCAATGTTAAACATCATTTAGAATATGCCTGCTGGAAGATTATGGGTGTGTCACTCTGTGCTTGAATTATATAGGGCGTTTATATATATATATATATATATATATATATATATATATATATATATATATATATCCATTCCTGAGCTTTACCCGGATTTAAGGTATAAAAGAAGAGTGCCACTGTAACCTTCCACGCATGTTAAAGGCGGTTGAAGAGGTTTGTGCATGGGACTTGCAACATGACCATCTAAAACCAAAAACCATTGTTATGAACCACCATTTTTGCCTACACATATGAATCAACAACAAATGTAGTCAAGAATGGAGGGTCTGGAATCTTTTTCTCTTTCCGAAAACCAATGTGAGACAAAGAATATTCCCGGACTAGTAAATGTTGTGCCAACTATACATCTGATTTTCGAGGACTTGAACAATCTGCAAAAATGATTTATAGCAATGTTTACTGTCACAGGTAGTCATCCTCACAGATACACTACCTGTACTGCAAACTCGCGCACCTGAGGACTGCAAACTCACGCACCTGAGGACTGCAAACTCACGCACCTGAGGACTGCAAACTCGCGCACCTGAGGACTGCAAACTCGTGCACCTGAGGACTGCAAACTCGTGCACCTGAGGACTGAACTAAACAAGGTAGCTGCCAGAAAGTGAGCATTACTTCAGTGGCTACCATCATGCTGGGGTACAAGAAGACAGATATTGCAAAAAAGGGTGGAAACATTTAAATCACATACTTTGAGTAAAATAGGATTATCCAGACTGTCAGAAGAGAACAAGACAAATAAAATTATGGCTATCATACCCTTGACTGGCAGGGACAGATGTGTTTGCAAAAAGAGGTGGAAACATTGGAATCACATACTCTGAGTAAAAATCTAGGATGTCAGAAAAGAACAGGACAAACCAAACGATAGCTATCAAATCCTTGACCGGCAGGGACAGATCACCATTCTCCACCTTAGTTCAGAGCACATCAGACTGAACAGACACATGTACAAGCTTCTACTGTCTGCTTTACTGTCGCCTGCATGGCCAGTTACGGAAAATACACTGGCCCAACAACATACACAAAAATGCAAGTTGTACTGAGCTTGAGAGGAGCTATAAACAACGGTCGAGTTAATCACAGGAACTGGTCTGACAGTGTCAACATCAAAGATGCAATCACAAGAAGAACCATCACTGCAAATAATAGAATAACAAATTACTGTAAATGGAAGGGGAACTGAGATGCTAGTCCAGCCAGGCACTGACCAGGACATCACGTTAGGGTCCGGCACAATACACTGACCACAATTTCTCTTCCATTTAGTGTTTCCTGCAAACAGGCTGTTTTCAAGGCAGTCTGGCTGACGATATGTGGATCGATGTGATCCCCGCAGTAGTGAACGCAACGCAGATGATGCCAAGCATAGCACAACCGTCTGGAAGACCGCAGTCCACTTTCATCAGCATGCTCGGGATGGAAGGAAAGCTACTACAACCCGTCACTTAACATCCTTTTCAGGGCGCACAAAAGAGTAAACTAACTCATTGTGGACATTAAACAACAACAGTAACAACTGTAAATTGATCAGATGAAGTGGATATATAAATATACTTGTGCTATTGAGTGAATAATGCAGTGTACACAAATGTAACATATATAGAAAAAAAATAAGACAATACTATTGTGTAAACATACACAACAACACTAGTTATTACCACTATATTTGATGCAACAGAATTTAGATGTCCTTAGGAGCTCGAGTAGACAGATTCTTGTAGACTACGCTCAAGAAAATGGCAAACACAGTGATTGTTGCGGCCTGCTGCTCAAGAGGAATGCAAAGATAAAGAAGTAGGAATCAAATTAAATCCAAACCTTTCTGCCTTTCAACCTTCGAAGGAGCCAATATCTCAGTCACATCTCTTCAAACCGCCCTTTTCTGCACCAGCCATTTGCAATTTTACATCTCTCCCTTGATTTTGTTGTTTTTGCAAATTCACCTCTTTGTTTTAAGACCTTCTATTTCTTCTAGCTTAGGGAATCCAGAACAATGTGATGATAGCTAATGTCCTTCACATCTGACTCTACAGCTTGTCCTGAACTTCAATGAATCTGTCCCAAAGTTCCACATTTTGGAATATGGCCCAGATTTTTTGTTCTCTTACCATTCACAACCACTTGTTTATCAACATTTTAGTCTACATTACCGGTTCATAAACCTAAGAACCTCAATGTTAGAAGACTGTCCAACTCATTATCTATACAATTCATACAATACAGATAAAAAATCCTGCTCAGTGTAGAGTAGCTAGCTGATTTCAAATGAAAGTTTTATAAACAATACCTGAAAAAGTTGGATAATAAAAATTTGCAATAATTTTTGGTTAAATTGGTCTACTTTTTATTTGTTTGGATTTGTATTATGGCTGGCAACTGTACTGTCTATCATTGATTTACTATTTATTGTCTCTAGTAGAATCTCCCAGGTCTATTCACAAGTGTTCTCAAAAGTCTGGTGTTTTTACTGATTGATTTCTACATTATTTATTGTATAATATATTCTATATTTTGGATGCAAATGATATTGCATTATTTAATGAACAAAAGTAATAAGTCCTGCATCTTTTGCAGGCCTTTTTCCATGGCCTACTTAAGATATGCAATGTGCTGTGTATTTTTCTGTATGCCCAAATGCAATTATCCTTACTTTTTAAAAAGAAGAACCATGTCAGTCACACACAAAACAATATTTTTGTTGCATTAGGTCTTATTGCTTTTTCTACACAGAAAATAAAACAAATTCTCATTTGCCTTATGGTTGTCTGTAGAAGTTTATCAATTTACAAAATTTCTTATCTCCTTGTATAATAATAAGTGAACTGCTTTTAAATGTTTTACAATTATTTTTAAATTTAATTTTAGCAACTGTTTTCTTGTTCAATTTACTTTTTCATGATTATCAAAAAAAATATAACTTTTCTTTTTCAGTCTTATTCCCATGTTTTTGTTTGAAGACATCCTATTTTTGTGCACTACATTTTGTTTATCTGAAGCAACTTCTTAACTTAAAGTCTTTATACTGGTTTAGAAGACTCTGCAGAGTCTTTATACAACCAGTTTCATTTACATTTCCTTGCTCTGAAAGCTATGTGCATCCACTATATTCTTAAATGCATTAATTGTCCCTGTCTCCACTACATCCTGTGGCAATGCATTCCAAACATTCACCACTCTCTGACTAACAAAATATTTTCTAAAATCTAATCTAGATCTTTCTTTAGTTAATTTGTAGCTATGCCCTCTTGTAATTTATCCGTTCCTTTGATTATCTTATAATCTTTATAAGTCACCTCAAAATCTTCTAACACGAATGAGGTCCAAACTCAAACCAAGAGAGACAACATGATGCTGACCTCAATAACCCAGTGGGCACCCCATAGTAAAACATGCTTTAGCTTGCAGATCCTTCTTTTTTGTTTTAAAACATGTCTTCTGTCATGAAGTTCCAAGTTATTTACATTTTCACTTGTTTTAGTATATTTACCTCTTTTTTGGTTTGACATTCAATCTTTTTGTTATGACCATTGTCTATGCTTTGGAAATATTAAAATTTATCTCTATGTTACTATATCTTCTTTGTTCTTTCTCAAACTCCTGCTACAAAGCCATGAAAGGCCTTTGCAAGCCCAGAGAAGGGAATGTTGTGTCACAGTTTACTGCTTGACTGGGATATTTGCACTTTTAGGTCCCACACATCCAACATTTTTGGGTACCGATTTGCTGTCCCTCTTCGATCCCTTCTCCTTAGCCAGTCTGCTCTGCTGCAGCCTGTTATCCAAGATCACCACATGGAGGTATAGAAGGGTCTTGGCAGCTCTGATTCGCTGGCTCTGATGCTAGCAGTCAGCTTTGAGTAACTGTCTGCTGCAGCTCATGCACTGTTCAGCATCTTAATCCCATATATATATATATATATATATATATATATATATATATATATATATATATATATACACATATATATATATATATACACACACACACATAGATATATATATATATATATACATATATATATATAATGCCCTTTATAATGATCTTTTACCCAGTCTTAGATGCCAATGATATGGTCACGGACGGACTACATGTTTGAGGCTATTACTTTAACATCTTCACACCTGTCTGTCTGAAGTCATCTAACATCTACATTGTTGTCAAATGTGGTATTTTAAAAATCTCATTTGGTGAGGCACGCATATTCAATCACATAGTTCTTTTGGTTTGATCAAGGTATATTTACTATCTTGATGGTGTGGCAGATGGTCTGAGATTATGTAATTTGTAATCCTAGTTATAATGAAGGTCTAATACCAGGTAGTGAAGTGATGTTTCAATCCATTTTAGTCTTTTGCCCTGGAGCACCGTGTTGGACAAAGAGCTTTACTTGGGCCACCTCTCCATCTCAATTGGTTGATGTCCGAGTAGAGCTTAAAGTTATAGGGCCACCAGGACGTCATATTTCACATCCATTATTTTATCAAGCATGCTATCACATGTCCAGCCAATCTTCATTTTCGTAAAAGTGCAGCTGAGTTTTCTATGACGTCATTGAATGAAGTTTGTTTTGATTAGCCCAGATCAAAGCTGAATTATTTTATATTATAATGCACATGTAAGACATTTAGTATTGTAAAATAAAAATTAAAAAGAGAAATGGAAAAAAGTGACAGGGAAGCCAAGATAAAAAAAAGGTTAAAGAGAGTAGAAAATAAAAGCATAAAGAAAAAAATAGTCAATTAGGACGAGTTGCATAATCAGAAATTTGGCAGAAGATGTGCAGGAGTGAATGAGCTGACAGCAACCTGCGACTGAAGGCTGACTGTTTGCAGTATGGTCATTGACCCATAGCTGATTAAAATCATATTTCACATCCAAGTGGCGGTCCTATAAACTGACTGCAACCATTCAACCCGGATGAGAGAATGGGGATCGAAGAATGAAGACCAACAAGGGTCCCAGCGATGCTATGATGAAACAGGATGTGCCGGTCCGACAGGCGCAGATATCGCTGTTTCGTTTTAGACTACGACACAACTTCCTTGACGAACGTCGAAATAGAAGATTAAAGAAGTACGACAACACAGATGCCACTGTACACACTATGTGTGGTATCATGTCACTTACCTGTGTTTGTTGTTTGTGTAGGCTATACGATACACATATTACCAGCACTATTTACCTCAGAACTTTGTCACCTTCACTTACCTTCTGCACCTTTCAGGCGTTAGTCTTTATCATTTTCTGTATACGCACGTCTTGTCTTTGCACCAGTTTCCACATTAATCATCACCATACGCCATACTGATTAGCTTAGGCAATCATACATCTTCATAACTTTCTGTCACAAGTGCCATCTGACTGTTCTGAAATTCACCGACTGCTATGCTTTGAAATACTCAACATCTATCTGCTCTAACATTGACTCATACTGTGATGCCCGACATCTATCTGCTCTGACATTCACCCATAATGTGATACCCAACATCTAGCTGCTCTGACATTGACTCATACTGTGATATACCCAACATCTAGCTGCTGTGACATTTTCCCGTTTGCTCTCAAATAATCACATTAATCTCCCTTATAAACATTGACGAGCTGTCTCAATATTCTTTTATCGCCGTACCATTTATCACTGAATTTGTTTGGTGAGGGTCATGCTGTGACAGTGATTTTGTTCATTATTAAAGTGTATTGCAGCTTTCCTCTTCACATCCAATACAAAATGTTACACATATCTAGGTCTGCTTATTGCACACATTAAGGACTAATTATTACACAACCGGAAATGACACTGGACAATCAAGGCGAAATGTGACTGCCATGCCAAATATATCACAGGGGTTCGCCAGTTTCACGATGACTCATGCACTGAATGACGGAGAACTGTTTGAAACCTTCCCGGTAACAGGAAGAGTCAAACATACTATTTGCTCACCCCAACATCATGTAGCATGGTAGATGCAGTCATTCGTATAATGCTACAAATAGCTCTGCCCTTGGCTTAGCTATCAGACACAGTATAGATGGAATGCAATTCAATCTGAGGCCTCTACAAACTCTCACAATGGATAAACGAAACATCCATTTTGGACCTCATATTTGCGACGGCTGCGCCATTAATACTTGTTCAGAACAAGATATGTGAATCAACATGAATGAGTTTGCAGCTTCGTGCTCTAATGTTGGTCTCATCCACAACATGACAAAAACCTGCACCAGTGAGTCATAACCACAAACCAGACATCACTGTACAGAGCCAACGTATCCAAGAAGTTGATAGCTTTTCTCATCTAGACAGTCTCCACACCAGAGAAGCGAGTATGGGATCTGATGTTGTTGTTGTTTAATGCCCACAATAGGAAGTGTACTCTTTTGTGCGCCCTGAAAAGGGCGTTAAATGGCGGGTTTTTAGTAGCTTTCCTCATTTCCCGAGCATGCTGATGAAAGTGGACCGCGGTCATGCTATGCTTGGTTTATCTACGTGGCGCTCACTACTACGGGGATCACATCGATCCATATCTCGTCAGCCAGGCAGCCTTGAAAACAGCCTGTTTCCTGGGAACGCTACATGGAAGAAAGATTGTCGCCTTGGTCAGTGTATTGTACCTGGCTCTGGTGCGACGTCCTGGTCAGTAATTTGTGCCTGACTGGACTAGCGTCTCAGTTCCCCCGGATGTGAGGTAATCAAAATGATTATCAAGACAAAGGCTGCTTTTGGAGGGCTATGACCAAATGTTTGTGACCGACAGGGTATCATTGTCACCACTAAGATCAACGCTCATCCTACTGTTGAATTAACCATCTTTCTGCATGCCTGCAAAAGTCTAAAGCGGACAACATATCAGGAAACTCAATAACTTCCACGTGAGCTGTCTCCACAGGTTGCCCAGGATCAGCTAAAAGGATAAAGTACTCAATTTTGTAGTCCTCAACAAGACACAAGTATCAAGCATCTACATGCTGCGGCAGAGAGCCCAAACCAAATGGACTGGGAATGTTGTTCAAATGCTTGATAAAGGCCAGCTACCCACCAGGGTCTTTGTGAATGAAAAGGACAAGAATAGCACAACTGCCCCACAGAGAGCATGTCGTAAGAGGCGACTAACTGTGTCACATGGCATAACACCGACCATGGTTAGGTGGTTTGTTTAGAGCAGCATTGCTGGCACCAAACAGGCTGCTGGTCTACTTTTCTCTAGTGTAGGAGTCTATTAAGATGGATTTGCACATCCACCGTTAACCACCCTCCGCGGCACTTGTCCCAGCGCAGCGGAGCAATAAGCTGCTTCAGCCTAGCTCACAAAGCAGCAAATCCTCCTCCCGGCTATATCCAGCTCATACCAGAGCTGGGACCTGCACAGGGGCATTTGCCCTTGTAGAAGTACAGGTCGACTAAGAACCGGACAGTGACCCCAGAGCAGGCAAGCGGTTATCAGGTCGATAGAAGAAATACTTCAAAGACTCATTGAATGTGTCTTTGAACAGTTTCAAAGTTGATGCTACCTCCTGAGGAACGCCTGCATAGGCCCTCACAGCCAGGTGCATTACCATCACATAAGGTACTTATACATGTTTTTGTTACTAAGAATCGACGTCACTGCACTTCGGGTATACCCACAGGTGCTCAGTCTCTCTCATCAAATGACGCAGGGTATGGATACTGATAGTCCCTGTAACTTACTGGTTAAACTCTTTCCTGCTTTGTCATTTCATACGCCCTAGTCCGTTCGAACCTCGTTTAATGTCAAAACTTTGCAGCCTGTGGATCGCTGTTTCATCCATCTAACAGGCTGTCATTGATTGATTTCAAAATGTCATTCCTATCCATCACTAACGTGCCCATGATGGGAGCTTGTGAATCCGAGATGTCAGCTCTTTCCTTGCCCTGAACCCCATCATGATCAGGACAGTACATCCATGTCAACCCTGGAGGTGAGGTTTGAGGCCTCAACAGCTGCTATCCACTCGTACCTAAGCCATCCCTTTTGTACCTTCTGAAGTACGGCTTGCGCGTCTGTCACGATGACTATCCTTGTTAAAGAAGTCTCAGATATCCATCTCAGAGCTGAGATCACTGCTTCCGTTTCCATTCTCATACTGGAAATTGTTGACATGAATGCCTTACTGCACTCGGCAACGACCTGTCCTTTCACTCTAGCCGAGAAGCCCCAGCTTGATGTTCCGTTGAGCCACACTGATCAGTCGGTGTATATGACGGCATCACTATGCTGTGTTTTCCTTTATCGGCTGATTCACCTCGTGCTCTGCTCCCCCGTTGCCCCATTCTCTACTTTCCTTGTCTAAGGTTATGATGACTCTCTGGTACTCTATTATTCTATTACCAGTGTGGACCCATTCTTCACCATTGGCTATGGTCACAGCTGGGGTGGCATGTTCGATTGTTGTCTCAGCCTGTGCCATCCGACGCCTCACTCTTGATTCTTGATCCATTGATGTATTAGATACTACTGTACAGAGGGTGCCGCGTGTCTGTGGTGACACGGATATAGGCTTTGACTTGTGGATGTCACTATAACAATCCCAACACCTACCGCATCATCACAAATGGGGTATCTCTAGAGCAGCCCAGATACAGTAGCATACCATTATTCTGGATGCGTTTCAGCCTTTTACACTGTGTTCTTGATAGTGTGAGGATGCCCAGTCCGTAATAGATAACCGACAATACAACCTAACGAAATAGGATGAACAGGAGGCGCTGTTTCAAGTTGACATTAGCCATAGTATTGAGACTTATAAATGTATAACTGCACAACATAATCACTGAAGCTCAAAGAAACTACTGCCCCGAATCATAGAACGTTCAACAGCACACCTACTGAATCTCCCCATATGTGTCCCACATCCGGTAGGGCCTATCACACAAGGTCATATCTTTACAGCCATATGCGATCACACATCACAGCACAAGTATTATGCTGGAGACATTTTATATTGCGATTGTAAACTATAGTGCCTTTCAAAACTCACGCTCTCATACTTAATCTAAAATCTCATCTCCACAACCCTTGATCGTTTCACCATGAATTTTAGCACGTAGTCTTACCTTTCCATTGGCATTGCGATTTTATAATTCATAATAGTGGACATGCTGCCATTTTCTTAAACTTACAAGTTTCTTTCATCTTTGTCTGTGAAATAATTAAATGTAGTGTACAGTAATGAAATAAATTGCACACTTTTGAGGAGTCATAGACGTATCTTCAATTCTCATTACAAAAATTCATAATTGGAAGTACTGAATAATACGCTTCAGTTTTTCACTTGCTCATGTATTAATGCGTATTGTGAATTAAATGTACCGCATCGCACACGAAGAACTATCATCTGAAATGAAAAAGAAGTAAAATTTAAAAAAAATGGGTTTATATGTATAACCAGCTAATTGAACAGAATATAATAGGTTATGTTCTGAGATCAATCTTTTTGATGTATGGGGGTGGTCCTGAAAAAAAAAATATTTTCAAAGATGTTGATACATTCTGGTACGAAAATGTATTAAACATTATACATCCTCTTTCCAGTAAATTGCTTGGTCAGATGTTTCCTCGTAAAAGTAACATTTAATATATCTTAGTTCTTAGTCGACCTGTACTTCTACAGTGGCAGATGCCCTTGTGCAGGTCTCAGCTCTGGTATGAGCTGGATGTAGCCGGGAGGAGGATTTCCTGCTTAGCGGTCAAGGGTCAAGCAGTATTACTCCTCTACGTTGGGACAATTGCCGCGAATGGTGGCTAGACGATGTCCGAGTCCATCTTAATAGCCTCACAATAGAGCAAAGTAGCCCACAGCCTGTTAGGCTCCATCTATGCTGCTCTTAACAAACCAAATAACCATGGCCAGTGTTATGCCATGTCATACAGTTATTCGTATCTTTCGACACGCTCTCTGTGCGGCAGTGGTGTTATTCTTGTCACCGGAGGACCACTCGGGAAGATTTCATCTATATTTTAACTCATTCAGAGTACGAGTCAAACATATTGATGACTACTTTTGGTTGAATGAAACACAAACCACAATTTTTCCAATAGTCTCTTCTTCTTGTAAGACATGGTCCTCACATATAGCCTAATAATCCTTCTCTACCTTTGAGATGGCGGCACACGCAAGTACTCTGATATAGCGCAGTTTGAGTGTGTTTGAGCGTTTTATTTTTAGCAGTCACATACCCTTTAACTGTTGCCCACACTAATTCTATCGGGTTTAGATGGGGATGGTATGGTGGCAGTTTCAAACACCTGTATATATGCTCTATTATTATTTTGTCAAGGTGAAATGTCTTCTCTTTTGTGTCATGGGAAAGCAATTCGGGTTTTAGATACATCTCGATAAATGGTATGTGTTCCTTCTTAAGCCATAACTTCATTGTATCTTTTGTACTCGATGAAATAATAATTTTGTACTCTTGTGACACTTTGTTGTGGTATCATGCATTGTCCATTATAATACAAGACGGTTTATCTAAGGAAGGTAGAACAGTTTTCTCGATCCACTTTCTAATTATATGGCCATTCATCTCTTTGTGAAAGACCCCCCCCCCCCCCCCGATTATCTGTCGACTTTGAATTAAAAACGCGTTCAGCATTATTCACCAGCCATTATGTCTGCTGGTGCATGTGCTATTAGCAATCACTGTTCTTTGCTACTTGGTACAAATCTCTTAATCTTTCCGTCTGCTGATTGCCATTCCTTTTCATTTGTGTGATGAGCATTGATCCAAGTTTCATCCAAATAAATAATACCATTCGCATTCTGTACGCATTTCTCTTACTTCACCGATAATTCTTGCTTCTCATAGCAAACAAAGTGGGTCTTCTCGCAAATGTATTTGTTTCTTCCCGCCAGCATAGAAACGGTGAAGCCTGCATAATTTACAGTTCTCTATAAGGTAGATTTCGATACATCAATGTCGTTGCTGCTTTCAACAAATTTCCATTTTCCTCAGTGTCACTTTCTATCAAATAAAATATTCTACAAATTTCTCGTTTAATAAAGTCTGCGTCAAAAATATCTACAAGATCCTTTCTTCGCTCCTTTTTTGACTTCTTTGAACGTCCAGTCTTGAAGCCAACGATGCAATATTGTTTACTAACACATAAAACGTGGATTGTTCTCTTTTCAGATTCCGATATACACCGATAACTTGACTAAATATATTTATACTGTCTACATACAACCAGTTTCATTTACATTACCTTGCTCTAAAAGCTATGCGCATCCAATTTATTCTTAAATGAATTAATTGTCCCTGCCTCTACTACCTCCTGTGGCAATGCATTCCAAGCATTCACCACTCTCTGACTAAAAAAAATATTTTCTAATATCTAATCTGGACCTCTCTTTAGTTAATTTGTAGCCATGCCCTGTTGTTCTTGTGGGTAGTTGTATTTTGAAAAAAACTTGTTATAATCTAATTTATCCGTTCCTCTGATCATCTTACAAACCTGTATTAAGTCACCTTGAATTCTTCTCTTTTCTAGACACTGTAGGCCGGTTTTTTAAAGTCTTTACTCATAACTGTAATTCTGGGATCCCTCTAATAGCTTTGTCGTTCTTTTTCGTATTCTTTCCAGCATGTTTTTATCCCCTCAATGATAAGGATTCCACACCTGTACACAGTACTCCAATCTAGGTCTAATGATTTATACAGTTTAACTATCACTTCCTTGCTTCTATGTTTAATATTTCTTTTTATCATACCTAACATTGCATTTGTCTTTTCCACTACTACCTGAACTTGCCCACTCACCTTACCTGTATAATCTATTATAACCCATAGATCCCTTTCCTAATCTATCTTTCTAATATTGTTCTCTCCCATTCTGTAATTATGTTCCATATGGGATCTACCCATGTGGATGACGGTACATTTATCTACATTAAACTTCATTTGCCAGCGTACAGACCAGTCTTTAATTTTATCTAGACCCCACCTCAATATATCCACTTCTGCTTTAGATGAAACACTACTGCATAGACTCCATAGCTTAGCCTCTCACCAAAAATATTTATAAACCTTCATTGCGATGTTTTGAAGTGTTACAAATTTGGCTTTCAGACTAATTGTTCACCTAGATCAAACTTCATGTAGGACGCCTTCGTATTAAAGGTATTTTCTTGTATGACATTTGCAGAACACCGGAAATTATTATCTAACTTTTGAAAATGAATACTATTTTCTACAAGCAAATTCAGATTTTCTAGATTACACACCAAATGAATACCTATAAGATACTTTTAAAAAAAATGTTTGTCTTTTATACTTTTGCTGGTTTTTGTATATCGCAAAGAAGCAAAAATAAAAAGCACCTGCTTGTTTCCGCTGTCATTTTTTTGCCTTTATGTCATGATGACTAACATTTTCCATTTCGAATGTCATCGATTTCTCTGCAATGGTTGTTGAGTTATCGATTTTTAAAGAGAGGCACGAGTTTTGAAACGCACTATATTATTATTGTTGTCATTGATATGTGTGATAACTTGTCTTTGATGTGTGTAATAATTTGTCTCTGATGTGTGCAATGCGTTATCTTTGATGTGTGAAATAATTTTCTGTGATGCATGAAATAAGTTATCTTTTATGTGTTGTAATAAGTTACCTTTGATGTGTGTAATAATTTTCTGTCACGCATGAAATAAGTTATCTTTCATGTGTGTAATAATTTTCTGTGATGCATGAAATTAGTTATATTTTATGTGTGTAATAAGTTATCTTTCATGTGTGTAATAAATTGTCTTTGAAACGTGTAACACGTTGCCCTTGGTGTGTGAAATACGTTATATTTGATGTTTGTAATACGTTTTCTTTACTGTGTGTGATACGATGTCTTTGATTATGTAATAATGTGTCTTTGACACATATAATACGTTATATTTGATGTGTGTAATAAATTGTCTCTGCATATGGACCTCACATAGCACATCCTCACCAACCGTCTTTTCCACGTTCAAGATTGTTCTGTTTTCAACACTACTATCCACACAACTATATCATGCATACAGCACACACATGCTTTTCACCTCACACTGCTAATATTGTTTTCCTGTTGGTCTTGAAGGCGTAATCATGCATTGAATTCGATTTATTCTCGTTAATTTTGAAGCGTTATCCCGCCTTGAATTCGACTTATTCTCGTTTCTGAAGGCTTTATCGTGCCTTGAATTCGACTTATTCTCGTTCATTGTGAATTCGTTATCATGTCTTGAATTCGATTTATTAATGTTAATCTTGAAGACGTAACATCATGCCTTGGCTCGACATTATCTCGCTTTTCTTCGACCATTGGGTGTAATGGTCTTTTGTTTCGCTTTCTACTGGCTCATAGTTTCTTCAGGATATAGTGTCCATGTGAGTTCCCACCCAACCCTCTTTAATAACATCCTACGACATGTCTAGCAGGTAACATTGTTATTACTCTCTTGCTTTCTCTCTCTTTCTCTCTCTCTCTCTCTACCCCCTCCCCCCTCTTTTTTTTAGTGAAAGTATAAATCTCTTAATATTTGATTTTGTTGATTCTAAAAGTCAGTAAAGCAGACATTTTTTTTCAATATGAAATTTACAGCGCAAAAGAATTGCGCCATTATTACTGACACATGCTAGAGTCTACTATCTTTAAGTATTCTATTTACAGTTATATTCCGACCTCCTACAGTGTTGTTATCGGAGATTGACAAAGTCAAAAACAGCCATATTTATGACTACAGGGTTCAAAGAACTGGTGTTATTTTTCAGATTTAACCGACCTGCCTATTGTTTAGACAGATGACACAATTCCCACTTTGGCATAAGATGTACGGACCAAGAATAACAACATTTTAATTACGAGGCGTGCTCAAATGAAACCGGGCCAAACCGCAACAGGTGAACATATGTACGATGCGCATGATGACTTCTGGTGTAAACAGCACATACGAACCGTCAAGTTTGCAAAATTGCATTATCCTCCGACTCATATAGTTTCCTCAAGCAGACCGTTGAAAATATGGCGGGTGTGATACGGACTCCGACCAGAGTTGATCAGTGAGCTATGATTCGGTTTCTAAATGCTGAAGGATGTCGACCAGTTGACATTCATCGCAGAATGCAGGCAGTGTATGGTGACAAAAGTGAGTCGAAGACAACAGTGAAGAACTGGACAACGATGTTGAGTGCGTTAACTCACGTCCTTCTTTAAACATTGTTGTCCAGTTCTTCACTGTTGTCTTCGACTCACTTTTGTCACCATACACTGCCTGCATTCCGCGATGAATGTTAACTGGTCGACATCCTTCAGCTGTTAGAAACCGAATCACCGCTCGCTGATCAACTCTGGGCGTATTCCGTACTACAACCACCATGTTTTAAACGGTCTGCTGAGGAAACTATGAGTCGGAGGATAAAGACATTTTGCAAACTTGCCAGTTGGTATGAGCCATTTACAACAGAAGTGACGTCAGCTTGCGCATAGTACATATGTTTACTTGTTGCAGTTTGGTCCGGTTTCATTTTAACACACCTGGTATTAACGAATATGGAGTCATCTTTATTATTTTGAATTGAATACCATCTCTTTCAAGCAGGTGAATTAAAACCTATACGGATTGATTATAATCTGACCATACATTATTGTGTTGAATGTTATCAGGTCCTCGACCTCCCGGCCTACATTAGTCGGCTGAATTGTCATGGGCCAATATTTTTATAACGTACGCAATTTCCATTTGCCAATATTTCTATAACGTGCGCAATTTCCTTGGGTCAATGCTTTTATAACGTGCGCAATTTGCGTACAATGTGGCGAGCTTCTATGATGATGCCCCCAGAGTGGGATTTGATAAACACGCCAGATTAACAAGATCGAACAAGTACCACTTTTCCCCCCACCTTTATAGGCTAGCCCGACTTTCAAGCTCGCCGCTTCCCCTCACTCTTAAAGTATCGACATTTTCGCCTATGGCCCATGATTCCGCTATTGTCATGGTGTGTTGTTCTGCGATAGGAACTTGTTTATACTTATCTGATTCTCATACAATTTGTGACTTGATATTTGTGACTCCATACATTTGACCACGTGACGCACTACTGACCGCCGTGTAAAAGCCATAGAAAGCCTACATGAACGTACCACAATATGTTGGGATCTGGCTTAAATATTAGCAGCAAAGATCCATTAATAATAAAAATGTGCATTGGAAAATACATAACTATAGAATATATGTCTAACATCCAAGAAGATTCAATTATTTACCAAATTGAAAGACAATAATAAAGCAGTAATCAAGATCGCTAAACAAGAATTTGTAAAACACAGAACAAGTAACTTTTATATGCAGAAATCGCACAAGAGATTTTTAAAGAAGTATCGAAGCAATGAGGTTAAGAGACGAGCTTCAATCTTGCTTCAAATATTTTTGACAAAAATGGAACCCAGATATTTAACGATCATGTCGGACAACGGCGATGGCAAGAATGTCTCCAATAACATTTTCAACCAAACAGGCATCGGGGCAATCAGTATTTATCACAATTAACAATGACCCTTTGGAACCTGTTACAATAATTCAAGAAATAGAAAGTGTTATAAAGAACAGTCCTAGAAATAAGTCGCCGGGGATGAACGACATAACAAGCGAAGCAATTCAAGTTTGTGGAAAGACAGGACTGAAGTGGATGTAGATAAACTTTACAATCGCATGAAAACAAAGAAGAGTACCAGACGATTAGCAACATGCTGCAATAGTAGCAATATATCAGAAGAATGCAGTAAAAGTAACTGTGATATCCACAGATGTCTATCATGCGGGAAACATGTTTGCGAAGATAAGACCAATTGTTGAACCTCATCTGAGTAATGCTCAATTTGGATTCCGTAAGGTATAGGGATGGAATTTACTGATGCCTTATTTATTTTAAGATACATAAGAGAAAGATCACTAGAACATGACAAGCGTTTCATCATAACATTTATTGATCAGGAGAAAGGTTTTGATAGAGTAGATACGAATATTTTAATAGAGTACATAGGAATAAACTCTGGGCAATATTAAAGGACTACGGAATACAAGGACAATTATTAGATAATGTCAGAGCGCAGCACCATACGAATACAAATGTAATAAGAACACTTGGTGGAATCACATTTGTTTTTCAAATAAATTGCAACACCAGAAATTCAGTACACGAACTTCTCTTTACAGATGGCAAATGCCTAATGTATGTGAACGAAGGTATGCTACAAAATCAAATGAATGTGCTTGATACAGACTTAAAGATCTAATACGAAGATTAGCACCGGGTATAAAACAGAAACTATGAGGATTAGCAGGCCCACTAAACATAATTGTAAACAATGTGGAACTTAAATAGGACCAAAAGTTCAAATACCTGGACCTATTTGTACAGAGGATTGAATGTTTAATAAGTTGAAAAAAGATGTCAGAAAGCCTTTGCTCTGACTGTCACTACTGCCTTAACGCCAGAACAGCAGACAAGCAACAATTGATAAACAATATGTTTATACCAATTCTGTGTTGAGACGCTAGTCTAGTCAGGCAAAACAGGGTCAATACACTGACTAAGACCACAATCTATCTTTCATGTAGTGTTCCCTGGAAACAAGCTGTTTTCAAGGCAGCCTGGCTGACGAGATATGGGTCGATGTGATCCCCGTAGTAGTGAGCGCCACGCGGATGAAGCCAAATATAGCACAACCGCATGGAGGATCGCAGTGCACCTTCATCGGCATGCTCGATATATGAGGAAAGCTACTACACCCCGTGACTTAATGTCCTTCTCAGAGTAAACCTAATCATTGGGAACATTAAACAACAACAACAACCAATTCTGTACTACCAATGTTAAAGTTGGCCTTTATCGGAGGCACAGGACAGGACAATTACAACGTGTGAAATGAAATATGTGCAAAAAGAGTTGGTGTCTGCAGGGGAGATCAAATATGGCAACTAACCTCTGTGCTGATTGAATTTCAAGACATGCAATTAAATAATTCAGTAATCTCATGAGAATGCAACCTGAACCACAACCATTGCACGCTTACATACACTAGATCTGACAACAAGCATGGGGAAATCCTCGGGACAGATGGATATATGACATCAGAGAAGTACTACAACATGGGCTTACAAAAACCGTCGCGACACACCCGACCAAGGTAGGACGACTTTAACTCCCCTCGATAGGTGAACAAGTATTGGCAACAAAGACCGAGTGTATGAACAATTGACAACAAAGGGAGATTTTAAGTAGATATAACAATCACTCAATCTATTCTCTTCTCTCTCTCCTCCCACCCCCCCCCCCCGCCCCCTCTCTCTCCGTGGCGAGAACATATAAAGATCCAAAGCAGATATGCCATGAATAAATATCAGTCGGTGAACATGACATAAGCAGCCCGCTAGGTGGCTGGTTGCTGTACGAAATTCCAAAATGAAACAAATATGTACGTGGTGTTGTTTGATATGACTGGCACAGAAAATACAAATTAAACCTGCCGCAAATTAATAATATGGCATCTGTAAAACTAGTTTGGTGGAAGGGGAGCGTATGGTCAAAAGGTTGGGAGCTTGCTTTACAAACTCAATCCACCAGGTTCAAATCACGAGCTCCGCTTCTCCGAGTCGACGCAGCTCTAAATGTGTACGTGACGAAGTCAGGGGTCAATTTTCGGCCGCGGGAGCTACGACCTTGGTTCTGTGTCGTCGTCACCTTCAACAATGAAAGGGACCAGGCAGATATTGGAGCACCCATGTGCAATACAGAAGTAGTCAGACGTGAAGAAACACATTCTCCAGAATGCAGCTGCGAAGATAAAAGAACTCTATTAAACACGCCCATCAATGTGAATTACTGAGATCTATAGCTGACCAAGACCCTATTCCGCCTCCACATGACGGCCCTGGAAACAGGCTGCACTAATCACTGGTGTAGTCTGGCCAAGAGATAGAGATTTCAGAGGAAAGGCATACCCGGTACTAAAAGAAAAGTCAGCTAAAATTGGATGTGTCGGGCCGAAAGGTGCAGAAATCGCAGCCTCGATGTAAACTGCGACACAACGTCTCAACGTCCTTTTCAAGACAAACGACTAAGAAGAAGAATTAGTGAGTATCGTAAATATAGAAAACATTTACTCTAGGCCACAGATATTCAGTTTTACAGAAGAATGTTAAGAACCCCGTGGATTTTAAGCAGATAAAACAGGGAATTAAAGGAGACAATATATTCTCGAAAATATTGATACAAGAGACTAAATAAAATGGGTTTTGGGGAAGTGCATTAAGAAATCTTATTACAGTTACACGAACCAAGAAGGCACGGTCTTAGTATTTTGGTATCTTCCCCCAGGCCTAGTAAGGCGCAGGAAGTTGTCAAATACCTACTACATGTAGCCGAAGCTTTCGGCTACCTGGCAACAGACATTAACATGCCTGTTTGAATACCAGGATTCCAAGTAATGAAGTGGGTTATAGAGTTCACTGACAGCAGACAAAATGGCTGGGTAAGGTGTCATAAAAATAAAGTGAAAAGATACTGACAATAATTTGTCATTATGGCATGGGAGAAAATAACAATATGATTGATTAACAGTACTAGCGATATATGTTTTCTGATCGTACATGTCAGCTGACACGGTACAAGAAGAGTAAGTAGACGACTTTCTCACACGATCAATGTATAATTCGTATTGGACAAGGTGAAGTCTGCTTTCACAATCATTAGGGATAATACGTCACGCATACCTCTATAATTGGTTTGGATGTATGCCATACAGTTCGTTATGTAGCCATTTGGACAAGTGCAAGACCAGATTGGCTGAGCATTTCAGCACGTAACCAATGCTTGTTATTGGTTGTAAGAGTATTTGCTGTTTAGCAGTATACTCAACTGCAGGTCGTTATGTTACTGTTTCTCTCTGTACTAGTTTCGGGAGCGCATACTTAATAAATTTTGTCCGCTGTACATATTACGTCAGACATAATTCTAAAAATACAACTCAGTGCCTCTCTTTTTATTTCGTTAATTGTATCTTTCACGTAACTGCACTACTGCTTGGACATTTGCTTTTACCGCGTATGAAGGTTTCCAGTTAATCAAGACCGCTGTGGCCTTTGATTTGGAGGATGCTTATAACCGTGTTGATTATGGGTCATTGTACTGCTTGAGGGAATGTGTCATCAATCCATGGTTGGTGATTACCCCATGACTCTCACCTCTGCTATTCAATATAAACACAATAAAAGTGGTAAATATTCAACCTACAGGCACAAAACGCACGTTGAAGTTTGTAGATGGCATCCTCACATACAGGACTGGTTCGGATAGACATGAAATAGTCAAGGACATACAATAGACTTTGCAGGCAATCTCACACTGGTGCGGGATGTCAAGCTCTCTGATCAATTCCGACAAGGCTGGCGTGATGTGGTGCTCCTTGAACAACTCAGTGGTAAAGGCTGACCTCCATAACATATCCCTTGATGGACCTGTCATCTTGAGGCGCGATTGCTTGAGATATCTTGGAGTGTCCTTTGATAGCATCCTGTTCTATAAGTGCCAATTTGATCAATTCATACAAGTGTCCAAGCTGTGTGTGGCAACACCAAAGACAATAAAAGCTGCCGACCAGGAACAGAAGCTGATTTTCATCCTATTCAATCAGTTGGTTCTGTCAATTATCGATCATGATTTAGACACCCTCTTATTGCCAAGGTCACAGTGAAAAGGAAGGAATGCGACTGGTCCCTGTGTGGACTCATCATGAAGATGAGATTCATGTTTGGCCCTCTTTCTGTAGAGTCCAGATTCTGTAGTAGTCACAGACAAAATCATAAACATTCCCGAAATCAAGGGTCAAATAATGAGAGGGATGTCATGGATGGCGCAGGCAGAGATAGCGATTGGTCAGGTAACCACAGCAGAGACTATAAACAAACGGGAAGAATCGATTCACACTGGAGATAAAATAACAGACTACCACCTGGTCATTATCACTCTGGGGAGAGAATGCAAAGACTGGTGTAGTGGGAAAGTTTATCTCCAAGTTCAACGACTAATGCGTGAAAAGGTCCAGGATTCTGGTGCTGTCATACATACCGATAGATCTGTGCTACGCAGTAAGAAAGCCTGTTAGGCTTTTATGATGGTTTTTTTTTTTGTGTTCGCCTTATTTCTCTAATCCCCAAGTCGGTGTGCGTTGCACTGTAGTTTTTATTTTGCGCATGTCGGCCCAGTGCATCCGACTTCAGCATGCATTTTATGTAAGGGTCTGCTTCCTCCTGCATTTTCTAAGGGTTTGCTTTCCCGGGGTAACAGCCGGTGCTGTGATGGGGATCGAACCCAGCACCTTCGGGCTGTGAGCCGTGCCGTCCCCATATCGTTAAATTAGCATTTTATTTACATATTGGGTAGAGGTGATACTGCAAATGTTTGGATACGTGTTTCCTGTATAATAGCTAGCGGAGTTGCGGCCTTATGTTTCATTTGGAGCGGAAATGCGAATCAATCAACCAGTTCTATTAAGATATCTCATGAGACTTCTTTACATACTCGCTAAAGTTCTACTTCGACTTCCAACTAAATATGAATCAAACATTAGATCAACCATATCTCCCACAAAGTCATGTCTAAGCGACAATGTACGTCACATGTTTTCCGGTTCGTCACTTGTTTGTGTGTCCTCCTGTGTTACTTCTAGCCTAGGTTCGACAGCAATAACTACCTTCTTATATTAGAAAATAACATTTTCAACATGTGATTATCTACACCTGATGTCACGCAGTTCCAGATAGTTTTCCCAAATGTGCTACAGTTGTTCTTAACGTATCAGACTGCTTTGACTGTTGACGTAGACGTCTGATCGGCGACCATACGCGTAGCCACTGGAAGACCGTTCTCATACTTTCCAGCTATGGTGGTTGGTGCTAACACGGTGTGCGAAATCTGACTAAATGTTGCTGAACACAAACTCAGTGATACATGCTTTTGATTGTATTGATATTTTAAACTTGGAATAGATGACGCACGTATTTTATGTGGGTCGTTGATAAGACGAACGTGAAAGATGATGAATAATAGTTGGTATTGTTGCTAGTCTTTATATATTGTAGATTTAAGGGTTGGAGAGTCAACCTCGTCTTGCTAGTCAATAACACTAGCAGCAGGGCTTCAGCACAAGCGAAATGTAGAGAAAAATATACATTGACAATGTTCAAGAAATGCTAGAGGCATTGATTTAAACAAAATCATCTTTCAGACTTGAAGCACGCGAGGTAATATCGCACCTTCCCCCGCCTTGGAACAACTTAAGTGGACAGGTGACATTATTTGATCAGGCACAAGCGCACCCAAATACTCAAGGCTCTATTATGTCATGGGCTGATAGCGGTCCTCATCAACGACGATGGACGAGTTATTATTATTACTATTAAATATCATCATGTAGCATGTCCTTTATAGAACGTCGCTCTCATTACAGCCAACCGATATGAATCTCGGTCTTCAGTCAATCTTCCCACCTGCTCCATTTTCATGTTTAGAGTATCTTTGATATCTTGTATCCACCTTCGTTTTGGTCGACCCCTGCGTCGCCTTCCAGGTACCATGTACCATAGTCGTTCGACGTGGCCGAAAAAAATCAGTTTCTGAAACATAACGTTGTTTATGAGCCAGTTTTCTTCAACATTCAGATCTTCTCGAATGGTTTTATTTATCAACTTCTTTATCCAATGTATTTTTAGGAATATTCTGTAACATTTTGTTTCGAACGCTCCAACTTTCTTCCTTGCTGTGTAGGTCATAGTCCATGCCTCGCGCCCGTACATTGCCACAGGGAATATGCATGTTCTCAGGATCTTCAGTTTTAGTTGCTTGTTAGTATTATGCAATTAAATTTTACATTGTTATGCATAGCCATGACCAAACGTCTACCCATTTCTTTTAAAGTCTCCGTCGCTGGATAACGTAGAGCCACGGTATTCAAAATGTTTGACATTTTCGATTCTTCATTATTAATAGCAATCTAGGGTTGCAGTCCCTATTTGTCAGTGGACTATTATATATATATATATATATATATATATATATATACACATTAATTTGTTTACTTTAACTTGTTTACACAAGTTTGCGTAGGCATTGGTCTCTTTCACTCGCTTTAAGCCTTGCATACTTCCAAAAGAAAAACATGAATTTACCCCGCCTCCCCAAATCACCACTACCACGAGGAGAACAAATACACTTATACAATTGTAGATCCATATACATGACGTGATTTTAAAGTAGGTGTTTAAAAATGAATTCAGACACTTTACGACCTTATTAACAAAGAATGATAAATATCTAATGTGCAAAAACAAAAAAACAAAAATAATGAAATGTAAACATTAAAACAACAACACGCACTAGCTCAAAGTTACTGCAACGTAAAGCACATTCTAGTAAACATGATTCCCTAAAGGGAGCAAGAAAAACACATGCATTGACATGAACTGACAATACAATCACTAGTTAAGTTTCAGGACGTTCCCGAAGACGGATGTGTTGGACTAAAAGGTGCAAATATCACAGTCAAACTGTAAACTAGCGACACAACGCGTTCCGTTCTCCGGACTACATCCTGCTATTTGCAAATCCCTGTCCAGGGCTTGGTAAGCGGAGATTGAGAAAGAACACAGAAGAAGAAGAATAAGTATGAGGACTCAAGATTCTTATAAATGCTTGTCTGGTCAGTCAATTAATAATAACAATTACTTTGCCGAAGACGGATGTGTCGGACCTAAAGGTGCAAATATCGCGTTCCGTTCTCTGGACTACATCTTGCTAGTTGCAAATCCCTTTTCAGGGCTTGGTAGTGGGAAATTGAGAACGAACGCAGAAGACGAAGAAGAAGAACAAGAATCACAACAACAACAATGGAACGCTAAAGAAGCAGAGAAAGACAAAAGGGGGAATCAAACTACAATATGGTTAAGAAGAGAAGGGATATCTAAATTACTGGATGACAAGAAACGACAGCTGTGGAATGTTCTGTTTTTTATCAACGCCCATAGGCATGAGAAATGTTGACAGTGATGTTAGTTCATAATTTGAAACTGATTGTCTGTCCTCTTCTCTGTCATTCATTCGGCCTGCATATCTTATTGTTGTAGAATATCATGTATGGCCTCTTCTCTGTCATTCATTCGTCCTGCATATCTTATTGCTCTAGAATATCATGTCTGGCCTCTTCTCTGCCATTCATTCGTCCTTCATATCTTATAGCTGTAGAATATCATGTAATTGTAGTTAACTGTATTTTCACGAAGGGGTCAAAAGAGTCTGTCTCTAGTAGTGCTGTTTTAGTAGTGCACGACTTTTGTTCTCACCAACTTCATGTTATTGATATCATTTCCGCGGCGTTATGTTTGACAATGTATCTCACCATTCGTGCTGTCTTCCCAGTTGTCAGTACTCACAATTATAACAGTATTTAATACAGCAAAGAGGTGTTGGGGACATGCTGTTAACATTTTTCTTTCGAGTCCATGCATCATTGGTACAACCACAAACAAAAATCCTTTGGTAACTTTTTTAAATTATGAATCTCTTTCTCTCAGTCTTTGTAGATATGCATCTCGTGTTCATATTCAGATATGAATTACTAGAAGTGTTGGTTGGCATCAGTTGAATACGTCTACAGTTCATCCAACAGCCAACTCAGAATTCACGCGCGCTGCAGTCCATTCGTAGCTAAACGTGCTCATTCATTTCCAGTATGGAAACATTTCATGTTTTATTCTCACTGATTGACTTTTCTCCTTTTTTTTCTAGAACCAGACCAGTATTGATTCTCGCAGCATGACATTATGTGTGTATCTCAATGAAAACAGTCTGAATGATCGATACATGCCATTGATAAAGTCTTGTCAGTCAAAGCTTAATGACGAACCGTTTCCATCATCTGTGCCATTCATTATTCGTTCGCCTGCATTTTATCTTTCTATACAGTCTCTGCACTGGCGTAACGGGTCTGTTACGTCTAGCTATGCCCACATAGTACAACGCCAAGCACAAATAACACTAGCACTTCGAACAACAACAGAAATGGCTATCATTTTTTCAGCTGAAATAAATGTGTGGTTGTTGATTCATTATTTCATTGCAATTCATTCACATTCATTTTTGCAATGTTTACTCAATTTTTTTTTCTGCCATGGTTCTGTATCTTGGTTTTTTTAAAATGTCTGTACGCATAGATTTTCTTGTATTTTTTAGACATGCCCTATGTAAATGTTTTAAAACATTAACATTTTTTAATAAGCTTAGGCATTTAGTACTTGGATTTCTTTTTAAAGATCTTTATTCGTATATCCTCGCAATTGTCTGCGATGTTTTCACCTAACATGCTTTGTTTGATAAGTATTCAAAAGACGGTATTAGATATTGCGTGCGTTTTAGATCACCGAGTCAAATACCTTTGTGTATCAACGATACATCTCTATTCACATACTGATTATTTGAACGATGAGAAATATTTGATATCATATTGTAAAGAATTATATGAGGATCAAGATGCTGAGAAGTGGATGAGTTGTAGCGGTCAGCGACACAGAGCTGACTGCTAGCTTCAGGGCCAGCGAATCAGAGCTAACTGCTAGCGTCAGGGCCAGCGACCCAGAGCTCTCAAGACCATTTGCACCCCCGTGTGGTGATCCTGGATAACAGGCTGCAGCAGAGCAGACAGGTTAAGAAGAAATCGGAAAGGGAAGACTAACCCGGTACGCAAAAATACCAAGCTGAAGTCGGATGTGTCGGACCGAAAGGTGTAAATATTGCAGCCAAGCCATAAACTACGACACAACGCATTCCGTTCTCCGGACTACATCCTACTACTTGCAAAACCCGTTTCAGGACTTGGTAGCGGGAGTTTGAGAACGAATGCCGAAGAAAAAGTTAAGGTTAATATGCTTCTTTTTCTTTAAAATTGAAAAAAATATTTGGAAAAGACAAACAGCAGCTGTGTTTTAATAAGTCAGTTGTTGATTATTATGCTTAGTTTTCTATAAGTCTTCATTTTGGGCTTCCATGTTCTATATTCCCACATAAGCCTTTTTAATGTCGCCAGAGCTACCGGGATCGGGTTAAGCATAGTATTCAGCGTTAATAGTCTGACAACCTCCCTGCAGTGTCTTGACACCGCGGAAAACTTCAAACTCAAAATGCTAAAGAGCTCAAATACTGTCCCTGCGCTTGTGGCCTAGAGCTTGTAATGAACCAGTGTGTGCCAGCCCATATGCTTGTGTACGTGAGCGCTAACGGCTTTTTCATCCCACGCAAGACTGAGCGAGGTTGCCACTGGGTCGATAGTGTGCCGTATTGATTGATTCCCAGGGACGACGTGACACAGGCTAGGGATGCCCAACGCAACAGTTTCCAGTTTTGAGTGTTGTAATTTGTTCTTCGTGTAATCGGTGAGTGATCACAGACCACTCACACGTAGACATGAACGATTTTTACGTTCTGAAATATTTTTAATCTTTTACAGCTATGAAGAAGAAAGTAGACAGAAGACACACATTTAAGAAGTCCAGGATAGCAACAGTTGTGATCGATTAATTCAAGCACGAATTGTGTTCATGTATATCATCTCAACGTGATGATACCGGTACTATTTGCCGTTTTCCTTCATTATGCAACCAAGGAAAAAGATACTGACTATTACATAAGAGAATTGATACTGACTCATGGATTTACTGTTTTAAAAAAAATGTATAATGTACAACACTGAGAGCAAATGCATTATATAAATCAATTTTTATGGCGAACAAAGACTGGTTATAAATCCATTCATAGATTACCATCGACTTCGTTTCCTTTCAATCTTTACGAAGCATAATGCGTCCACTACATATTGCAACTTACAGATATCCTGCGCCAAAGCAGTTTTATTTATGTAAGATTGCTAGCCCAGTACATTACGGTCTGCTGTGCCATACTCCGACATTCAATGTACATATTCTTTCCTCCACAGTAAAAGGCCCCGAAATCTATACCGTAAATATCTATAGGAGAAGGCCAACAAGTTCTCGGTGGAAGACGGTATCCGTTTAAATTAATAATCAGAGGCACAGTTCCAGACTAACCTGGAAAGAGATGAGCTGGAGGAGAAAAGGGTAACCATAGCAGTTCAAAAACAATAACACTGTGCTCTCGAGAGAAGAGACGATACCTCACATTATACTGAGAGAACGACCTCTGGAGGCAGTTCAAATACTAGAAAACACAAGAAGGGAGGTATCAAAGAGTTATCTACTCGAAGAACAGCGATTGGCAGATTTTTTCATTCCATGAATTCCTTAGTTTTAAAAAAAATAAGTAAGAAAAAAAAGGTGGCTGCACACCATTTCATCAATGTACCAATTTTGACTGAATGGATGAGGTCATAAGCAAGAACCACAACATAGGAAAGTCATCTATTAGCCTCTCTTGAGTTATCTAAGAAAGGTGGTGCAAGTAACAAGAGAGAGAGAAAGAGAGAGAGAGAGAGATAGAAATAGAGAGAGAGAGAAAGAGAGAGAGAGAGAGAGAGAGAAAAGAAAAAGCGCAGCCCGATCCCGATACCCTGTTTTTACAGAGCCGAGTGAAGCCATCTCAACTGTGTTGTATTGGCCGTGTTTACAGAATGAATGACGGTCGGCTACAACAGTAGGCGTGGTTAGCAAATGGCCACGGATCCAGATCTCTAGGACAATCCAAAGTCCACAAGAAACCAAAATAAGAGTCTACAAAGGGCCGAGAACTAGACTGGAATCAGACCAAATGGAAGGCAGCAGGTAGAATATTCTTGCACTGGCAGGGCATGACCCGTAAGATAGAACGGTGCATGCTAAGAAGGGAGTGGGCCTCTCTTCTGAACAACTCTGGTATACAAGGTGTCACATGGATCTACTGCCCGGGACATGCATGCGTCTGGGGCAACGAAAGAGCTGATGCAGTGGCGGGACTATCTGTGGTGAACGACGCGGTGATGACGAGAGACAGGGTTGAGTTGATAAGGGCAGTCATGGACAGTCTACAGAATGATGAAAAGACAGAGAGTCGCGAAAATGCATATATGCAGAGGATTGTAGATTTGTGAGTGACTAAGGGAGAAGGGAGAAATAGTGTTCTGTCTATTTTGAAGGGGATCCGATTTTGAACTAAACGTATAGTTTGTTTTTATGTTTTCCCTAAGATCAAATACATTTTTATCAGCCACCGTGTGTGTGTGTGTGAAAGAGAAAGTATATCTACATTTTCGAGATAAGAAAGCTGATGATTGTCTAAATATCAAGTTCGTTTGGTGTTAAACTGACAATATAGCAGAATCTCACAAATAGGAGCATGACTTGTCCTGTACGAGTTGATCATGTGACCAACATGTTGTTGCAGTTTGTTCTCATGATCACATGACGTATAACCTTCAAACCGTCGCCAGCCACGTGATGGAAACACTGCAAGTTTAATGTAGACCATATGGAGCTAGCTGTCAGTGCGCGTGATTCTGTCTCGTGATGGATTCTCCGTCCCATCTCCCCCACTTTCAACTTACCCCCCCACTCTCAATTCAGTGCTCTCAATTCAGTGTCAGTCAAGAACCAAACACGGTTCTTCCTAACAGACTTGGTAAATTTAGGGCAACAACAGACACAATATTTTCTGTTTTGCCACTTTTCACCGACATTCGAGATCATATCACGTGATCATCTCCACGTGAGCAGTCATCAGATGTGGGTTAAAATGTAGTGGAAAGTGGGTATATAATCCATGACAAAAACATCGACTGCAGGGGTCCAGAACAGGGATAAATTACCACAATGTGGTAACAATGAACATTAAAGGAGCAATAAAGGCTTTTAAAACAAAAAGCAAAGATAAAATTGTTTTACTTTTTGTAATATTGCACTGTAAAATATCTGATGGAACTATTCTTTTCTATTGAAAAATTACAAGTATACAGCAAACTTCTTATGTAGGTCAAATTATATTAACAATCATAGTCACGTGAATTATCTAAGACTTGACCTTTTGGATTTACACACCCGATAATGCATTATCAGGCCAATGAGAAATATAGATCAACTTGCTCTCTTACATATATGTCTAGGAACTCAATTATGAACACTGCATACGTTTATACATGTGTATGGACAATTTTCAAAACCTGTGTGTTGGTTTAAATTAATTGTAGCATTAGAATTAGAAACCTGCTGTAAAACACTAATTTTTTGTTACAAAAAATCCATACCTTGTTAGATTTCTAGTTATTTGGCAGGACAAGACCATTCCTGTACATTTGTCTTCTCAAATATTATTTTGAGTGGCAGTAGATTCTACATGCTGGTAATATAAACAAAGTGGCCGTTATAACACAATACAGCTGTGATTGGTGTTGCCTTTGTGTCCTTGTATCTTTAACTTGATCATGGTTCATGATCTTGATGACCCATTCCTCGGCGTTGCTGCAGGTCCAACTTGATCTTCAACGGACCCTGTCTTAAGCCATTGAAGTCCAGTGGGTGATAAGTATTCCACCATTCCTACCAAGCGTCTCTCTAGAGAAGCATGGGTAACTCCCAATGTGTCCTCCAGTGATTTTGTGAGTGTCCATATCTTTGCACCATAGCACTTCACGTGGCGTGGAAGTGAGAAGCGCTAAGGGTCTGGTCCTGGCAAACCATCGAGGACCGTTTCGATGGACGAGAAGGTCGTCCAACGGCGACATCTTGTTAGTTCAGGTTCCAGATAGTTCTGCATATTTAGTAGGTACCCAAAATAGATGTACTCGTCATTCTCTAAGCTTCTGCTACTGATTGTGTTGGGCACTCTGTCGTCGGCAAATCGAAGGTGATTGAGGCATCTACCGTCAATATGGATGCCTACGGGTCTTCAGCTGCATGGCTGATGACTGATTTCAAACATGCGGATCCTTAAAATAAACTTTATAAATTCCTATCCATATCAGATTACATTTTCTCCGTTTTTAACCATTTGTAATTATATTCTTCATGTACCGGGTGGTTACCTATGTCTATATGTTTGACAATGACAAGAACAGCACCACTGCCCTACAGAGAGCATGGACAGTCTACTTAGTAGGCGACTAACTGTGTGACATGGCATACCACCAGCCATGGCTAGGTGGTTTGTTAAGAGCAGCTTAGATGACGCCAAACAGATTGCGGGACTACTTTGCTCTAGTGTTTGAGTTTATTAAGATGAACTCGCACATCAGTTAACCACCCTTCACAAGAGTAATAAACTGCTTGAGCCTAGCCAGCTAAGCAGGAAATCATCCTCTTGGCTACATCCAGCTCACATCAGAGATAGGACCTTCACATGAACTTATGCACATGTAGAAGTACATGCCCTTGTTGTTGCTATGCAGAGTAAGGCTAGGTTTTCATTTTGCTGCTGCTAGAAACAATAATCTATGCCTTACCGAAGTTCCGAGTCCGTGTCCCCTTGATCAGAAGACTGGTATTCAAACCACTTAGCCATCTGCTCCTCATGAAATCATTCTCCTAATGAAATATCTCACTTAAATAATTCTCTTCGTGAAATCATTCTCCTCATGAGATAATTAACTCCATGAAATCATTATCCTCATGAAATCATCCTCCTAATGAGATAATTAACTCAAAGAAATCATTCTCTTCATGAAATCATTCTCTTCAAGAAATCATTCTTTCATAGTGTCATTCTCTTCATGAAATCATTCTCTCCAAGAAATCATTCTTTCAGAATGTCATTCTCTTCATGAAATCATTCTCTTTATGAAATCATTCTCTCCATGAAATCATTCTCTCCATGAAATCATTCTCCTAATGAGATAATAACCTCCATGAAATCATTCTCTTCAAGAAATAATTCTCTTCAAAATTATTCTCTTAATAAAATTATTCTCTTCGTGAAATCATTTTCTTCGTAAAGTAATTCTCTGAATGAAATATTAATTAACAAATATAAATAATCATGACAAATTAGTTCGAAATTAATGAGACCATATCGACACCAATTATGGTGATAATAACATAAATAGGATACCTATAAACAAAATAACTGACGTTACGAATGAGCAAAAGGTCTTCAGTAAGGGTCAAGGCTAATATAAATTATATGGGGACAGCGTGGGCTAGTGGCTAAGGGATACGGCTCACAATCCGAAGATGCTGGGTAGATCCCCATCACAGCACCGGCCTTTACCCAAAGGAAGCAAACCCTTAGAAAATGCAGGAGGAAGCAGACCCTTACATAAAAAGAATGCTGAAGTCGGATGCACTGGGTCCACAGGCGCAAAATAAAAACCACAGTGCAACGCTCTTGGGGATTAAAGAAATAAGGCGAACGCAAAAAAAAAAGAAGAAAAATGGTATTCCACTCCTCATCTCCGCCAAATATGTCGTTTATATATTTCCAATTGTTGTGTCCTTATTCTCATATGAAGACCTTTTGGTCGCAGTACTGGTTCTATTATTTGTTAAATAATGGATATGAAACTCTTATTTTGATCTCTTCTTGTTCAATTTATAGATAAAAGTACTGCTTGCTACATTCAGACTGGAGCGCAAGAACTGGGTGTATATTCAAAATGTAGGGAATTACACGGAGAATGAACACAATTTATAATATGGCATACAATATGCGAGGCATGTTCAAATGAAACGGGACCAAACTGCAACAAGTGGACATATACGTACGATGGACATGATGACGTCTCTTCTGGTGTAAACAGCACATATCAACCGTCAAGTTTGTAAAATGTCATTATCATCCGACTCATAGCTTCCTCAGCAGAACGTTGAAAACATGGCGGGTGTTATTCGGAACCCGTCCAGAATTGATCAGCGAGGGTGATTCGGTTTTTAACAGCTGAAGGATGTCGACCAGTTGGCATTCATCGCAGAATGCAGGCAGTGTATGGTGACAAATGTGTGTCGAAGACAACAGTGAAGAACTAGACACCGATGTTTAAAGAAATACGTGAGTTAACGAAAGATCTTCCAAGGCCAGGTCAGGCCCATATTGTTGCCTTAACTCACAACGTCCTTTAAACATGGAGACTTTACCCAAGGTAATTTGAGGATTTTCCTGTAGCATTTTGCCTCAAAAGTCTTGATCATATTTCTTAATATTTGTGGGATGGTCCATGTCTCACATCCGTACATTGCAACCGGGAGTACGCATGTACATTGGATCTTCAATTTTAGTTCTCTGTTAGTATTGTACCAAACATTTAGCGTAGTATTCAGTTTCTGCATCGCTATGGACAATCGCCTCCTTACTTCCCTTGCGCAGTACCCATCGTTCGTTATCAAAGAGCCAAGGTATTTAAAGTAATCCGCGTGTTTAATTTCTTCATTACCAGTAGTGGTCATGGGTTGGGGGTCTGTCAAAGGACATATCTTGGTTTTTTGTTTAATATTCAGGAAAAGATTCTGATAATCACTGTACTTCTAAACGGACTTAAGCAATTGTACCAGGCCATCAACGCTGTTTAAGAGCATAATGTTTCATCTGCATATCTTAGTTCTAGAATATCTTTTCCTCCAATTGAGAATGGGTCGAAATTCACATAGTTTTAATTTATTTTTACCTTTCGCGTTATATCCTCCGCGTATATGTTGAATAAGTAGGGGGAAAGGATGCAGCGTTGCCTAACACCCCTGAGAATCTCAAACCAATCTGAGGTGCCTTCGTTAATTCTGGCGGCAGTTTTTTGGTCACTGTAAAGTGTTTCTATTATATGTATTAGATCTGTTGCAAAGCCCATGTCTTTCATTATTTGCCATAGTTACTGATGTTGTACACAGTCAAAACCTTTGCTGTAATCTATGAAGCATTTATATGTATATATGGCAGCATTGTATTCTCTGTGTACAATAGTTTTTACAAATTTAATAGCAATAGAACGTGCTGAGGGGGGTGGGGGGGGGGGGGAATTACATACGGTCGAGCTTGTTGTTAAGAAAATACAGGAAACCTGGGCATGCAGTACACATGCCAGACAATTGAAGTACACGAAAGTGACGTTCTGGTGACCATGCAACTTAAGAGGTTAGTTGCAAATATAGTCACGGTTTTACTGGAGTTTTGGAGATATGAGAATTATTTCAAGGTATAACGGAGATTAAAATTTAGAAGAAATGTTGTTCAATCCTGGTGGAAGGAAGGTACTAATCATAACAGTACTAAATGGTCATAAACGGAATGAACCAAACCACAACATTCGCGAAAGACACGTATTCTTGATTAACGATTTTTGTGTGGGCTTAACTAATTATTATGAGGAGTGAGTCATATGGCGATTGCGCGAGCTAAGTTTGACTTTAAATAGAAGATGTAAATGACTTAAATCTATCGGTTTGGAAGAAATAGTGAACGCGAATAGCGAGTTTGTTCTAGGGTAAGCAGGTAAATAAATGTACTGAAAACATCCTTACTCTGGCAGACACAATGAAGAAGAAAAACTTCTTTGAGGCGACCAGAGTTTCATCGTGGACATAGTAACACAAATACGATTGGCTAGCTAGTTTAAACAAATGTAAGGGGACTACAACAAGAAATGTAGTGACCTCTAATGAAACATTTCAACACACAGAGAACATGGCCGAGAACTCCATTGAAAGGATGTGAAATAAAAACAAAAGTGGAAGAAAAGCATGGGCTCAAGAATAAATATAAAAAATAAAACAAAATAGAAAAACCAGTGAACATATACATACACACGTGTATACGTACACACATTGACATTCATTCGCGTGTGCACGCGCGCACACACACACGAACGCACGCACATATATATGTGCAGAAATACAAGAACCTATACATCATATGTACATGAATGAACACTTATATGTCTATGAATAAAATGAAAGTGAGTTTTGTAAGACTCTGTTTTTGTTGTTGCTAAACTCAAACTGTCGAACTATTTACTGTTTAGCTTGCAGTCAATGTCAAGTTAACTTCGTATCATAGATCTGTGCGTTTCTTGTTGCTTTCCTATCCTTCCGTAACTTGTGAGATTCCACCCATTTCTGGCAGGATATAGGAATTGACCACCAGTCCGGATTTAGTTTGACTGACAAGAGGACAGAATGAGGAATGACATCAGACAAATTGTGGGAACAACATCCTCTCAAGAATACAATTATAGACAGAAAGTTAAGTGGTTTGGCCATCTCATTAGAATGAAATCAGATCGGCTGCCATTAAAAATATACACCGGTAAGCGATCGAGGCTCAGAGCAAAGGGGAGACCACGAGACAAATTGATAGACAAAATCAAAGCCATCATCCTATACCAGCAAGGGGACGGAGTGGGCTAGTGATTAAGTGGCACGGCTCCCAACCCGAAGGTGCTGGGTTCGATCCCCATTACAGCACCGGCCGTTACCCCGGGAAAGCAAACCCTTAGAAAATGCAGGAGGAAGCAGACCCTTACATAAAATGAATGCTGAAGTCGGATGCACTGGGCCGACCGGCGCAAAATAAAAACCACAGTGCAACGCACACGGCCTTGGGGATTAGAGAAATATGGCGAATGCTAAAAAAAAAATCCTATACCAGCAATAGGCTCACAACAACAACAACAGCAGCAAATCTGACGCAAGTACGATAACTACAACTCCCCACGACGCTCCGCTGTACCAGTGGAAGGGCAAAGTAAGTAAGACATGAGGGAAAGGAGGTGTCATACTCTGCCATCCAGTGGCTCTTCAAATTTGTAGTTCCAGCATCATCGTCACCATTATTATAATCTTCTTTCTCCCTCTTCTTCTTCCTCTCCTTATTCCTCCTCCTCTTTTTCTTCTTCCTCTTCTTCTTATTCCTCCTCTTCCTCTACTTCTCGTTCAACGTGTTTTAATAAAGTGAAAGCAGTTCTGTGGATAAAGGTTGCTGTGGTGGAAAGTTCTTCAAGACTCCCCAAAAGCGTTATGAAGGTGTTCGTCTCCGTGAACCAGTGCTCAGTATATCGTTCATTAGACATAAAACAGCCTTGTAGGATATTTTCAGCTGCATGTGCTGCTTATCCGTACGTACAAATGGGTGAAAGAGCCAATTTTACTCTGTGTAAGTGGCTTTTTAATCGGTTGTATCCTTGTTCTCATACGGAACGGGATCATCTGCTTTCCTCGATCAAGATAGTCATAGTTCTCACTCGATTGGTTGACTTTCCTTATGGTTTGGATACAGGTCTTATTTTCCTTGAAGGTAATTGTGTTCATTTAATTATCGTGTTACTTCCTTTTTTGTTAATTTGCCTGCTCTTGTTTCTTGTTATGCCACAGTGTGATGGTACCCACTGTAGCATTACCCTTTGTTTCGACTTTTAGTTTCACTAATGCTTTTAGAAGCTCTGCCAGTTTGACATGAGAGCTTGCAGAATTGACATTATATCTGTATGTAAAGAATACAATATACAGACATTGGCTCTTTGTGTGGTTTTTTATTTCTGCATCACAGTGTAGTACCTCTTGTACTTAACAGAACTGAATTTTCTCTTTGCGTGAATTAGTGGCTTCGTTTTCTTGATTTAAGTGAACATAAGATTCCTGTGCCTCTGTTTTTCACTGCTCTGCTTGTTGATCCATTAGTATATAGCTATATCCATAAGCTATATCCATAATTATCATGGTTATAGATGTGCAGAGCTAAACTATTATTATGCGGTTCTGGGTTCTCCCAAAGGCATCACGCCCTCCACTGCCACCTCCAAACTGTCCCTCCCACGTGTAAGGGTTACTTTGTCTTCCCTAATGCATCTTGTTGGAAAACGTTCGTGTTAAAACGAGGACCAAAATTCAGACTAAATGTATAAAGTTGAATACTCATACTCAACATGTTACATCGAAGGAGAAACGTAATGTTGGTCCTATCTGGTTACTCTACCCGTGATAGTTAAAAAGGTACTTCTACTACTAAAGGGGTGTGTGTGTTTCTATATTGCACCACATAGGAATACTTTAGGGCATTTGGTCGATGACTATCCTTCCAACTCACACGTGAGCATCGTGTATTCCTTAGCACACAATAGAGGAGGGTCTGCAGCTGGATTGGTCCGTCTATCGGGAAAGAACTGGAATTCAGACCATCATAATCTAACAAATATTTAGAAAAGGAAGATACATCTAACAGGAACAAGCGATAAATGAATCCTGCAACAGCTAGATGGAAGAAATAGTAGCCAATCATGATTAAAAGTCTGTTAAGTGCACCATGAGACGACTAGATGGAATAAATGGTAGCCACGTCATGATTAAAAGTCTATTAAGTACAACCTCAGACGGCTAGATGGAAGAAATAGCCACATCATGATTACAAGTCTGTTAAGTGCATCATGAGACGGCTAGATGGAAGAAATAGTAGTCACATCATGATTAAAAGTCTGTTAAGTACATCCTCAGACGGCTAGATGGAAGAAATAGTAGCCACATCATGATTAAAAGTCTGTTAAGTACATCCTCAGACGGCTAGATGGAAGAAATAGTAACCACATCATGATTAAAAGTCTGTTAAGTACATCCTCAGACGGCTAGATGGAAGAAATAGTAGCCACATCATGATTAAAAGTCTGTTAAGTACATCCTCAGACGGCTAGATGGAAGAAATAGTAGCCACATCATGATTAAAAGTCTGTTAAGTACATCCTCAGACGGCTAGATGGAAGAAATAGTAGCCACATCATGATTAAAAGTCTGTTAAGTACATCCTCAGACGGCTAGATGGAAGAAATAGTAGCCACATCATGATTAAAAGTCTGTTAAGTACATCCTCAGACGGCTAGATGGAAGAAATAGTAGCCACATCATGATTAAAAGTCTGTTAAGTACATCCTCAGACGGCTAGATGGAAGAAATAGTAGCCACATCATGATTAAAAGTCTGTTAAGTACATCCTCAGACGGCTAGATGGAAGAAATAGTAGCCACATCATGATTAAAAGTCTGTTAAGTACATCCTCAGACGGCTAGATGGAAGAAATAGTAGCCACATCATGATTAAAAGTCTGTTAAGTACATCCTCAGACGGCTAGATGGAAGAAATAGTAGCCACATCATGATTAAAAGTCTGTTAAGTACATCCTCAGACGGCTAGATGGAAGAAATAGTAGCCACATCATGATTAAAAGTCTGTTAAGTACATCCTCAGACGGCTAGATGGAAGAAATAGTAGCCACATCATGATTAAAAGTCTGTTAAGTACATCCTCAGACGGCTAGATGGAAGAAATAGTAGCCACATCATGATTAAAAGTCTGTTAAGTACATCCTCAGACGGCTAGATGGAAGAAATAGTAGCCACATCATGATTAAAAGTCTGTTAAGTACATCCTCAGACGGCTAGATGGAAGAAATAGTAGCCACATCATGATTAAAAGTCTGTTAAGTACATCCTCAGACGGCTAGATGGAAGAAATAGTAGCCACATCATGATTAAAAGTCTGTTAAGTACATCCTCAGACGGCTAGATGGAAGAAATAGTAGCCACATCATGATTAAAAGTCTGTTAAGTACATCCTCAGACGGCTAGATGGAAGAAATAGTAGCCACATCATGATTAAAAGTCTGTTAAGTACATCCTCAGACGGCTAGATGGAAGAAATAGTAGCCACATCATGATTAAAAGTCTGTTAAGTACATCCTCAGACGGCTAGATGGAAGAAATAGTAGCCACATCATGATTAAAAGTCTGTTAAGTACATCCTCAGACGGCTAGATGGAAGAAATAGTAGCCACATCATGATTAAAAGTCTGTTAAGTACATCCTCAGACGGCTAGATGGAAGAAATAGTAGCCACATCATGATTAAAAGTCTGTTAAGTACATCCTCAGACGGCTAGATGGAAGAAATAGTAGCCACATCATCATCATTGTCTGTCAGACTCTCAACAATAGGTTGAAATAAAATGCTATCAACGAAATCATGAACGAGTTCTAAGGTTTTGGGATAATATGCATACTTCAATCATTATATATATATATATATATGGATTTTAGCAAGCACACATAAAACCAATTTACACAGGCAGCTTTGTTTCAATGAGAAGAATAGACGTGTTGGAGGGTGAAGCTTCTGTTCAGTGGGGAGCTTGTCGATTGATGGCGCATACTTTGGCTGGTATGATGAGTGTCTGATTTGTAGGAAGATTGCATTGGTCATTCAGAATGCGTATCTATATGTGACAGACAGCTTCAACATAGGCCGTTTCCTAGGACATGGGTTGAGTGTGAGTTGGGGTCCTGGTCTGTATGGTGTGAGCGTGAATTGGGGTCCTGGTCTGTATGGTGTGAGCGTGAATTGGGGTCCTGGTCTGTATGGTGTGAGCGTGAAGGGTGTCGTGGTCTGTATGGTGTGAGCGTGAATTGGGGTCCTGGTCTGTATGGTGTGAGCGTGAAGGGGGTCCTGGTCTGTATGGTGTGAGCGTGAAGGGGTTCCTGGTCTGTATGGTGTGAGTGTGAAGGGAGTCCAGGTCTATATGGTGTGAGCGTGAAGGGGGTCCTGGTCTGTATGGTGTGAGTGTGAAGGGGGTCCTGGTCTGTATGGTGTGAGTGTGAAGGGGTCCTGGTCTATATGGTGTGCGTGTGAAAAGGGGGGAGGGTCCTGGTCTGTATGGTGTGAGCGTGAAGGGGGTCCTGGTCTGTATGGTGTGAGCGTGAAAAGGGGGGAGGGTCCTGGTCTGTATGGTGGTGTGTGCGTGAATTGGGATCCTTGTCTGCATGGTGCACCTAATCATGACGCGAGCTCACGCATCTACAGGCTTGGTAAACAATATCATCCTGGTGGTTACCAAGGCCCAAAAATGAAGCAAGGAATAAAAATAATACGATGTAACCTGCCAGGCATGTCGCAAGAGGCGACTAGGAAGGGTTTGACATGGGCCTGGCTATACCATCCTGTCTGTTGAATCTTTGAGCTACAAAAACTTCAACAGATATTGAGAGCTAATTGTTTGATGACTAGACGTGTCTTTGTCAAAGGTAATTATGATTCTAACGGCGTGGCTATGAGACAGCTAGACCCAGTAGGTATGATTCAAGAGTCGCGAATGTTCTCTATGTATTGTGCAATCATATGGACATAGAAGTTTAGTTAGTTTACGGGCATCACTAGTAGAAAGAATAGGCCGATCCGGTTTTCAAGATGAGAAATTGGAGGATGAAAACTGGATATCCTGAAGCACGAGCTCATCTCGGTCAGGGAGAAATGAAATGACAAACCTTCCTCGGAAAAAGATTCAACTGTCAGGAAAGGAAAGGTTTGGCACGAGAAGTGCCACCGGCTATCCCCTCCTACCCTGGTCATTTATGTTTCTCCCAAATAACGCACTTCTGTGTCCATCACTATTGCAACACCATTAACCCCCCCCCCCCCCTTTCCTCCATTCTCTCTCTCTCTAATGTTGTTGTTGCTTAGATATTTGCCTCACTAGTTTCTACTGGCGGAGGCGCGCCATTTTCCACCCCAGACAGTAGTTCATTGGGCGATATCAGGACGCATAAACCAGTGCTTGGATGAATGTGTGCGTCTGTGTGTACTAATGCTAGGTTTGTGCACCCTCAGAAGCTAGCCCAACCAAAGTGCAATGGAAGGGCCTCACCATGAGGGCGCGTGTGAAAGTTGTGCAAGAGTGTGACTGTAGGACAGAGTCAAATGAAATAGAGTGAGGTAAGAAGAGAGAAAAAAGCTGATAATCTCCCTCTCTAATGACACATCTTACCTTACTTTCCCGTTGTAGAAGCGCGTTTCCTTATATATTTCTGTTTCCTTCTCGTTCGGTCACTCTTCTCTTTCACATCTCTGTCATTCCCCTCTCACTCCCCCATATCCTCTTTCACATCTCTGCCATTCCCCTCTTACTCCTCCCTATCCTCTTTCACATCTCTATCATTCCCCTCTCACTCCCCCCTAATCCTCTTTCACTTCAGCAAGGCCCAACTCTCTTTATCACACTTTAGTCATTCACGAACACATCACCACACTGTATTGGGCTTACCCTAACCACCGTTTAGGGAGTCCTGAATCCATTTTTCTACGGTGATAGGCACTCAACAACAACAAAGAAGAAAAAGAAAACTAGTAAGTCGTCTCCAGTGAGATATACGTCGTGCTAGCTACAGATAACACCAGTCAGTCGTCTCCAGTGAGATATACGTCGTGCTAGCTAGAGATAACACCAGTCAGTCGTCTCCAGTGAGATATACGTCGTGCTAGCTAGAGATAACACCAGTCAGTCGTCTCCAGTGAGATATACGTCGTGCTAGCTAGAGATAACACCAGTCAGTCGTCTCCAGTGAGATATACGTCGTGCTAGCTAGAGATAACACCAGTCAGTCGTCTCCAGTGAGATATACGTCGTGCTAGCTAGAGATAACACCAGTCAGTCGTCTCCAGTGAGATATACGTCGTGCTAGCTAGAGATAACACCAGTCAGTCGTCTCCAGTGAGATATACGTCGTGCTAGCTAGAGATAACACCAGTCAGTCGTCTCCAGTGAGATATACGTCGTGCTAGCTAGAGATAACACCAGTCAGTCGTCTCCAGTGAGATATACGTCGTGCTAGCTACAGATAACACCAGTCAGTCGTCTCCAGGGAGATATACGTCGTGCTAGCTACAGATAACACCAGTCAGTCGTCTCCAGTGAGATATACGTCGTGCTAGCTACAGATAACACCAGTCAGTCGTCTCCAGTGAGATATACGTCGTGCTAGCTACAGATAACACCAGTCAGTCGTCTCCAGTGAGATATACGTCGTGTTAGCTAGAGATAACACGTCCATCGTCTAAGTTGCGACCAATCAGAACGTGAAGATGCACTCACAATCAATTTCCTGTCACCAATCGAGGTTAATAGCATATCTAGTCACAGCCTATGTGGTCTACTCGTGACCTCTATTACAGTTGGCCTTGGTCTACCACGCCAGTTATAAATATAGCCGGATGTATCAGCCATGGCCCATGTATCATCACACCATCTGTGCCTTTCTGATAAATAATTATAAAACGTGCAATTGGAAACTGTTTTCTCGGTTAAATGTAGTATGTCGTACCTTGCAAAAAGAGAGCGAAGAGTAATAGGGTCAGTTCAAACACTGAACAAGATTCGATCTCACGTCCTTCCTCGTGCTTCTAATCACAGAAGTCTGGCCAACGAGTTGGACATTGGCACTGTCATTCTCACAATGATTACCCTAATGTGAAGTCTGACATTGCACTACAGATATGAAGACCATAACCACATTCTCAAGTACGCCTCAGGAAGAGCAACTGAAACCCGTCACTAAAGAAACGTCAAGGATTAGCTCAACTCTCAACGAGTAGCTTCGAACAACAAAATGCTGAAGATGCAGCACAGTGAATAAACTGACACCAGCCAGCGACTCATAGCTGGGTGCTTGCATCAGGGCCAGCGAACCAGGGCTGACAAAGACTGTTCCGTCTGCAAACGGTGGCCCTGGAAACAGGCTGCACTTGTGTAGTCTGGCTAAGAGAAAAGGGATCGCAGTTGGAATGCGAACATGGCACCGTACCCCAAAAAACCATCTGAAACTAGTTGTGTCGGACCGAAAGACAGATATCGCAGCCTCGCTGTAAACTATGATGCAACGTCAATTTCAGGAAGAAGAGGAAGAAAGAAGGGCAACCTCAATCAAGAATTGTTGTACAATGTTTACACCCACCGACCACCTCATATATATAAAATATATCCTGCTGAAGACGGATGTGTCGGACCGAAAGGTGCAAATATCGCAGTCAAGCTGTAAACTAGCGACATAACGCATTACGTTCTCTGGACTACGTTCTGCTACTTTCAAAGCCCTATTTGGGGCTTAGGAGTGGGAGATTGAGAACGAACTCAGAAGAAGAAAATATATATATATATATATATATATATATATATATATATAAAGTATGATCACTCTTGTGCGTTATGCAATGGGCGTCAAGTGCAGTAGCTTTCTTCACATGCCGAGCGTCCTCCAATGCAGTTGTGCTATACTTGGCTTCATCTGCGTCTCGCTGACTACTATGGGGATCACGTCGATCCATCCACCACTTGGCTAGTCAGGCTGCGAAGGAGAACATCCCGTTTCCAGGGAGAGCTATGAGGACGTCGAGGTTGGGGTCTTGGCTAGAATATTTAACATGACCCAGACTAACATGTCTGATCAGTATGTTTTGCCTGACCAAACGTTAGTCTCCTCTTCAGAAATGTTTTTCTGTGTGTATGTCTGTGTTTTTTGGCATGTGGTTTCTGTTTTAACTCTGATTGACAAACATTTGGACAAAGAAAGCTTAGAAAATTATTATATCTGTTATAACACAACCTCCCCAACCCCACCACCCAAAACCGTTCATACAACCTCCAGTGACAGTAAATGATGTCTGACAGTATAGGTGCCAACAGATAAGCCAATGGCAATACTTTGTTGATTAAAATAGAGGTGTAACACTCGTTTTTCACGACAGCGTTGCAGACTTTAACTCTCTTTATCGACACGCTAAAGTACACACAGCTACACATATGTACTTGATTTACTGTTAGAAATGAAAGGTAGAGAACAAGAGGACAGCCCCACCTCCCCCCTTTCCGTCCGCCCCTCATAAATAATATGTGGCCCCGTGCAATGAAGTCTCAAAACATCATCATACAAATCAGTGTCTGTTAAGGAACTACCTTTACCTGTGCACAGCTGATCGGTGCCCCATACACGTGTCACTCTTGCAGTTAAGTCAGGTTATCACATGTGAGCCTAGAGTTCACATTCTCTTCACTTTTGTTTGATGTTTGGTTGAACAGCTCAAAAAGTGTCTCTCGGGCGGAAAAGGTCTGGGGATTTCTTCTCCGTCGTTCGTCCTGAAAAGGACGCTGTGTCGTAGTGTACAGTGATGCTGCGATAGCTGCGACTTTCGGCCCGACACATCAGTTTTCAGCTGGTTTTTTTGGGTACCGAGTTTGCCATCCCACGGTGGTCCCTATTCTATTAGCCAGACCTTCCCTTCCCACGGTGGTCCCTATTCTCTTAGCCAGACCTTCCCACTGTGATCCCTATTCTATTAGCCAGACCTTCCCTTCCCACTGTGGTCCCTATTCTATTAGCCAGACCTTCCCTTCCAACTGTGGTTCCTATTCTCTTAGCCAGACCTTCCCTTCCCACTGTGGTCCCTATTCTATTAGCCAGATCTTCCCTTCCCACTGTGGTCCCTATTCTATTAGCCAGACCTTCCCTTCCAACTGTGGTTCCTATTCTCTTAGCCAGACCTTCCCTTCCCACTGTGGTCCCTATTCTATTAGCCAGACCTTCCCTTCCAACTGTGGTTCCTAATCTCTTAGCCAGACCTTCCCACTGTGGTCCCTATTCTTTTAGCCAGACCTTCCCTTCCCACCGCGGTTCCTATTCTCTTAGCCAGACCTTCCCACTGTGGTTCCTATTCTCTTAGCCAGACCTTCCCTTCCCACGGTGGTTCCTATTCTCTTAGCCAGACCTTCCCACTGTGGTCCCTATTCTCTTAGCCAGACCTTCCCTTCCCACCGTGGTCCCTATTCTCTTAGCCAGACCTTCCCTTCCCACCGCGGTTCCTATTCTCTTAGCCAGACCTTCCCACTGTGGTCCCTATTCTCTTAGCCAGACCTTCCCTTCCCACTGTGGTCCCTATTCTCTTAACCAGGCCTTCCCACTGTAGTCTCTATTCTCTTAGCCAGGCAACACTAGTGCAGTTTCCAGGGCACCGGTTGGAGGCGAAATATGGTCTTGTTCAGCGCTGGTTCGCTAACCATGATGCCAGCACCCAGCCATAAGTCACTGTCTACTGTCAACTCATGCATCATATTTATAATCAGTAATAATCATGTCCCTTGCAGAACGTCGCTTCTTACTACCACCAACCTGTTTGGCTGTTATAAGTTTCTTGGCAAGTGTGCGGTACAGTAAGTTGCCATTTCTTTCTGTAAGCAGAGGAGCGAAAAACAACCCATGTCTGACAAACTGAACACAAGCGTGATTCGAACCGGGTGCGTTGGGATTGTGAAACGGACGCTTCACCCCTAGGCCACGCAGCTATATAACATATTACTGTTACCTCTTGACGTCGTGTTAGATGGCGATAGATAATGGCAAATACAGATCTGATGGGGAAAAACACGACATCAACCAATACAGCAAGGAGTTGAGATGGATAGGACACACTCTCGGGAAGAAGCCTGTCAGCATAACCAGACACGCTGAATTGAAACCGACAAGGAAAGAGACAAATGGTAAGGCAAATGAACACCTTGCGGCGAACGTTCGAGAAGGAAGTCAGTTGTCAGGGTCTCGTAGGTGGAGCTCATGAAGATACAACAGAACACAGGGAGAGCAACTGTTGTTGTCAAGTATTCGGGGGGGGGGGGGGGCGGGGGGGGGGGAGGAGCCGAATACATGATGGTGACCTATTGAACCCTCTCCGTTCGCGTTTGTGTATGCACACACATACATACACACACACTTTCTCTCTCTCTCCATCTGGTAGTTTCACTAAATTAACTACTAATAGATAGGCCTTTAACGTTCATGTTTCAAAAAGGTTTGTTCGTCACACCAGCCTAAGTTTAAAATAACATTATACGCGGGGATGTTGTGATGTATGTAGGCTACATACATCACAACATCCCCGCGTATAATGTTATTTTAAACTATTTGGTTATGTCAACTGTTCTGTGTTCTACGCCATCTTGTTCTAGCCACTTCCGCCATTTTCATGATTCGTACTTACAGGTTCTCCTACACCGTGGATCCTCTTTCGCTTTTTTCACTAAATTGTAATGCTCTGTTCATATGTCAACTTATTTCACTACGTCCGCCTTCTTTTCTCTCTATCAATCATATATATTCTCGAAATGGTATGTACGTCAGTTTTACACAAGTACAAGCAATAGACGTCGGATAGACGTCATACATAACACGCGAAAATTGTTGTGAAATTGCTATAATCAGATCTGACATTTCTATGATATTTAAACAAACAAAAATAAAGTTATGTCGTGTCAACTGAAAAGGAACGCACACGTTACCAAATAAAACGAACATCTTATCACAAAAATGATAAGATCTTTCAAGGTTAGGTTACGCGTTATTTGTTTCATGTATTTTGTTTAATTCATGTTTTTAATTCTCCAGTTCCCTCATTTTGGCTGTACTCTTCACTACCAATCGTCTTCCCTAACACACATTTGTGTTTTTGCTGCCTCTGTTTTGTTATTAGTCATTTCATTTTGAAACGAGCACTTCCTGCTCTCTTTTTAATAACTCCGCACAGAGCACGAGACAAAACCATAGTTGGCTCCCTTCGGGAAGTCTGCATCGAAGCTATATGCATGTGCTTCTTTATTTGTCCTTTCTGTAAAAGTTTGTTTTAAATTGTACGATTCAAATTCCATACTTTATTTCACTATATTTTCTCAATGTCTCTTATTCTGTTTTCCTCAGCAAGGGTTCTTGGAGTTCTACGCTGGCGGGGCCGAATCCAGAAAGAATAATCCATGGCCATCTTTTAAGACGATTTGTGGATGCGCTGCTGCGGGTCTTGGAGTTCTCACGCTGGGAGCATTTCTGGCACAAAAGTCCTAATCAGTTGGATGTAATATATGTTCACTGTGCTCTTCTTTACTATTTGGTTTAGATCAAGGTTCACATAAATGGACTTTTTAGCCATGCTTTAGCATTATGTTTGTAACATTCTGTAGTTGGAAAGGTATGAGATAACTCAACTATTCTTATCACTTCAGGCTGAAAAGTTAAGGACCCTTTTATACTTTTCATCGTTAAAAGTTTTGAGAAAACTAAGAAAAAGTATGAATATGAATATCACCAGTGTGACAGGAAACTGTATAGTTTGCAGTATTAGTCAACCGTTTAACAAGTGTTTTGTACTTGATGTTCCTTACATTGTAAAGGACCAGTGATGCATTTGGGCGATGCCTTCAAATTGTCATCCTCAAATTTTCAATATTCTTCCTCTTCCAGAATTGGCATTCACGTCCATAACACTGTAGTGTCAGAGCTGAACTTTATCAATACAATCAGCTTGAGACGGTGGTGAGACAAGAAATGTGTCTATAGTAATTAGTTTAGAAACGTGTGCCCTTAAAATGCATCTTATTTCTCCAGAATTCAATAACGTATTAACACGATTTTGTGGGCGTTGTCTTACATTTCCCCTGGCAGTTAGATATTGTTCATTATAATTATGAAGGCACTACCGTTTTTTTTCAAAGCGGATGATATTTTGGTCTTTTTTATGATAAAAATATTTAGTTCACTGAAACATACTTAACTGAATTTGTACAAACAGCAGAATGTTTATGAGCCAATGGCGTATCTTCATTTATCATGTGGGGAGATCTCTACAGGTAATTCCAAATAAAATTGCATTGATATTTATCTTGTTTTAAATTTATCTTCGATGGCGAAGGACGTTATATGTCCACCCTGTGTGTGGGTGTTGATGCATGTGGGTGTATGAGTGTGGGTGATATATTGTGAAGTGAGTTTCATGAAGTGTATGAACATGAAATAATTACAATGATTCTTAGTTGAACGAACTACAAACCATCCTTCTGACAATAGTCATCTTCTTAATTGAATACAGGGTCCTCACATTTAGCCCAATACTGTTTGTCTGTTTTTGTGAGTGCTGCGATAGTCAGCTTTTTGACATCTCATAGTTTACAAGATTTGTTGCCACCTGCCTTCATCTTTATCTCACACTAGTTTTGTTCGGTTCAAGTGTGAATAGTAAGATGACAGTCTCAAACATATATGACCACGCTCCTGAATTATTTTGTAAATATAAAATGTCTTTGTTATTCGTGTGTGTTCCTCTTTTAAAATTGGTAGCATTATATTGAATGTGTTCCTTTGTTAGCCATACCTTTATTTCATCCATCATAAGTGATTACGTCGGGACTTTGTCTTTATGTGCCTCCTCTGCATTGTGGTGTGATGCATTGTCCATTATCAGTTGAGAGGGTCTATCTAGAGACGAAAGAACAGTTTCCTCAATCCACTCATAGCTTTTCATCTCTGTAAAATAGTCTGCATTCTTTGTTTTTTGTTACAATTCTTGTCATAGTTCCATCTAATGACTATCATTTCTTTTCATTTGTGTGATTAGCATTGATCTGGGTTTCATCAATACACACAATATCATACCATTATTTACTCATTTCTCGTACTTCACATAAATATTTGCTTCTGAAAGATACTAGATGGGACATGCCATTAATTATATTTCCTCTGCCTGTATTCTTGTGAAAGGTGAAGAATATTGATTTTGAAGCACCGTTTGTTGTTTCACAGTAAAATGTTCAATTTCTTTATTTAACTGTTTCTTTATAATCAAACATTCTACACGTTTCTCGTTTAATAACCTCTTTGCCAAAACTATCTAACTTGTCCTTCCTGCCTTGCGTTTGTTGTAGTCATTAAAGAAGAGCTTTCATAGTCTTTCATAGTCGTGTGAGAATTACCTTTGACTTAAAACCAAAGCGTGCATCGTTCTCTTCTCTGGTTTTGAAATACAATTATAGACTCCCACGTCTAGCCTAAGTAGAGTTTTACGGCTAGAGTTTTACCGTTAAGGTTAATTTACGCCTTTGAGTGATATGCAAACGTATTGTAATGACTTAGACATGGACATTTCTCGTGCATTGTGAAACATTTGGTGTAAACTGTGAGTGAGCGTTTTCCAATTCCTGTAAGAACACGAGACATTTTTACTTTCCGATTTTCAATCAATAAAATTACGAATTAGTTACTGTAGTGCGGTGAAAAAATTATTAACCCGAAATGATTAGCATTCACATGGTTGCCTGGTTATAGTGAATTAAAAAACTGCACGTATTTACGAACGGACTAGAAAACCTTCTGTCATTTTTCACATTGTCATTGTTCTACAGCCATCATGAAATGTTTTAACAAGTTTTCCCAAGGTCCTTCATTGCTCTTGTTATTGCGTTTCCCCAAGGTCCTTCATTGCATTTGTTCTTGTTTATCTTTTCAGGGATAAATGTCTCAGTAAATCTTATATACAGGTGGCCACTAGACATCTCTTCTATTTCTAATACTTTTATTGTTGCTCTTTGTGTGAAATCCGTGTCAGATCACTGAATTCTGCCACTTTGAAAGCGTGCTGCTAGTCTGAATTGAATTACATGACACATTTGATGTGTCATTACCTAATATAGTTTTGTGAAACAATTCATCAGTATGTATTTAGATGTTACCAGTAACAACCTCGAGGCTGAACACTCCCTACTCCAACTCTCAAGTTATAATATTTATTTGACTTTGACCTTTCCGTTCTCCCATCTAGTAACTGTGTTACTACTCTCCTCCCACATGAAGTTCGATTTCAAAAGGATCCCTCTAGATATACACGAGTATAAATATTTTCTAATGGCCCTTGATGTTTTGTTGCTAGAGTATGCTATTGTGTTATAGTTTAGTTATAACGAACCAGAAACAACCAAGTGGGTGGAAGACCTTTGTTTAGCTAACAATAAACATACGTCTCAGATGTACGTACTGACACTACCGCTAGGATTTAACGTATGCTAGACATAAACAATAGATACCGCACCTGGCCTGGTATGGAACACTCCTTCAGTTTTTCCCCTCACGTGGGGCAAGACGTAATCATCCCAGCATGCATACTCAGGACATAATCTTGATCTATGTAAATTCTTGTACCACTTTCATGGAAATTCATTCATTCGCTGTGTTGCCTAAGCCACTGACCTTGACTTCCAGCGACAGAAGGAATGTGTTTGTCTTTATTTTGCAATGTCTACTTGACATGCCAGACTCTGTTGAACAATGGTAGCAACAGGTTCACCCAAGGTGGGGGGCTCAGCACTCTGCAGACATACTACCCTAGATGTGAATGTAGAACAATTGCCAATTCACTGTGGGCCACAATTTCTTCATACATTTTTTCAATAGCTGCTCTCAATAGGAGGATTAGGACAACACCTGGTTATAATTTTCCCACACGGTTACTGGGTACTGGGCAGTGGTAGCGACATGTGCTCGCCTTTGATGAAATAGTTGTTTTGGGGAAGACTAGACACTGCTGCTTTGTGAGAAGCTCAAACCTTGTTACAATTATGACATTTATAAGGATACTGCTGAACATAAATTTCAAGATAGGATCACAGATGTAGAAGTTCTTTTGCAGGCTGAGATGGCAAGCATCCGCACAACTCTGTGCAAATTGCAGCTTAGATGCACTGACCATGTTGTCCCCATGTCAGATGAGCGGCTTCCAAAATGCGACATTGACCCTGGTAATTGGGAGAACATTGCTGCTGATCGCTCTGTCTGGCGTAGTAAAAATCTCTTCTGGCATGACACATATGGAGCAGACAAGAATCAAGGAAGCTGCATGGAGACGAAAGGCAAGAGACGAGTTACCTTCACCTGATGGTTAGACAGTGTATCTCTGCCCTCAGTGTGACAGACACTTTCGGGCTCGGATTGGTTTGTTTATCCACCAATGAAACCACTCCAGGATTGACATAACGATGGGCAAACAACATTTATAAAAATGAATAGTTGTCCATTTGGAAACTTATCTCCTTGACTAAGATATAACAAGTCCTAATTCATAGGCTGCAGATAAAGAATGTGAAGTCAGTAACATACCTGATATTAAAACAAAAATTATAAGCACTGTACACAACATTTTTTAAAATTGTTTCTGCATTATTGTTATATGATTGATTATTGAAAGATTGAGAAAGAGATTCTCATATTTGCTATCATTTGTTTGATGTGGTTGCATTTGCCATCTAACTGTCACATATCCCTGTTGCTTATTTTGATACTTGCATGTTGCCCCATTCATATCACTTTGACCATACACATTGTGATCAGGATTTTGTTTTTATTGAGAATGGAGTACTCTTATTATTGTAAGTGGCATGGTTTTTTTAAATTTGTTGACAAATTTTGATATGGTATGAGAAAAAGGAATACATTTTTAACTGAGTGAAAGATACCAATATGCCATAAAGACAAATGTATTAGGCCTGCAAAATAATTAGTTTTTAAGTCTTAACTCCGTACTTGCTTTTTGTTTCATTCCATTTGAATGAGTCTAGCATTATTACTATAAAATGAAGTGACAAAAAGTTCACCATCTCCTGACATGAATTGTTTTGTTATAAAAATAAGGTGGTAATCACTGTCATATAATTCTATTTAGTATGTTAGAGATAGAATCAAGCTACTTTTATTTGAGAAGGCTGGACATTTGGGCAATGAAGGTGAATGTATTATATTTTACATTTGTTTTGTAATGAACATACAGTGACTAAATGCTGTCTTTAGTTGTTGAATGACTTCATGAAATGTTTACCATAATGAACATACGGTGACTAAATACTGTCTTTGGTTGTTGAATGACTTCATTAAATGTTTACCATAATGAACATACGGTGACTAAATGCTATCTTAGGTTGTTGAATGTCTTCATTAAATGTTTACCATAATGAACATACGGTGACTAAATGCTGTCTTTGGTTGTTGAATGTCTTCATGAAATGTTTACCATAATGAACATACGGTGACTAAATGCTGTCTTTGGTTGTTGAATGTCTTCATGAAATGTTTACCATAATGAACATACGGTGACTAAATGATGTCTTTGGTTGTTGAATGTCTTCATGAAATGTTTACCATAATGAACATACAGTGACTAAATGCTGTCTTTGGTTGTTGAATGGGTTAACATTTCTTCAGCAAATGTTTACCATAATGAAGCAAAAGAGTCAAAATTGGTGTTGTGGATGTGAGTATTCAGAACCCCTCGTCTGCAAGGATATTTACTGTATGAAATGTTGAGCTGTAAATAATTCTTAAGCTGGAATAATTTATAAATGTGTACAATTTCTGTACATAAACACGACCAATCATTTCTTCTCAAACAAACAATATTATCAAACATGTGAGTACGTGCTTGATTATGTGGGTGAATGTTCACTTGCATATTTCTCATTGGCTATGTAACTATGTTAAGTACTGTCACTGTGAGTTCTCATATGTAATAGAAGTTCCAAGATGAATCCATAAACATGATTGTTTTTACATTTAGTGTGAGAAATGCAAGTTGATTAGATTGTTCTGTTAAAGAGAGCAGCTTCTGCAAGGTAAAAAGTTGTAGTGCTTGTAAGTCAGCTTTCATGTTACTCATTGACTATATGCTGTCAATGTATTGTATAAAATCCTAAAATAAACATAGTGCTACAGTTTTTAATGTTTATTATCATACATTTATGCTTATTATGTTGTGCTATGAACGAATAAGTGCAGTTTAAGGGTTGTATGTGATCTAGCATATTACTTATTGGGTATGTATATACTTTGTGTACTGTCATTTTTGATTCTCAAATGTATTATAAATCCTAAAGTGAACTAGAACAGTTATTTTTACATTTAGTGTCAGGAATGTTTGCTTATCAGATTGTGCCATGAATTAATACCTGTGGCAGGTAAAGGTGGTGTCTGGTTATTGGTTGTATGTCAGTTTGCTTCTCATTGACTGTGTGCTGACACATTGTTTTTTCAACTCCATTAGAGATCTGAAGTTAAATAAGCTACATGCAGCTGTTTTCAGTATACTAAAATTGCTGTGCTACAAATGACCAATCACCTGCAGTTTAGAGATAGTTTGTCTTCTTGTATATTCCTCATTGACAATCGTCATCCTAATTTCTCAGATGTTTTAGAGATCCTAAGACAAGTCCATTGCTACATCTGTTTTTATGTAGCTTGACTTAACGTCTTTAAACTGATTTAGAAGACTATGCAGAGTCTGTATACATTCAGTTTCTTTTACAATTTCTTGATTAAAAACTATGCGCATTCAACCTATTCTTGAATGCGTTAATTGACCTTGCCTCCACTATTTCCGGAGTCAATGCATTCCAAGAATTCACCACTCTCTGACTAACAAAATATTTTCTAATATCTAATCTGGACCTTTCTTTAATTAATAAGTAGCTGTGCCGTTTTGTTCTTGTTGGTGGTTGTATTGTGAAAAATTTGTTATAGTCTAATTTATTCTTTCCGTTGATTATTTTATAATCCTGTATTAAGTCACCTTGAATTCTTCTCTTTTCTAGAAACTCTAGATGGGTTTTTTAAGTCTACCATCATCACTGTAATTCTAAAATCTCATTATCAGTTTTGTTGCATTGTAAGAAATTTGTTGTGCAGCAATGATCAGATGCTGTTTAGTTGTTGCATGACATCTTGCAAGTCAACCATCACTGATATTAGCTTCTCTTCTGTTATGCTGATCCTGGAACAATCCCTGTCTAATTTCGCTGTTGTTTTCAGATTGCCTTGTGGAAAATATTTGTTTAGTAGATTGTACTAGGAATAAATAACTGCTAGAGGGAGCTGACACTTCCTCACCTTTGACCTGACTATGTTTTAATAGACAATATAAGTTATCTACTTCAAATACTTGCTATTGTTATCTGTATCAGCTTATCTGAGAAATAGCTCCATTGTAAACAGGTAAGTAGGTGTGCCAAGTGAAAAAGGGAAATGACTTCCTTATGTGTGGGTGTAGTTTTGTTATCACATTTTCTGATTAGCTAGCTTACTTAGTACATGATAAAAATATGTGTCCATATCAGTTATACATTGTTTGGAGACACAGGGGACATCTCCGCTGAAGTTGTGAACTATTTATGTTAGCTAATCTTGAAAGTAGGGGGAGAGAGGAGGGAAGCTGTGACCATGGTTGTTCTTCTTCTTCTTCTGCGTTTGTTCTCAATCTCCCGCTACCAAGTCCTGTACAGGTCTTCGCAAGTAGCAGAATGTAGTCCCGAGAACGGAATGCGTTGTGTCGCTAGTTTACAGCTTTGCTGCGATATTTGCACCTTTTGGTCCGACACATCCGTCTTCGGTGGCGCCATGGTTGTATTATCTGGTAGTAAGGGGGAGAGGGGGAAGTGTGTGTGTGTGTGAGACGGCTGTGACCATGGTTGTCATGTGTGGTGTGATAGTAGCTGCTGTTGGAGGGAGGGAAGTGATGATAATTGGGACCATAGTTATGATCTATTATGATCATAGTAAGACTTTGAATGGGGACAGGATGGGCTTATTATTCTGGTAGCTGACATTGTTGAAGGATGAGGAATGAACAGCTGTATCCATATCCACAAGTATGATCTCTTGGTGATAGTGGTCCTTGTTGCAAACACAGTTATGGATGGGTATAGGGCTTAGAAAAGCTGCAGGGGTTTTGGTAGAACTAGGGGATTGTGATACTGAAAGAATCTATGGTATTAGGCACCTGATACTTTTGTACAAGCTGGGAAAAAATCCACTGTAATTATTTCTGTTAAATGGCTATTGTTTGAAATCATTGTCTATAACTTCTGAGACACATTTCTGTTGCTACAGCCCTCTCAAACAGCTTGAATGTAAATAATTGAATCAAATCCTTTCAGTTCGCTGTGGAGTACAGCAAATTTATGCCAGGTCATCCCGTACTGTGCCATCCATTACAACTCTTGCTACATCTTCATTATTCTTATTTCTGTTTCTATCATTCTTCTTCTGTTGTTTTTTGTTGTCTTCCCCCATTTCATATTCTCTTGGATTCCAGAATAGAGACTGACTAGCAAATGCAACCCCCCCCCCCCCCCCCCCCCCCCCCGCCCTCCACTTGCCTCGTTTCTAAAGGTAGATTGCATTGCACTGTGTATTGCACTTCAGCATGTATTTTTTTAAATGGTTTTACCTCTCATACAGGTATGACCTCGCTAGTTCATGAATCAGAAAACATGCAAGTTTGCTTTGGGAGCCATGGCACTAATCAGTTCACTAAGTCATGACCCCCACACCCCCCCCCCCCTCCATCCCTCCCCCACCATCACCAACAGTAATGGTATCACCTCATTTTTATAGTGTGTCACCTGTCCAATGTGCTTGCTAGTGTACTCTTCTCACCTCCAATTCCAATTTATCTGGTTCTTTACAATAGTTCCACACAGTGATGTTGTCATACTGTGGCATTTTAATCATCATGATACTGTGCAAGCTTGTCAATGTTAGTATATTTGTTTGTTGAGAACATGCTATGAAAACAAATCTGAGATGGCTAGCAGAGAGATAAGAAGAGGGTGACATAGTGAAAACCAGTTGTTAATTTTGTATTAGGTAACTGAGTGGCACATTTAGAGGACCAAATTAGTGCACAAATTAATGTCTGCATTTAATCAGATTTGAATGTGCACAGTCGTAAGGGCTCTTTTACTAGGGACTAATGTTGACTGTTATAATTTTGGTGTTGAAGCCACTGCATGTAAAATAATTTATATGTATTTGCATTTTCTAGGCCAGAGATAGATGTGTATGTATTGTAGTTTTCATCTTCTGAGCCAGCAGTTCTTAAACTTTAGTAGCCTGAGGACTAACTCATTATCATTCTTGCATCCCCTGTAACAGCTCCACAAATCCTCGGTTTGAGAACAAATATTCTAAGTTGATAATAGATATGTACATATTAATGAGTTTCTATTAAAGTTATATTTTGTGAACTTGGTCAATAAACCATATTATGTTTTGTTTTTAAATGTTCTCAGTTTAGTTGAACTGTATTAAATATATGATAGTGTTTATGTAATTCAGTCTAGCTTCAATGTTGTGTGTATAGTTTTATTTACATATTTACATTATAATTTGTGTTTTCTCTCAAATGTATTTCTTCATGTCTACCTCTCCATCCAGGAATCGAATATTAAATTGAATATTACATGTTAAAGCTAGAGAATTTTAATCATTGACAAGCCAGCTAAGCTGCATTTTAAATTCAAGAATAGCTTTTGTTATCTAAAGTCACATGATAGGTAGACAATATGTGTTAAGGGAGTGGTAGAACAGCTAAAGCTTCCAATGTACAGGTGATTCTTGCCCAGAAAATTATTGTAGGAAAATTAGTATTGCATTGTAGGATATATATGCACAAATGTAATTATGAATTATTGAAAAAGGTAGTATTGATGTAGATTTTTTTGAATATATAGCTAAACTTTATTTTTAAAACAAATTTGAATAAGAAATTCCCAGGTTATTTAGAATGATTACTGGGTATTCTATTTAATTTGGCAGTAACAAAAATAAGTCAGCTAGAAAATGCTCCAAAATGTGGGCATATTATGATTAATACTATGCATTAGTATAGTTTAAAAGGAATTTGAAATATTGATACATGAAAAATGGTTGAAATTTAGATGTCATCAATTTAATTAAATAACACTATGTCAGATTTTCTTACTGAAACATGAAAATGGCAAAAAAAGGAACTATACCTCAAGCACACATAATATAAGAACATAACTAATGAGATATAGGAAAAACGTGATTGTTAGAACAAAAGGAAGTACAAAATATAAAGAACACGTTCATAAAATTGGATGTTGGAAGTCAAGACATATGGACAACACACTGGCATTAGTTTGAAATCTGATTTAGAAATTATGAAAAATGTTGCTGTAAAACTTTATTCCTATTGCTGGGATAGTCCAGGGGTTTTTAGACTACTGTTGTCACGTCTGATATCGGAAGGTTTTGGCATGCTCAAATAACCTGACAATTGTGGTGTTTCACATGGTCAAGAACAACAAAATATGATAAATTGTCTGGTTATAATGAGGCCTACCACAAGCTTCTTGTATAAGTACATGGACATACAAGTCAAAAGGAATACCCCAAGGACATTAAAGGTCAGCGTCTATTTGGTTGCAAACGACAGTGGTATGTTCATGTGAATGTTTCAGATGACTTCTCCAGCATTATACTCAATGGAAGAGAATTGGGAACAAGAAAGAAAGGATCATCTAAAAATAATCTGGACACTTATAAAGACAAATGGTCGAATAAAACCTTAATAGAAACATAAGAATGGACCAATCTCTGACAAGAAGAGGCACAGACAGCGACCACTGACAGAAAGGGATGGCGTGGGATTTTGTGAGGATGTCTTCATGTGTGCCTAAACGACCTCACCGGTTATGGGATGACCTGACCTGGACTAAGAAACATAAAAAAGCAGACATAAGTTGGAAAAGGCAATTTATAAAGCAGTAAGGGAAAAAGCAGGTATAAGTTGGAACAGGTAATTCATAAAACAGTAAGGCAAAAAGCAGACATTAGTTGGAACAGGCAATTCACGAAACAGTAAGGCAAAAAACAGATATAAGTTAGAACAGGCAATTCATAAAACAGTAAGGTGTGATGCCCCAAAAACATCCTAAGTTACATCATGAAGAAAATAAAGACTTAATGCAAAGCACAACAGTTTCTGGAATCTTCAACTGCATTTAGAGCATTAGCAGTCATGAAAAGAGAAGCAATGCTTGTGTATATCTTCATTGTTTTAGTGATGATAACCATTAACTGCTCATAAGCAAGACAATGATGTATTATTTGTCATTTCATCCACAGTTTGATATTTATAATTTTTTTTAAAGCATTCTTTTCACAAATTTATTTAGACAATACCTTGTTCATGTTATTAGTTATTGGAACAGCTGGTAACATTGATTTACTCTGGTATTTTTCTTGTGTCACATTCCCACTGACCTCAAACCAGAACGCCAGTGTTGAGGATCTATTGTTTAAAATACTGGTTACTGACATGCACAGACAGTTCAATTTAAGTCAATAAATAATATTTGTCTTCAATTTGAGGAGGACTATAGGTGCATATTTATAATGAATACCTATTTCTGCCCTTCTTGACTTCAAATCTTACGATCAGAAGTGTAAGCTTGACAGGTGTAATAAATATGTATTTTAAATTCCTGTAATTTGACACTGCTTGACCTTTGTGAAAACTTAACTAACTATTAGTTGTCCAGTGTACTGCAGTTTTATTTTTGAAACAATATCTGAAAATATTCAAATGTCTGAAACATACATTAAATTGTTTAAATTCTTCTAATTAAAAAATTATAAATAAAACACTTCCACAATTCTCAATTTTAGCAGAGGACATTGAACTGTTTCTAAATCTATCAACTTTAATACTTTATAATCGGATGGAGATTCAGTTCATTTGCGAGAATGGCAGACACAGGAGTATTTGGTCAAAATAATAAAAATGTATTATTAGGTAAAAATTATACAAGAGTATATTCCACATTTTGTACTTTCACAGAGATATTAAATCAAAGAAATAGATACATTAGACAACAAAAACAATAAGAGACTGCTTATATATAGTGGGAGCTGTCAAGGACATTTTTATTATATCCTGTCATTAGACCAAATTTAGATGAATGTGAAATATCAGAAAATGATTGAAATCTTGAGATGCATTGCACTTTCTTGATTACACCATAGAAGGGAGCACTGGTTTTAAGTTGGAATTAGCTTCAGTGGTTAGAGTGATTGTCTCTCATAACAGAGGGAATGGGTATATTTATCAATTTTGGTATGATTCAGTGTACCCAACTGTAAATGGGTACCTGACTTATAAATTAGGTACAGCAAAGACACTTCACAAAAGCTGAAACCTCAAACAATCAGCATTTGCTAAGGTACTGTGTGCCTTCAGTTTTCTATTTGTTTGAAAACACATTTATTGTTAAAAACATCAGCTGCAGACTGGAAAATAGAACACCTCAGATATCAATAAAATAGAATGGAAAAGCAATTATGCTGGATGTGCAAACAATATGGCTTGTTATGCGGGAGATATTGAATGACACAACATGTGTTATTTTTGTTTGACATTTACCATGTAGAAGAAGTGTTGATATCGATAAATGTCAATTGTTGAAACGTGTATTTTTTTTTTGGTTTGGTTATTTGCTGTGTTCTTGGTATTGAGGGTATTGAGATTGTCAAGTGGGAACTGTTTAGCACAGTTTTGTATAACATAGGTCTTAAACAAGTACATCGTTTGGTAGATAAGATGAGACAGATCAGATACAATAACAGTATGTAAGCCATTTCTCATAGCATCTTGAAATTGAAGAGTGGTTTAACCATACAGAGAAAATAACAAGCTTCTACCATCATGAACCTGCAGAGTGTACAGCTTCAAGTGTATGTTGGTTTAACTGTTGGTACTGGTGAAGTGGCGTTAGGGCCAATGTCACGTAATCTGCACTAACAAGGGGGAGGGTGGGAGATAGCAGACACGATCTTAGTTGAATTTGTCTCTCTACCTCATAGGCGGAAGCTGATATTTATAAATTTTTTTAAAAGTAAATTTAAAGAACGTTTTATATAGAAATGTGACCAACTGAAGTCATTAGTTTGATCCCTTATTGCGGCCTTATGCTGTTACTACAAATGGTTATCTTGTCTGAGGTTAAACCCAACCCAGTTGACTTTATGTACTGTAGATGCTGCTTATTTGACAGTAGCAATTTTCTGCACTTTTGTTCAGTGGTCTGGTTAAGTTTTAGTTGCCTTTATATATCTCTGCATGTTTATTTTAGTCTAATGTATTTATTTCTTACATTTTGATTTGTTCTGTTCTTTTTTCTAATCGACTGTGATAACAGTCCGCATTGTAATATATATTTGATGTATACATTCTGTTGTCATACTTTCTCTGATTTAATTATATATTGTAATAAAACTGTATGTTTGTGGTTATCTCAATGAGTTTTTGTTTGTGTACATTTTCAATTGTAACGATCATCAAAGATAAACTAGAAACTTTTACAGTAGGAACTCTTCTAAATTGGGAAAGTACGCCAGCATCCACTAAACTTCCGCGTTCTAAACTAGGACGGCATTTCTGTGCACTACTTTCCTCTGCCGTTGATGGTTTCATCTCATGTTTACTATTCCCAGCTCTTTCAGGCCGAATTGAATATGTTCAAGTGTCTTTCTCTCGCGTCTTCCTTTGACCATGTTACAGGCACTTGGCTGACATATGGCTGACGACTACAGGCCGGCTCGCCACTGCTGGGGTAGTTTAGTGGTTTTTAGGTTGACGACTACAGGCCGGCTCGCCACTGCTGGGGTAGTTTAGTGGTTTTTAGGTTGACGACTACAGGCCGGCTCGCCACTGCTGGGGTAGTTTAGTGGTTTTTAGGTTGACGACTACAGGCCGGCTCGCCACTGCTGGTGTAGTTTAGTGGTTTTTAGGTTGACGACTACAGGCCGGCTCGCCACTGCTTGGGTAGTTTAGTGGTTTTTAGGTAGACGACTACAGGCCGGCTCGCCACTGCTGGGGTAGTTTAGTGGTTTTTAAGTTGACGACTACAGGCCGGCTCGCCACTGCTTGGGTAGTTTAGTGGTATTTAGGTTGACGACTACAGGCCGGCTCGCAACTGCTGGGGTAGTTTAGTGGTTTTTAGGTTGACGACTACAGGCCGGCTCGCCACTGCTGGGGTAGTTTAGTGGTTTTTAGACTGACGACTACAGGCTGGCTCGCCACTGCTGGGGTAGCCTATTAGGCGCCATCTAAGCTGCTATAAACAAACCACTTAACCATGGCCGGTTTTTTTGCCATGTCACACAGTTAGTCGCCTCTTACGACATGCTCTCTGTGGGATAGTAGTGCTATTATTGTCCTTGTCATAGACATAGACTCCGGCGGACCACTCTGGAATATTGCTTGTGTATCTCTAAAACTGATGAACATATCATTTCGAGAAGTGCATATATATGTATATATATATATATAAAACATACCTTGATGACCATTGTGAGACAAGCAGTGTTCCCGTTGCTCCAGCTATACAGCCGTGGTTCAAGCTCTCAAACAGGCTGCCAACATGATCCAGAACAGCAATTCTGTTTGCCACTAAGTAGTCATCTTCACGGACGCATTATCTGTGCTGCAAGCTCTTAAGGGGGCTAAACTCTCGCTTCTGAGAAGGGAACTGGGTAGGGTAGCTACTGGAAAGTGAACTATACTCCAGTGACTGCTATTCCACTGTGGAGTGCCTGGAAATGAGAGGGAAGATGGGCTTGGAAGAAGGAGAGAAGAATGCGAACAAGAAGACAGCGAAATCACATACTTTAAGAACAAGAGAGTTGTCCAGGCTGTCAGAAAAGAACACAACCAACCCAACGATGACTACCACACCCTTGACCGGCAAGGTCAGACTATCATTCTTCGCCTCAGGACTGGACACAATAGACAGAATAAACACATATACAGGCTTCGTCTATCTGCTTCGCCGCTGTGTACATATGGGACAGGCGAACAAACTGCCGAGCATGTTTTGCAGGACTGTCCTCTGTATGGTCAGTTAAGGAGGACACACTGGCCAAATGATTCGACACTACGATCAAAGCTGTATGGAGATAAAGAGCAACTGCAGTCAATGGTCGAGTTCATTCGCGAAATCTCACCTGATGGTATAAACATCTATGATGCGATCACAAGAAGAAGAAGAAGAATAGACTCAAACACTACAGCAAAGTAAACCCGCAGCCTGTTAGGCGCGATCTATGCTGATCTAAACAAATCACTTAACTATGGCCGATGTTAAACCATGTCACACAGTCAGTCAATAGTCATATTAAACGGGATTTCTGTCAGCAGTCATATTATACATAGAGAGTTTCTGTCATCAGTCATATTAAACATGATGGGATTCTGTCTGCAGGCATGCCGAAGACGGATGTGTCTGACTGAAAGATGCGACACAACGCATTCCGTTCTCCGGACTACATCCTGCTGCTTGCAAAGGCTTTTTCAGGGCTTGGTAGGTGGAGATTGGGAACGAACGTAAAAGAAGAAGAAGAGGATTTCTGTCAGCAATCATATTAAACATAGATGATTTCTGTCAGCAGTCATATTAAATATAGATGATTTCTGTCAGCAATCATATTAAACATAGAGGATTTCTGTCAGCAATCATATTAAACATAGAGGGTTTCTGTCAGCAATTGTATTAAACATAGATGATTTCTGTCAGCAGTCATATTAAACATAGAGGATTTCTGTCAGCAATCATATTAAACATAGAGGGTTTCTGTCAGCAATTGTATTAAACATAGATGATTTCTGTCAGCAGTCATATTAAACATAGAGGGTTTCTGTCAGCAATTGTATTAAACATAGATGATTTCTGTCAGCAGTCATATTAAACATAGCGGGTTTCTGTCAGCAATCATATTAAACATAGAGGGTTTCTGTCAGCAATCGTATTAAACATAGATGATTTCTGTCAGCAGTCATATTAAACATAGAAGAATTTCCGTTAGCAGTCATGTTAAATAGTAGGTACTTCTGTTAACCTGAGGATAGCAACCTCATGGTGTAACACTATTACGATTAAAACCGCCACTGCAAGTACAACTTTCCGTATACGGACAAGTTGAAGTAGTGACCAATACTTGACTTGATGCGAAAAAGAGAATCAATCAATACATACGCATATAACCATGCGATACCACACAATCGATACCATACAAAGAACTTACTATAATAGAGCTAGAGGTGTTATTCATGGCTGGTTGCTATTATTGTGCTTATTAAAAACATGCGAAGAATCCATAACGTTTACCGTAAAATTCTTGTCTATCTATTGAAAAAGAACGCTTACTTTTCTTGTTCATATATACCATATATCCTATAGTTAGTAGTGGGAGCACAGGTCTCAGAAAATCCGAATACCTGTAAAAGAGGACTAAAAATAGGAACGTGGAATGTTCGTACACTTCACCAAGCCGGAAAACTAGACAACCTGAAAACAGAGACAGGTGCTATGAATATATATATATATATATATATATATATATATATATATATATATATATATATATATATATATATTGGGTGTGACAGAAACACGATCGAAAGAAACTTGGTACACACAGAATGATAAATACATTTTTATACATCCAGGAAGCGAACAGCATATAAGAGGTGTTAGTGTTTTATTACAGAAAGAATTCGAAAAATACATATGTGAATACTGGACACACAACGATCGAATAATGCTACTGAAAATCAGAGCCAGACCATTTGATATGTCCATTTTACAAACGTGTGCACCAACCTCAGATTACAGCGAAGAACAATTAGACTAATCATGAAGACTTGGAGCAGTCACTTAACACAGTGACTTCAACAGATATGCTAATTGTTATCGGCGACACGAATGCTATGTTAGGAAAAGGGGAATATAAAAACATCGTGGGAAAATATGGAATTGGAACAAAGAATGAAAGAGGAGAAAGAATGATTCAATTCTGCGAGGAAAACAAACTTAGTATTGGTAACACTTTTTTTAACATCATATTAGAGACTTATATACATGGAAAAGCTCAGGTGATATGACAAGAAATCAAAATTGATTTTATTATTATCAGACACAGATTCAGAAATATTGTTAAAAACACCAAGACGTAACCAGTAGCAGACATCAATTCAGACCACAATCCAGTTTGTATGAAGTGCATATACAACTCAAAATAACAGAGTGTAGAGGGACAAAGACACTTAATAAAGACAGGTCAGCGCTAAAACAACCAGATTTACGACAAAAGTATCAGGTAGCAGTAAAGAAGGTGAATGAAAACTTACAATCATAGGACAAGGAAGAAAACACAGAGAGGAGAATAAACACTAAATGGGAGAGTATAAAAACCAGTATCCAAGTAGCAGATAAATCATTACCGGATAAAGAACTTAGGAAAAACTAAGAATGGATGACAGATGACATCTTAACTAAAATGCCAGATAGAAAGAAGGCTAAAAACACTCCTGCATATTCATCACTACACAAAGAGATGCGTGCAATGTGCAGGCTGGCCAAAGAACAGTGGTTGGAAGAAAAATGTAAGGCAATAGAAGACATGGGACTAAAACGCAATACCAAAGAAATGCATATATAAATAAAGAAAACAACAAACAAGACACAGGTAGCCTAGAGTTGAGGATGCATCCGAGATATTTTTTTTTTTTGCGTTCGCCTTATTTATTTATTCCCCAAGGCGTATGTGCGTTACACTGTGGTTTTTATTTTGCGCCTGTCGGCCCAGTGCATCCGACTTCAGCATTCATTTTATGTAAGGGTCTGCTTTCTCCTGCATTTTCTAAGGGTTTGCTTCCCCGGGGTAACGGCCGGTGCTGTGATGGGGATCGAACCCAGCACCTTCTGGTTGTGAGCCGTGCCACTTAACCACTAGGCCACGCCGTCCCCTCCTCAGAGGTGGTAAGTGTGATTTTTACTATGAGAAAAGGGAAAGCAACAGGGCCGGACTCCATAAACATAGAATTTATAGATGCCCTAGATGAATTTGGTATAGATATACTAATCTGTATAATAACATATATAATACTGGACGCATACCAACAGACCTGAAAATATCTACGTGTATAATACTCCCGAAAAAACCTCCTGCAACAAAATGTTCAGACTTTAGAACGATAAGTCTAATAAGTCACACAATTAAAATACTACTAAAAATCATACAAGAGAAAATAAGAGGTAAAAATAGAGAGGGAAGTCTTAGAAGAACTATTTGGTTTTCGAAAGTTTAATGGAACACGGGAAGCAATTTTCTGTTTGTAACTTTGACAGAAAAATATATAGAAATACAAAATGACATTTATATTTGCTTTATAGACTACCAGAAGGCTTTTGACAGAGTTCAACATGAAAAATAAATTAAATGCCTCCAAGAAATAGGCCTAGATGGTAAAGACATAAGACTACTCCGTAATCTGTACTGGGAACAAACTGCTATAGTAAAATCAGGAAAGTTATGTTCTCCAAGTATTGATGTAGAAAGATAAGTGAGACATTGATGTGTGTTATCCCCTTGTCTTTTTAATATCTACACAGAACAAATATTCAAACATATAGAGGGGATGTCAGGGCTTGTCATTGGAGGAGTGGCAATGAACAATCTAAGATATGCGGATGATACAGTTTTGATGGCAAAAAGTGAGCAAGAATTACAGTAGCTTGTGACAACAATATACATAATAAGTTAAAAGTTTTGGATTAGAAATGAACATAAAGACAATAAAAACTATGATAATTGGAAAAAAAGCGACAAGAAACCATGTATGCAGATAAAAATAAAAGATTAATTACTTTAACAGGTACAGAGTTTTTCCTATCTAGGTCATATAATAACGGAAAAAGGCAGCTGTGAAGAAGAAATCAGAAAGAGAATAGGTACGGCCAAGATGGTATTCGACAACATGCGACACATACTGACATCCAAACAGATAAATCAGAATTTCAAAATGAGAATTGTCAGGCGTTATGTATACTCGTCGATACTTTATGGCGCAGAAACATGGACAATGAATGACAAGTTGGAAAAGAGTATTGAAGCTATCGAAATGTGGGTATATAGAAGATTGTGTCGCATTTCTTGGAAAGAGAAGAAAACAAATTTGAAGGTATTGGAAAAGTTTGGGGTGAAAATAGAATTAATAACCGAAATCAGGGTTAGACAGTTACGTTCTTTTGGTCATATAACAAGACATACCTCATTGTTGAAGACCATACTGGAGGGTACGGTAGAAGGCAGTGGTTCAAGAGGCAGACAACGCTTTAAGTGGGTGGATAACATCAGAAGATGGACTGGAAAAAGCCTCTCAGATTGCACAATTACAGCAAGAGATACACTTGAGATCCATTGCAGCCGACCTTCGATGCGGAGATGGCACCGAACTGAACTTGTCTATACACTTGTACCGTTAATCGACGTGGGAACATTCAAATACCTTTTTGTAGTTCAATTCCACTTCTAGTGTTGCAAATAGGTTGACTTTGTTATTTTGTCAATGTAAATGTCGAAGAACAATGGTAAAAGCTGACATCTCTGTTGTACACCATTGTAGTTATTTCAAAATCAAATGTGACTCAATTAGATGTTCCTATTCACGGACTTGCATAGGTCTGACATTTTTATAGTAATATAGAAATCTGCAGTACCGGACTCCAAGCTATAGAAGTCTGTATTATGGGACTCAAAGTTATAGAAGTCTGCGGTACTGGACTCCAAGCTATACAAGTTCGTTTTATGAGACTCCAAGCTATAGAAGTCTGCAGTACGGAACTTCAAGCAATAGAAGTATGCAGTTCAGGACTCCAAGCTATAGAAGTCTGCGGTACAGGACTCCAAGCTTTAGAAGTATGCAGTACAAGACTCCAAGTTAAAGAAGTATGCAGTACAGGACTCCAAGCTTTAGAAGTCTGCGGTACAGGACTCCAAGCTATAGAAGTCTGCGGTACAGGACTCCAAGCTATAGAAGTATGCAGTACAAGACTCCAAGTTAAAGAAGTATGCAGTACAGGACTCCAAGCTATAGAAGTCTGCAGTACGGCACTCCAAGATAAATATTAAATTAATATCATTAATATCAAATATTATTGCTAATAAGCAAAGCCCGAAAGAGACTTACTAGATCTCTGTCTTTGGCTCGTAACTAATAATTGTAACCACTTCATAATGTGCGGCTTCGTTAGTCACTGATAACAGCAAATATAATATGATATAATAGGAGAACGGCCACAAGAATAAGAGGTGTATGAGAAGACTGTATCACAACACAACACAACACAACAACACAACACAACACATGTATGCAGAGATTAACAACTGTTAATTATTACTCTGATCCGTTCATACAAAAACATGAGTGTGCTGGGAAAAGTCGAAAATGAAAGAACTTCACCATATCCTTCTACATGAGTATCCTGTGAAAGGTCGAAAATGAAATAACTTCCCCATATCCTTCTACATGAGTATCATGGGAAAGGTCGAAAATGAAAGAACTTCACCATATCCTTCTACATGAGTATCCTGTGAAAGGTCGAAAATGAAATAACTTCCCCATATCCTTCTACGTGAGTATCATGGGAAAGGTCCAAAATGAAAGAGCTTCACCATATCCTTATACATACGTTTCAATTGGACATTGACACGTAAAATACACTTTTCACTTGTATTTACTGTTTATCCATTGTCCGGCCACTCTCTGTTATGACAGACTGTTAACCGATGTTTCTGTTTATGATCCGTGTTTAGATTAACTCTTACATGGTGTATCATGTCACATATTCTAGCATAGCCTTTATTACCACTTATCGCTCATCAGAAAGTAAAACAAAATTTTACATTTTAGGATAGCGAGTTTGAGACTAATGTCGAAGTCTTGTTTTCTGGGTATGATGGGACTCGATATCATTGTGCGGAGAGTAGCCATGTGAGGGAGAAGAGGGGGCGGTGGTATGAGTAATTGATAATAATATGACATTTTAAGCGGGGGTAGGTTGGGGGGGGGGGATGTAATGAGTAATTGATAATAATATGACATTTTAAGCGGGGGTGGGTTGGGGGGGGGGGGGGTGTAATGAGTAATTGATAATAATATGACATTTTAAGCGGGGGTGGGTTGGGGGGGGGATGTAATGAGTAATTGATAATAATATGACATTTTAAGCGGGGGTGGGTGGGGGGGGATGTAATGAGTAATTGATAATAATATGACATTTTAAGCGGGGGTGGGTTGGGGGGGGGATGTAATGAGTAATTGATAATAATATGACATTTTAAGCGGGGGTGGGTTGGGGGGGGGATGTAATGAGTAATTGATAATAATATGACATTTTAAGCGAGGGTGGGTTGGGGGGGGGATGTAATGAGTAATTGATAATAATATGACATTTTAAGCGAGGGTGGGTTGGGGGGTGGGGATGTAATGAGTAATTGATAATAATATGACATTTTAAGCGAGGGTGGGTTGGGGGGTGGGGATGTAATGAGTAATTGATAATAATATGAAATTGAAAGCAAAAAGGGGGGGGGGGGAGATGTGTAATGAAGAATAACATGAGTTTGTAAGTGGAAAGAGACGAGGGCGGGGTTAGGGTATTCGAGAATGACATGGCCAACTGGGGCGTCATATAGTGGGCAAAAGACATATTAAACTGTTCAAACAAACAAAAGGCGGAGGGGGAGGGGCGTGTGGAGTAAAAAAACAACGTAAGAGTGACAGAGAGAGAGAGAGAGAGAGATAGAGAGAGAGATAATGATTGAGGTCTTGTACGAGATAAAAGAGAGCAATGAAGTTGTATTCATAGCATGGAATATAAAAATGAGAGAGAGAAAGGGGGGGGGGGAGAGCTTGCAAAATGGGTGTACATTGATAGAGTAGAGAAAATAAGGTGTGGAAAAAGGAGGGAAATAACGAAATAGGATATATGACAAAACAGAGAAAAGAAAATGAAATGTTATTAGTACTAAAGAAATTAAGAGATAGAAAAGAGAGTGAGTGAGAGAGAGAGAGAGAGAGAGAGAGAGAGAGAGAGAGAGAGGGAGAGAGAGAGAGCAAAAGAAAGACAAATGAGAACATATTTGAGAGTGTGTGGAAGATAGATAACAAAAGAAGAGAAACGAATAATACAGCACATTCAAATGAGGCAGTTGGAAAATCCAAACGAGGCGGTAGGTTGGGGATGCGAGGAGAGGAGGTGGCAGGGTTCTTCGTCTCTGGGCATGTTCATTGATTATGTCAGGTCTGCAAGCCCGTCGTCTAGAGAAAGTCTTGGCTAATCTCCCAAAGATCTGCCTCAGCTTTATTTCCACGTTGCAGGTCTGGCACGATAGGTCACCATGATCAGGACATCTCTGATGGATATGATACTATGTTCAGGTGTATGGATACTGGGCTGGGTTAACCATTAGGGAAAATAAGCCCATTCCTAGGGCACTAACAGAAAATGGATATCAAGCAATAATAACAATAGTTAACATATTGTCAGGTGTACACTGCCTTCAATATATAAAAAGTCCTATCTCACCGTCATGGGCACAATTACATGTCTTGATAGCTGCTGTCAATTTCAAGTCTCTGGCTGCTGTCAGCTATGAGTCTCTGGCTGCTGTCAGCTATGAGTCTCTGGCTGCTGTCAGCTATGAGTCGCTGGCTGCTGTCAGCTATAAATCCCTGACTGCTGTCAGCTATTAGTTGCTAGATGCCGTTAGCCATGGGTCCTTGGCTGCTGTCAGCTATTAGTTGCTAGATGCCGTTAGCCATGGGTCCTTGGCTGCTGTCAGCTATGAGTCTCGCTGCTGTTAGCTATGAGTCGCTGGCTGCTGTTAGCTATGAGTTGCTAGATGCCGTTAGCCATGGGTCCTTGGCTGCTGTCAGCTATGAGTCTCTGGCTGCTGTGAGCTATGAGTCTCTGGCTGCTGTCAGCTCATTAATTGCTGCATCTTCAGCCCTTTAACTGTGCATGATGGATCGCTAGGAATTACTTTCAGGAAGAGTGAGGAGAAAAGTAGATCTCTAGGACAGGACTCACATAAAAGAAGAAGTCAACAATATAGCTAGACATGAGGTGAACTGGAACCAGCAGAGAAAGAGGAGAGTGATAAAGTCAAAGAACACTCGGCGAAGAACAGAAGAAATGAAAACTAAATTAACTGTAGACTCATGGACGGACCTCAAGATGACAGTACAATATTGGAAGTAGAGGAGAACACTCATTGTATACCAATGCTGTCGGCCAGCTGAATTTAAATGGCCCGCCAAAGCTCGAACAATATTTGTAATTTGTGTGAAACAAAAAACTGTCCAAATGGTGAACGGGGATCAACAAAATAAAATAAAGCGTTATATTGTATCACAACTAGTGCCATATATAAAACGATAATTTTAAAAATAATAACTATGTAGCACATTAATGCACAATCCATTGCAGACGACCCGCAAAATTCTTCCTCGAATCTTCTATTTCTTACTGAAATTACATACCACCTGAACAAATATTATCTATACTGAAGAAGAAAATTAGCGATTTTGAAACAAATCTGGATTTGTTTATCAGTCAATTGAATCAGTCAAATTTTACACACTTTCCAGCTTTTTTATTGGCGGCACAAGAATTTGCAGCTATAGTTAAATGTAAGCAGTTCAACCTGTTACTAGATAAGTTGAAAGTGGATTTTTTTGCTCGTTTCCAAGACATTAAGACATTGGAAGTCTGACACCATTGCTGCATTTGATTGAATATCCATTCACGTGTGATATTTTTTACCATATGAGCAAAGATGCAGATATTTTGAGAAGATGAAGATGCACTACAGTTTGGAATAATTTAAATAGAATATAATATGGCTTTTCTGGACAAACAAAAGGTTAGACTACTAGCAAAGTTCTGGAACACGTTTTTCCTGGTGAATTTCCACACTTATCGAAATGTTGTAAAATGGTATTGACCATGTTTGGAAGCACTTACATATGTGAAGCTGAATTTTCTGCAATGTCCAACATCAAGTCAAAACATTGAAACTCTTTGAATGACGAACATTTAGAAAGTCTAAAGACGGCAGCTGTTACATAATACCACCCTCAAACTAAAAAAATGGCAAGTGCAATTCAAAATCAAATATCTCACTAAAAATGAGATTGAACTTTTATTGTGCGTGTTGACCTTTTATAAATCATACTTAAATGCATTGTTTTATTATTATTACAAGTAAATCTTAATAAAGTTAATAACTGTAATTTATTTTTGCAGTCGTTGTTTTTGGTCTTTCTGGTGTGGCCCTCGTCTAAACGATTTTGTTGGGTGGCCCAAGGTGTGTGAAAATGTTGGACATCATTGCCCTATGGGATCACCAAGGAAATGTTATACCTGCTTAAAGGACAAGTCCGTGCCTCCTTCTGAGGCGTTGTTGTTGTTGCTGTTGTTGTTTTGCGAATGTCCACAATGAGTATGTTACTCTTTTGTGCGCCCTGAAAAGTAAATTAAGTGGTGGGCTGCTATAGGTTTCCTCGGGAAAAACACATGACAAAAAAAAGTTGATTAAAGTTGAGTTTAATCAAAATTTTAAAATGGGTATGGTTAGATACCGCACCGAGACGAGAACACAAACAAAACCTACGTTTCGACCAATAGGCCTTCATCAGGGACAACAATACTGAACTAACAAATCAACATATAAGAACAAATGGTGTAGGTTTCCTCAGACCTCGAGCGTGCTGATGAATATGGGCCGGGGTCCTCCAAGCGGTTGTGCTATCTTTGACTTAATCTGCGTGTCGCTCACTACTACGGGGATCACATCGATCCCTCACCTCGTTAGTCAGGCTGCCATAAAAACAGCCTGTTTCTAGTGAGGGCTACTAGGGTGCCGAGGTGAGGGTCTTGGCCAATATTTTGCCTAGCTCTAACTAACATGTCTAATCAGTATGTTATGCCTGACCAGACGTCAGTCTTCCTCCAGGAGCATTAGTACGTTCCCATTGAAACAGAAGTTGGTAGACGACGACTTAATGACGACACGCTACAGATGCTACCAACTACAACATAGAAGCATACCTGGAGATTCCAGAGGATGAACATACAAACATTTATATTTTATATGTAATATTTAACATAGTGCACTGTACAATTTTACGTTCAACAGATCATATATAACAAATGTTTATACCCCCCCCCCCCCGCCACCTCCCCTTTTCCCTCCTTCACGAAACCTTTTTTCTCAGATTAAATCTTCTTGCGACTCAAACACATTTAATCATTTACTGTACATCATCCGGTTGTAATTAAGAGGGTGCGCTGACCATTTGATGAGAATCGACATAAAGTCTATTTTCAGTAACGTGCAACGTTGAAAAGTCCACTGCCCTAACAAGGATGAGCTTAGCGGTGGTTAAATGCGTTTCAAACATCTTATCCACCCTTTTTTATTTGAAAAGATTGCCAATACATGGACAACACCTATAATTTACTGAGAGATGTGTAAAAAAATACACTAAGATCGTGTGTTGCCATAGTGGAACAGGTTACAAACAGATACGTCACACACGAAGCCTCTGGCCAATACATCCACATTACAAACAGATACACACACGCGTCCATTCACTGGTCAAAACGCCCTTATATAACCTAAAAGACTATGGTATGTAGTTGAAAGGCCTGTGTCTTCATAAGTAGTATCAAGAAAGGCAAACCTTTAATCAAACATCTAAAAAAGTGAATTAACAACAGCTCATTTTGCAGAGGTAGGCACGCCCATTTTCAACCGAGTTGAAACACGAAAAGCCTCTGGGCATTTTGCCAGCTTGCCCAGACAGTAGTGTCGGACTGTGGGAAAGTTCTGCTTACATTTTTATGTGTGCACCCTTACCGCATTCTTCAGATTGCTATAAGGTATAAAGGACCACTGGATAGATCGAACAAGGTTATTTTACCTGTGTTCAATAAAAAAAAAAACCCCGATCACTACCGTATACTCTGTTTTCTAAACGGTGCATACAATTCAATCGAACTTGGCAACGTGCTATGGTTTTATAAGACCTCTTCACATTTGATGCATTTTACGTGAAAGCTGATTCTTAGAGTACAATATTGAGGGTCGACATTCGCGTACGTAGGGTCCGATAGAATTATGTTGACGAGGTCATTTGCAAAATTTAATATTATCAAATTATTGTATTAATGATGACATTAACAAAAATGATACAACGTCAAAGCAAGATCTAGAAGACGTTCGTGATCCTGCTTCAGTCGACATTCGTTGTAGAGATGTCAGCTGGTTTGATCTTTCCAATAGCGACCCAAAATTGAAATCTGATGTCCTTAAAAACACTTCTTTAGTTAAACTTTAAAAACATGTGAATAGTTCTCTTGTTTCTTGTAAATACTTTTCAACAAAATGTATTATTTTACTTTGTTTAAAATTATTAATGTTGTTGCCATGTTCGGGTCTACCAAATGTAAAAGGCGTCGGTAGTTTTAATTGGGTCTGAATTAATATAAATGTGTGAATAGCTTTGACTATTATTTGTGTTTCCCCTTGGGCCATCCGGTTGCGAAAGTCGCCCTTCGTATATTGTTATTTTGGGCGGTCTGCTTCAGCTCGTGCAGGAGAATCAAGTTGATGTCGGCGATCCGACTCCACTAATAAGTTGCCTTGTTCGTCTACCGCTGTCGTCAGTGTCCTGCGAGAGTCGGATTTGTATTATGTGTTTAGTTTGTTTCTGGACAAGCATTTGTTTTTGTGCAGATCGGATTGTTAGTCATAACCCTACAACTGAACATGGAGGTGCAGCGTATCCCCTTGAATAGTTTCTTTTCCTCCGAACCTGTTCGACTTTATTGAACTTGATCATATTACAAGGCTGTCTTTAACATAGTTCAACTTAACTGGGCCGTCTTGCAATAGGTAAGTAGGCGTTACAGGGAAATAGCTATAACAGCGTGTCAAATGTGTGCTTATTTGGTCAAAAAGGGGAACAACTGAGGTCGTGTGCGCTGTTCTTTCAGACAGCTCGCTTTGTCTGAGCCTCGAAGATGATGTTTTACACTACGATCTGAGCACCTTGTGTGATGCTAGCGTGCCTAGTGGAATGGTTAGATGCAAGCATCTCTCCAGAGACGACATTAATGTTGAAGCTTTTCATATATATTTTTAAGGAATATCCGTAGCATTTTCATTCTCTAGAAACGATGCGCACCAAGAAGTAGAAAAGACTTATGGTCCAAGGTATAAGAGGGGCGACTAAGTCAAGATAATGTATCAAATGACGTGGATTTTCAGTAGAATAGATACATAAAAATACACACACACACAAACACACACACGCACGCACAACGCACACACACTCACATACATACACACACACACACACATATACATATATATATATAGTACAGCTACACCGTAATTAGCAAGTATCTTAGTTGTTCATTAAGCAAAGTTAGAACATTAGCATGTATCTTGGTTGTTCATTAAGCCAAGCTAGAACATTAGCATGTATCTTGGTTGTTCATTAAGCCAAGCTAGAACATTAGCAAGTATCTTGGTTGTTTATGAAGCCAAGCTAGAACAGTTCAACGGCTACGTTGAACAATACTACATACATTTTCTCTGACCCTCAAAGACATATTAGAGATTAACATCACCAACCAGATTGACACTATCATTAAAGACACATAAGAGATTAACATCACCAACCAGATTGACACTATCATTAAAGACACATAAGAGATTAACAATCTTCGCCATGGCCCTTCCTAAGCCCGGATGAGAAAGGAGGAAGGTTGAGCGTGGGGTCAGTTACCCCACCTCGTCAAAAAACAATTGCTACAAAAACAACAACCAAAACAACCAAAAGCCGTCCTTGACGGGAAAGGTCCCCTCAGCAGGGCATATGACGCGGCTCATCCAAACCCGAAAGGAAGCTGGACTGCAGACTACCTTTCTTTTGACAAGGAAGCCTTCCAGACTCGGCACCTGGAATGTTAGAACCCTGTGGGAGGAGGGGAAGACAGAGCAGATTGCAAAAGACAGGGAGCGATATGGCATTAGTATCTTCGGGCTGAGTGAGACTAGATGGACTCAGTCAGAAAAGGTACTATTGGCAACTGGGGAGACTGTGATATACTCAGGACACGAGGGAGTGGACCTAATTCTCTCAGCGGAGGCCTAACGTGCGCTCATAGAGTGGAGAGCTGCCGGATCACGAGTGTTGATGGCTACATTTCGAACAAAGAATAAGAACTAAACAAATTCAGGTATATGCACAGCAACTGAAAAGGAAGAAACAGTTAAAGAGGTTGTGTACAGCAGATTACAGCAACTAGTGGAGGAGACAGGGAGGAGTGATATGACCATACTAATGGGAGACTTCAACACAAAAAATGAGACATGACAACGTAGGATATGAGGAGATCATGGGGAGGGAAGACTAGCAGTCATAAACGAAAACGGAGAACGGTTTGCAGATTTTTGTGCAGAAAACAAAGTGGTTATAGAAGGAAGTATGTTTACACACAGATCCATTCATAAGGCAACACGGGTATCCCCAGACCAGAAAACGAAGAATCAAATTGACCACATCTCCGGAAACTCCAAATTTAGACGATCATTATTAGATGTCAGGGTCTACAGGGGGGCAGATGTGGACTGATACCACTTTTTAGTGATTGCGAAGTTATAGGTGAAGTTAAGGATAAACAGAACGATGCAAGTCAGCAGGTCACAATGCGTACAATACCTGAAAGATGATATGAATAGTTCCGTATAACAATCAGAAATAAATATCAAGCACTGGAGCAACTAGATGAAGTGGCCAGTATTGAGGATAAATGGGAACAAGTACAAAATACATGAAAAACTGCATGCGAGGAAGTGCTTGGAATGAAGAAACGGCAGCATAAAGAATGGATACAAGCAGAAATAATTGTAACAGAGTTACAGGGGTACAACGAGCCAAAGCCAGAGAAGCCCTGAAAATACCGTTCGGGGTACCCAAACATAACTTGTGAACCCTGTCCGAGAGGTTCAGTTCATTGAACGGGGCATGGTCCTCAACTCTCAAACAATGCAAGTTGGGGCTGGCCGACCAAAATAGGTCGCGTTCTCACGGTTTGAACTGGGAATCCCCGTCAACAAGCGATCAGTCAGTAGTTTGAAAAACAAGGCAGTCTTTCTTTGGGACACGCGAGTTCAAATACAGTTTGTGGGAAATGAACCCAAGAAAGTAGAAGTCATTGACTAAAGCGGGGGAGCTTAGTATATAAGCTGGGGAAAACAGAATAGGAGGACAGTTCAGAAGCAGCAGCCAGGGTGTCCTACCGGGCAGTGTAGTGAGTAGCACATTAGTCAAGAACAAGAAGATAGTTAAAAGCTAAAGAACTTAGCCAGTGAGTGACAATAGTAAAGTCATAGAGTTAGAAGCCTCCGAAGCAGACCAACACGGAAAGGCAGCGAGAGACCACACACATGTAAGAATCTGTCTTTGTGTGATGTTTTGTTCGAGTCGTCGTCGCTAACATCTTGCTCGAGTGACCTGACTTCATTCTCGTCAGACGGAGACGTGTTGCTGCAACACGAAATTGTCGTCCTAAGACGACCGTTGTGATTTGTGGGTTTCCTCGTCCTGACAACCACAGTAACACAACCACCATCGTCTATCATAGACACGAGCACAGCTGCAGACAGAGCACAGATGCAGTCACCGACTGCCTGATATAGAGACGAGGCAAGAGATCCAGTAGACATCTGCCTTACCTGAGACGAGATAAGAGATCCAGTAGACAGCTGCCATACGTGAGACGAGACAAGAGATCAAGTAGACATCTGGCTTACGCGAGACGAAACAAGAGGTCCAGTAGACATTCATTTTTGTGTAAGCTGAGAGGACAGATAGATGAGGACTGAGAAATTGTAGACATCCTTTATATCAACGCACAGAGATAGACAGTGACTAGAACAATTGCTAGATTCCGACCACGTGATGAGAATCCTGGGTAAAGTTTAGTACTAGAGTAAGACCTGTGCTACTTGCACGAAACTTTAGAAGTAATCATAGCCAAATAGATAAATGATGATAACCAACCCTTTGAGAGACATTAGAAATCATTTATAACTGATGTACAATATGATATGATCAACGAGCCTAGTGATTTGATTTGATGTGCATATTGTTTTACTTATGTGAAAAATACATGCTTTGTTTTACTTGTGTTAAAAGAATTGTTAGTGTTAGTAGTTAAATTTAGAGTGTGTTAAGTAGTGATAGTGGTAAATGATACCGTGACCTAGGATAAAAAAATTATCGTTAGAACTGTTACACAATCATTAAACCCGAGAAGAGGCGAAATATGAAAATGGCCTTACTAAATAGTAACACGAGGCCGCAAAAAGCACAGAACAGAAAGAGTATGTAGAGAGCAACAATGAGGTTCAAATGAGCCCTAAATATCTCTGCAATTGTCATTTTCCTATCCTGGTCAATGATTTTCTTCACTCTTGTAGCATTTTCTTTGCTGCACTCTGAGGATGGTCTTCCTGATATTAGAAGATCAGCAACATTGGGAACGGCCACACTTAAACTGCCTATACCAGTTTTTTACAGAAGCATAAGAAGGACAGAATTCCTTAAACACTGGTTCCATCTCTCTGTATATTTCTTTATTTATTTTTCCTGTAAGATCAAGAATTTTATCCCAGTTCTGGCCTCTGATTTCTCCATAGTTCTTACAAACCGCTAGAGTAGCAGATCAGGTCAATAAGATGTGTTGCGTCATGCACCATATTGGATAAACCCGTCGAGGAGGGAAATTCATACGTCTCAAGTGCAGTACAAATTGAATGAGCTACTTATGTGCTAAATTTCAACTTTCTCCTCCTACACCTTCATAGTCAGGGTAAAGACTCATGACAAGATCCTTGCATACACCTAGTAAGTATCTTCAACAAGGAAGGAGGGACAGACGAGGATATAAAACAAGAATACAATTAGCAAGAGTTGCATTCGAAATGTTTAAACCTATATGAAACTCCCAGGAAATAAGAAGGAAGACATAAATAAGGATTTTATATTCAAATGTGAAGCCAGTCCTGCTTTATGGAGCGGAAACCTGGAGGATGACCAGAGGCAATGATAGGAGACTGCATGGTTTTGTCCACATACTCTTGGTATAAAATGGTCTGACAAAGTTACAAACGGTAGACTGTGAGAGAGCGGGACAAGGTAAATTGGAACAGGAAATCTTAGGAAGAAAGTGGAGATGGATGGGTCATACATTAAGAAAGTCCCAGGTCAGTATCACCAGGCAATCCCTGTCATGGAACCCCCAGGGAAGGCGACGCATAGGCAGCCAAAGGAATACATGAAGACGAGATCTGGAGGCAGAGTAAAGAAAACAGGAAAAAGCTTGAAGAAAGTAGAAAAGATTGCACAGGACAGAGCTGCTTGGTGAACGTTGGTTGATGGTCTATGCACACCTGGGTGATAGAAGGTGATAGAGAGAAGAGATTAACATCACCAAACAGATTGACACTATCATTAAAAAATAGATTGACAACGACAAACAGATTTAGTCTGGTCATTAAAAAAACACACATTTTAAACACATAACATAGCAACATGATCCTACACCTCTATCTAAGTTCATTGATATTGGATAGACGTGTGCCAGATACATGACCAAATGGGAAACCGAACATACTGGTTACATCAAAAACGATGCCTATTACCAGTTGAATAGAAGAGAGCAGGTCGTTGTATTCAGATTTCGCACTGGCCACAATAGACTGAGGTACCACCTATTCAACAAATCGAAGATAGGTGGTACCGACGAATGCCCGTGCGGTACCGGTAAAATGACCGCTGAACATCTGCTGCAGAACTGTCCGACATACGAGGATCAGAGAGAGCAGATGTGGCCATCACCAGTGGAACTGCAAGACAAGCTCTATGGCAGTGTCGACAGCCTCAGGATGACCGCCGCTTTTTTCGAAAAAATAATGGTTACTGTCTGACTGCGTACGAAGAAGAAGAAGAAGAAGAAGGATAGACGTGTTATCTAGTCAAGTCAAGTCATGTCGTCCCGTAAAGACACATAAATACACCCCCACAATCGCACGGCACAAATCTCTGTCAGCGGAATCTGCCTATGCCTGATCTGGTAGTAAATTGGTCTATTCTTTTATGTTGTTCTTCCATCTCCTTTTGGGACGATCTCTTAGTCGGCCGCTTATCTGTGCAGGATCGTATTTGCAGGACCGTTTAATCTCGATATGTTGCCGTACCAAGCGAGTTTCCTTCTTTCGACTGTTGCCAAGAGGTCTTCAAAAGACTCTTTTGCTGTTTTAATTCTTTCAAGTGTTGCTTTGTATATTGTTAAAAAATATGATTTAAAAAAAAGATCTGCATCTTTAAAACAAAATAAAAAATGATATTAACTAGCGGCCGTACTCAAGGTTAAAAACCGACAAAAAGATAAATATATGTGGCTCAGTTATCGCACTGGGACAGACACAAAATGAAACCCATCTTCCGACCACACAATCGCGTCACGGAAATAAAAACAACAGAAAAAAGTAACGAAATACCACTGAGGCAATGAGAATTGGCCAAACAACGGCCTCATACGATTTGACTTAGCAGCCATTAACCGGGGAGTGACCAAGAATGTGTGAATCACGGCATGCCAGTTAAGACAGACTAGACGTGTTTAGAATTCAGGGCTCGAATTTAATCTGCCGAATTCTTATATTGCGCCTACTAAGAAAAACATAACTCTGTTTGGCCTGATTAAATGGGATTTTCCAACACATTGTGTGCAGCATGGGGTCATCTGAAGCCAAAAACTCGGGTGTACCTTCACTCCTGTATAATTTGCTTCCTATAACATGCAAGCAGATCAATCTACCTGATGATATAGATAACATGGTGATCAGTTGATATAATTTAAGTATTTATATATTGTTGCTAATGATACACGCATTTGAGGGAGGTACTTGAAGACTGTCATTGGTGATATGTTACAGCTGCTCTCCTAACATCCGAGGTGTATTTGGGAAGTGGGGCATATATCTTCCTGGCTGTAGTGCAATGCAAAACTCCGCAGGAAGCTCAAAGCTCTGGGGATTACAGTATCGATGCCCACCTCGTTGGTCAGACTGCTGAGACACAGCCTGTTTCCAGGAACCAGAAAGAGCTTGTGAGGATGGTCTTGATTAGTATGTTTTACCTGACCCTGACCACTCATCGCTCCCAGAATAGAGTTGTAAACACACCATTATAGCATGTCTAAATTTGTATGAAGATGACCAGCTCCAATTCTCGCTGCATTGTCTTTTCGAACAGCCAAGTACCAATTTACAGCTGCACAGACTGGATGGTGCCATGAACAGATAAAATCAATCTCGAGTCGAGCAGGGTGAGAGTGTGTGTGTGTGGGGAGGGGGGGGGGGGGTGGGGGTGATTATGTACACCTAGTGGGCTAATAGAACCATTAGTATCGACATAATTCACCATTTTCTGAAAGAGTTTGAGCACATAATGGCTGTGTAATGACGTATATCCTTGACAGAGCAGAATGGAACTGATCTGCTGGGTCAACACACCCGGCCAGTTTTACTGCGGTTAAATGAGAAGTAAACCTTAAAGGGTTCTACCATGTGTATCCTCCAACAAAAACATGGAACATTCCAGTCAGGACAACAACAAACCGTCGGTAAACATGGTTACTGTTCAGAAATGGAGAACACAGCAGAAACCCCGTGCGCTATTCTTAGACCAGACGAGTTGTCGCAAGAGGAAAATACCATGGCCAACTGCATGGCCAACTGTAATAGATCTAAAGTAGGTCATGAAAATACCCAGGCCTTCTTTAATAAAGTAGGTCATGAAAATACTCTGTTTACCACATTCAGATTTCTCGGGAGGTAATTCTCAGGAAGTTTGGGGCGGCTAGAGTTGAGAAACGTCATGATCCGAGTGGTTGACCTTCAAGGTACAGGGTTAAAAAGGTTACTGGCTGATAGTCCAAATTGAATTGGTCTTGAATGAGTCATCGATAGGGATTCCCAATAAATTGCAGGATATGTTTTTGTTTTTATTTTTCTAAGAGTAGACCATAGAGTAGGGAGTCACGGCCCCATTCTACAAGAGATTAAAGTTGTAAGATCTTCAGTATTATCATAATCGATTTTCAGCCGGCGTTCGTAACGATTGACTTACTACGCATCCCATGACTAGATGCAAATGGTATACAAAGGTGTAAGGTACCGACTTAAAATGTAACGGCGTTATTGAAGCAAAATAAAGTAATTTCTTCAAATATTAATTTCTTCATTTCCAGACTTGTTCGTTAACTAACTGCTTGATGTATTACTTTGCTAATTAATTAATTAATTAGGCCATTTCGTAATATATAATTAACTAATTTACTCATTTATTAATTGTTATTTATTAATTTATTAACTTGACACTTTATTAATTTCTTTATTTCCTCATTTGATCGTCATTTATTAGGTTGCACATTTATTAATTTACTTATTTGTTAATTTAATAATTTGTTCATATATTAAGTCGTACATCTATTAATTTGCTCATAAATGTATATTTTATTAACTTCTTTTTCTTCTCTTCTTCTTTTTCGTCTTCTTCGGCGTTCCTCCCGTTGTGACGTTGTGTCATAGTTTAAAGCATGGCTGCGATATCTGCGCCTTGCTGCCTGATACATTTCGGTTTCAGCTGTCTTTTTTGGGGTACCGGGTTTGCCTTCCCACTGAGATATCTATTATCTCAGCCAGACCACACTGCCTTCCCACTGAGATCTCTATTCTCTCAGCCAGACCACACTGCCTTCCCACTGAGATCCCTATTCTCTCAGCCAGACCACACTGCCTTCCCACTGAGATCTCTATTCTCTCAGCCAGACCACACTGCCTTCCCACTGAGATCTCTATTCTCTCAGCCAGACCACACTGCCTTCCCACTGAGATCTCTATTCTCTCAGCCAGACCACACTGTCTTCCCACTGAGATCTCTATTCTCTCAGCCAGACCACACTGCCTTCCCACTGAGATCTCTATTCTCTCAGCTAGACCACACTGCCTTCCCACTGAGATCTCTATTCTCTCAGTCGGACCACACTGCCTTCCCACTGAGATCTCTATTCTCTCAGCTAGACCACACAGCCTTCCCACTGAGATCTCTATTTTCTCAGTTAGACCACACAGCCTTCCCACTGAGATATATATTCTCTCAGCCAGACCACACTGCCTTCCCACTGAGATCTCTATTCTCTCAGTCAGACCACACTGCCTTCCCACTGAGATCTCTATTCTCTCAGCCAGACTACACCAGTGCAACCTATTTGGAGGGCCGCCGCTTAGAGGCAGAATAGGGTCAACTTGGTTAGCTCTGGTTCGCTGACCTTGATGCAAGTAGCCCACTCTGGTTCGCTGACCCTGATGCAAGTAGCCCGCTCTGGTTCGCTGACCCTGATGCAAGTATCCAGCTCTGGTTCGTTGACCCTGATGCAAGTAGCCCGCTTTGGTCCGCTGACCCTGATGCAAGTAGCGAGCTCTGGTTCGCTGACCCTGATGCAAGTAGCCAGCTCTGGTTCGCTGACCCTGATTAAAGTAGTCAGCTCTGGTTCGCTGACCCTGATTAAAGTAACCAGCTCTGGTTCGCTGACCCTGATGCAAGTAGCCCGCTCTGGTTCGCTGACCCTGATGCAAGTAACCAGCTGTGGGTCGCTGGCTGCTGTCGCCTCATTCATCTGTCATTTATGTAGTTGCTTATTTATTTATCTGCTCAATAATTAAAATGATCATTAATAATTTTTCTCGTGTGATTAAAAAATATTTTTTCATTTATTAATTTGATTAAGGACGGATATCTTCAACACTACGACGGTATCACGAGAGGCGTTGAACAAAGATTCAGAATCGCTGTTAGACAGATTTGAATTTTTTTTTTGTTTTTTTTTTGCTAAGATGTTTGCCTCACTAGTTTCTACTGGCGGAGGCGCGCCATTTTCCACCCCAGACCGTAGTCTATTGGGTGATATCAGGACGCATAAACCAGTGCTTGGATCAGCTTTGAAACGTGCAAAATGACTGACCTCCGAGTGAACGGAATACACTATCTTTTAGCGATCTTTGTGACAGACCGAAATACGTGTTTGCTGGGACTAGTGACCTCAATTTTTGTAGGGTAGTAGGTCACTCCAGTAGGTCACTAAAACATTTGTTTGCTTGGCTACCTTTGTAGTAGTTCTTCCTGCTTGGCCTTAATGGGAGCACCAGACCGCACAGCCTTGAAAAAGTCTGCTTCAAAGTATGCATGTGCTCGTGAAGTGGTGGTTTCTGTAGCACTTTGTTTGGTATAATGTTCTGTTCTGTTTTTAAGAATCGAGGCCACTGCACTCCAGGCATACCCACAGGTGCTCAGTTTCTCTCGCAAATGGCGCAAGGTATGGATGATGATGGTCCCTGTAATTCGCTGGTTGTACTCTCTCCTGCTCCGTTCTGCCATGCGCCCTACTCCGCTCGAACCTCATTTAATGTCGAAACTTTGTAGCCTGTATGTTGCTGCCTCATCTATTGAGGTGTCCTCATCTAAGAGACGGTCAATGATTGATTGCAAAATGTCACTTCTATCCATCACTAATGTGCCCATGATGGGAGCTTGTGAAGACATTATGTCAGTTTTCATTGTCCCGAACCCTAGCATGAGCAGCATAGTAGATCCAATTCAACCTCTGGAGGTTTGAGGTCTTAACAGCTGCTATCCACTCGTACATAAGTCATCTCTTCTGTACCTTCTGCAGTACGGCTTGCGCGTCTGTCACGATGACTGACCTTGTTGTAGAAGTCTCAGATATCCATTTCAGTGCTGAGATCACTGCTTCCGTTTCCATTCTCAAACTAGAGGTTGTTGACATGTATGCCGTACTGCGCTCAGCAACGACCTCTCCTCTCACTCTTGCCAAAAAGCACCAGCCTACGTGTACTCAGTTATCAGCTGGTTTACCCCGTGCTCCGCTGCTCTCCCGTTGCTCCATTCTCTGCATTACTTTTCTAAGGTTTTGATGACTCTCTTGTACTCTATCACCAATGTGGACCCATTCACCCCCCTTGGCTATCGTCTCAGCTGGAGGGAGGTGTCCGATTGCCTGTGTAATTCATGACGTCAATCTCTTGATTCTTGATCCCTTGATGTCTGAAATGCTATTGTAAAGAGGGTACCACGTGTCTGTGGAGACACGCATATAGGCTTTGACTTGTGTCAGTTTATGTCTGTATCTCACTGAAATAAATCTCAACATGTACCGCATCCTCACAATCGAGGTATCTCTAATGCAGCCCAGAGCCAGTTGCATACCTTCATTCTGGATGAGTTCCAACCTTTTAGACTGTGTTCTTGATAGTGTGAAGATGCCCAGTCCGTAATGGATTACATATAACCCGACCTGACGAAATAGGATGAACAGGAGACGCTGTTCGAAGTTGGCAGCAGCCATGGTCTTGAGTGCTCCTAACCATCGCTTACATCTTTGTATGGTGTGGTCAACATGGCAATTATAAGTGAGACTGCGATCAAATGTCACTGCGAGGTATTTCAACCTGTCACACCTGTCGATAGTCCAACCATCAAATGTGATGCAATGAAGTTCAGCCTTTACTATGGAATTATTCAAAGAGCACCACATCAAGCAGGTCTTGTTCAGATTGATCTTGGAATTTAAGTCGTCGTACTACAATGAGATTGCTTGCAAGGTTTCCTGGAGGTCTTTGACCAACTCTTGCCTGTCTGAGCCAGTCCTGTACGTTAGCATGTCATCGGCAAATGTCAACGTTCGCCCTATCCCTGTGGGTTGATTATTGGCTACTTTTACTGTGTAAATGTTGGACAGCACCGGTGAGAGCGGAGACCCTTGAGGCAGTCCTGGACATATTCATCTCAGTTCTCATTTTCACTATCCCACGCGTAGCGCAACTGTTCTTTCCACCAGGGCAGCTGATATCCAACTAACCATCCACGGGTTTAGACCACACTACTTCAGACATGTAATTAGAGTCCCCAAATCGACACGGTCGTATGCGTATTCCAGGTCGAATGCCACCGCGACTGTGATCTATGTGAGCGATTCTCCATTCTTAGTGGTTGATTGTCACTACAATCCCTTGTAGCTCGGCATCCTCAATTTTACAGGTGTTAGTATCTATCCATGTATGGGGAAGTTCTTGCTTCACATACATCGCCTGTCCCCTCTTGCCGGCCCCGCATAGATTACTGTAGCTCCCTGTATCCTGGCCACTTGAAGTCAACATTCACCTTCAAGCAGGAAGATCATCCCTTCTCTTCCCTTCCTCTCCTTCTGCATCCCCGTGCTTGGTGCAAGTTGCTGGAGACATCTACGTCAGAGCACGATCTCCGTAGCTCCCAGGATGACTCTATATGTGGATTGTTATCAGAGTTTTCCTTCTCCTAGAAGAGTTGCCTGCGGGGCTAACGAGTCTCCTCTACTTGGTTTGTGGTCGGTTGTCTCCGCCAATTTTATTGCGGTATCACATTACAGAGATGCCCCTGCAACAGAGGTCCCGGGACGCCACCAAACAAAAAAGAAGCCATGGGTGACCAAAGACATTCTAGACCTTTGTGATAAAAGAAGGTCACTGAAAAAACACAATCACCCACCGGAGGAGGTCGGCAGTTATAAAGAGGTCAAGAAAGCCGTACAACTAAAGATGAGAGAGGTGAAAGAAGCGTGGATATGTGAGCAATGCACAAACATCGAAGAGACTAAACATAAATGATGCTAAAGGAGCATACAAGGTTGTCAAAGAACTGGTAACACCAAGACAAAGCAGGAACCTTATGATCCATGATAAAAGCGGCAAGTGCCTTATTGAGGAAAATGACGTACTGGCAAGATAGACGGAGTACTGTTCCGAGCTATATAACTATGAAGGGCGAAACGAACCTGAGAAAACAATCCCTCCAACACCAACAAATATAGAGGATAACAAACTGATAACGAAGGAAGAGGTAATTGCAGCGGTAAAGACATTGAGAAGAGGGAAGGCGGCCGACGTGGACAATATACCAGCAGAGCTCTTACAAGCAGGTGGAGAGGTAGTGGTGGAAGGCCTGGCACACATCTGTAACAAAATATGGGTGACAGGAAACTGGTGGGACTTATGGACGAAATCAATAGTTATACCGTTACGTAAGTCTGGAAACCCTAAAGCTGTGCCAAAATTACAGAACAATAAGCCTCTTCAGCCACCCTAGCAAGGTCATGCTTAGAATAATCCTCGACCGATTGAAACCCCAAGCAGAGAACATTATTGCCGAGGAGCAAGCAGGGTTCAGACAAGGAAGAAGCACTACAGAACAGATATTTAATTAAAGGCTGCTAAGCGAGAAATATCTAGAACAGCAGCAAACACTGTATCATGTGTTTGTGGATTTTAAGAGGGCGTTTGATAGGGTATGGCATAAAGCGCTTTGGGCAACCATGAGGATGTATAATATCAACTGAAATATTATAACGGTCCTTGAACACCTGTATGACAAGGCGTCTAGCGCAATTCTTGTGAATGGGAAGCGAGGAGACTGGTTTCGCACATCAGTTTGTGTGAGACAGGGGTGTACACTCTCTCCAACTCTTTTCAATATATTCCTTGAAGGAATTATGAGTGAGGCACTTGGAGGTCACGTTGGTAGTGTCAAGGTAGGGGGCCGAACGATTACCAACCTTCGTTTTGCAGATGATATCGACGGGTTGGCGGGTTCAGAAGCAGAACTCCAGGAATGGGTCAGAAGGCTCGATGAAACAGCTCTTGACTATGGTATGGAGATAAACGCTGGAAAGACAAAATTAATGACCAACAACGCTACGGGCTTCAACAGCAGGATAAAAGCTAACGGTCAGGAACTCGAAGTGGTTGACCGTTTTAAATATCTTGGATCGATTGTCAGTGATGAAGGATCAAAATGTGAGGTGTTGGCCAGAATAGCACAGACAATAGCGGCGCTTGCACGGCTTAACAACATCTGGCAAGATAACCGATTAGCACTATGCACGAAAATCAGATTAATGCGCACACTGGTCCTGTTAATATTCCTCTATGTATGTGAGACATGGACAGTTACAGCTGACCTTCAACGAAGGATACAGACCTTGGAGATGAGATGTTTCCGAAAACTTTTAAGCGTCACGTACAAAGATCGAGTTACAAATGAGGAAATACGAGATAGAATTACAACAGCAATAGGGCCTTTCGAAGACCTTTTGGCAACTGTCAAAAGAAGGAAACTCACTTGGTATGGTCGCATATCGAGATCAAATAGTCTTGCAAACACAATCCTTCACGGAAAGGTGCATGGCAGACGACGAAGAGGCCGGCCCAAAAAGAGATATGAGGACAACATAAAAGAATGGACCAGTCTCCGACCAGAAAAGTCACAGGCGGTGGCATCTGACAGAGAGGGGTGGCGTGGAGTTGTGAGGATGTCTTCATGTGTGCCCCAACGACCTCGCCGGTTACGGGATAACCTGACCTGACCTGACCTGATCACATTATTGTACTGGTAACAGTGAAATCCGACCAATCGTGTCTTCAAACTCATGGTCAGCTATGTAGCGAAATCACGGCACAATCGATGACGATCCGTGAAATCTTGGTGACCGATCACTTGGTACACGCTGGATCTGTTATACTGTTATTTCCCACACCACAAAATGTCGGTATTAACTACCACCTTCGGAGAAAATTGGCTTCTTGTCGCGGTACAGATAAGGCGGAACCTAGACAGACCCCGTGTGTCGTCCTATTAAGTCAGTTTTGCACGGCGATAATCCGTGAAAACTAGCTAACTGATAACTTGCGAGGAACTAGCTACACACTGTCTTTGTTATCTCGCTACTATCTACACCACAAATGATGGTATTAATTACAAACTTTGGCAAAACTGATAAAGCAAATTTAATCCTTGTCTCCCATTAAGGGGACACCACTCCAACACTCCTGTTTGATATAAAAAGACTGCCAGCTCTATTAATAACTTTCATTTGTTGTCTTAGTTAAGTGCCTTAGCTTCCAGTAGGTCTAGCTTGTCCTTCTCTGGTATCTTCTTCTGCTTCTTCATTCGACTTCGACCAGTGATTATAACAAAGGCTCGAGGCTCTGTACACTTTCGCAGTTTTCATGGAAAGATCAGGACTGAAACAGGTGTTTCACTGTCACAGGCACTGTGCCACAGATACAAAGGTCCGTAGTACCAATCTTTAATGAATTTAAAATAGGACATCACAATCTGTCGTATCCCATGCACACCTGATCCCTTCTGGAGAGTTGGTGGTAGGCTTCATTTGCTGTATGGCCAGGGTAGTAACATTTCCATGTTGATCTGCATGGCCTTGACAACTATTTTTGTCTCGTCATATATTATCTGCTGTGTCGTTTTGTTGCAGTCTTCCTTCCTTCCTGTATGAGGGCCAGGAAACACTCGAGGGACAAACATTGCAAGTTTTCTAAAAAGTTGATACATACATATCCATTTGCTAGATAGCTCTTGCCATTCATACGTTTTCAACATACACGCCCAAAGTCATTCTGTCCTGAAACCATCCATTCCAACCATGTCTTCCCTGTCCCCTTTATGTCTGTTTCTAGCACTCTTCTCCTTTCGAATTTTTGTCTCTCCCTATCTCTCTTGTCCTCCGGATTCCAGAACAGAGACTGACTTTTAACTTAACTTAATTTCTTTCGCTATGCCATGGTTTCCTTAATGTATCACGTATCCATCGCCAGCGCCTTCTCCTCATCCTATGTCCCACTGGTATATGTCTGACTCTTTCTATCAGATCTACATTAGTGATCTAAATTCCTATATGCTGCGCAGATACCCGTTTATGACAGTATATATCTTCCTGATCCAATCATTTTACAACTGCTAAATTTATCAGATAAACTAAAGCCCTTTACCAAGTTGATTTAATCTCGACTTAGGAAACAATTTTCTGACCTTTATTTTTGAGCGTCCAATTTCTGGGTAGCAAAATAAGATTTGTGCAATATTCTGACGGCAATTTGGAACGTGCAGCGGGAAAGAAGATCAAGAAATAAGGCGAACGCAAAACAAAAAAACAGACTTTGAAGAAAGTCAATGAATGTGTGGACGTCCTCCTTCCATGTTGAGATAAAGAAGAAGATAGTAATAAGAGAAGATAATGAAGACGAAGTACACGTTCTGTGTGTACTTGAATGTAAATAACTTATCTCTAGAAGAGATGGAAAACAGATAAAAAGGTTGGTTGGTTGTAGAGTCTATTGTAACAAACAAATGAAGTTAGCAAAGAAAATTAGGTACTTGAATTGAGAGAACCGAACGAATAGAAATAGAATAGAAATAGGATAGAAATATAATAGAAATAGAATTGAAAACAAAAATAGGATATAAATAGCATATACATTTCATAGAAAAAGAGTAAAAATAGAAAAGAAATAACATAGAAAGAGAATAAAAATATAATAGATATACAATATAAATAAAATAGAAATAGTACAAAGTAGAATAGAAAAATAATATAATTAAAATAGAAATAGAATCGAAAGAGAACAAAAATAAAATATAAATAGCTTAGAACGATTTTAGAAATAGCATAGAAAGCGAATAGAAATAGCACAGCAATACAATAAATCCACTGTCGTTTCTAAAACATGAGTAATTGTCGCAAACATATGTTTAGCAGAATATGATATTAATAATATATGCTCTGATGCAAGTGAAAACTAAGTAAATCAACAAACAACAACAACAAATGTAAAATAAGAAAAAAGTCCAACAATTGTGAAAGTCTCCATTGATACTCAAGAGAAACGGGAAGGCATTCAGATTCTAAGGGACACTTGTAAGAAGTCCGTCTTGAAGATTACAAGCCCTTGACGCAAAGACTATTCTAGAGCTCTTTTAATAAGATATTCCATTGATAATAATGCTTCAGACTTCAAATCTTTTCATGTAGCCCATAGAAAGTCTGGATCAACGGATCAGCCCCCCCCCCCGCCCCCGCCTCCACCCCCTTTTATCTGTGGTCTTCTTTGTAATGTTATCGTCATCATTACTGTATATCATATCTTAAGATCCAATAGGAGCATCGAACCAGCACTACAGTTGTCCTGGAATGAAGTCAATATTAAATCTCTTCTAGATATGGTTTCTGTTATAAATCGTTGTACATGATCAAGGTTAAAAATGATACGGTTAGTAATTCTTTTAACCGTATGCGAAACATGGTTAGATGATTATTTTCTGTCTATCAAAGCAAAAAGAATGGAAGTAATGTCGGGTATATCTGATAAATACGTTGAGATTAACGTTCTTGTAGTTAAATATGGGGACCGTGTAGCAGAGCCGACAGTGGGAGCTGGCTTGCTAAGACTGGGATTACACCATGACAGGGCTCGAAATCACGGACAGAGACAAAAATCCGAGCGTGGTTCGTTCCTGGTTCGACCAATCCTTCAGTCAACCCAGCTGTAATTGAGTACCTGACCTTTGAGTGGGGGAAGGTATAAACAGCAAGGAAGGTTGCTATGGGACCCAACTTTACCTTTATCTTGAGTTAAATATCACTGTGGTTAAATATCACTGTGGTTAAATATCACTGTGGTTAAATATCACTGTGGTTAAATATCACTGTGGTTAAATATCACTGTCGTTAAATATCACTGTGGTTAAATATCACTGTGGTTAAATATCACTGTGGTTAAATATCACTGCATTTAAATATTACTGCGGTTAAATATCACTGTGGTTAAATATCACTGTGGTTAAATATCACTGCATTTAAATATTACTGCGGTTAAATATCACTGTGGTTAAATATCACTGTGGATAAATATCACTGTGGCTATATATATATCACTGTGGTTAAATATCACTGTGGTTAAATATCACTGTGGATATATATATCACTGTGGTTAAATATCACTGTGGTTAAATATCACTGTGGATAAATATCACTGTGGCTATATATATCACTGTGGTTAAATATCACTGTGGTTAAATATCACTGTGGATAAATATCACTGTGGATAAATATCACTGTGGTTAAATATCACTGTGGATAAATATCACTGTGGTTAAATATCACTGTGGATAAATATCACTGTGGTTAAATATCACTGTGGATAAATATCACTGTGGTTAAATATCACTGTGGTTAAATACCACTGTGGTTAAATATCACTGTGGTTAAATATCACTGTGGTTAAATATCACTGTGGATAAATATAACTGTGGTTAAATATCAATGTGGTTAAATATCACTGTGGTTAAATATCACTGTCGTTAAATATCACTGCATTTAAATATTACTGCGGTTAAATATCACTGTGGTTAAATATCACTGTGGTTAAATACCACTGTGGTTAAATATCACTGTGGTTAAATATCACTGTGGTTAAATATCACTGTGGATAAATATAACTGTGGTTAAATATCACTGTGGTTAAATATCACTGTGGTTAAATATCACTGTCGTTAAATATCACTGCATTTAAATATTACTGCGGTTAAATATCACTGTGGTTAAATATCACTGTGGATAAATATCACTGTGGCTATATATATCACTGTGGTTAAATATCACTGTGGTTAAATATCACTGTGGATAAATATCACTGTGGTTAAATATCACTGTGGATAAATATCACTGTGGTTAAATATCACTGTCGTTAAATATCACTGCATTTAAATATTACTGCGGTTAAATATCACTGTGGTTAAATATCACTGTGGTTAAATACCACTGTGGTTAAATATCACTGTGGTTAAATATCACTGTGGTTAAATATCACTGTGGATAAATATAACTGTGGTTAAATATCACTGTGGTTAAATATCACTGTGGTTAAATATCACTGTCGTTAAATATCACTGCATTTAAATATTACTGCGGTTAAATATCACTGTGGTTAAATATCACTGTGGATAAATATCACTGTGGCTATATATATCACTGTGGTTAAATATCACTGTGGTTAAATATCACTGTGGTTAAATATCACTGTGGATAAATATCACTGTGGTTAAATATCACTGTCGTTAAATATCACTGCATTTAAATATTACTGCGGTTAAATATCACTGTGGTTAAATATCACTGTAGATAAATATCACTGTGGCTATATATATCACTGTGGTTAAATATCACTGTGGTTAAATATCACTGTGGATAAATATCACTGTGGTTAAATATCACTGTGGATAAATATCACTGTGGTTAAATATCACTGTCGTTAAATATCACTGCATTTAAATATCACTGCGGGTAAATATCACTGTGGTTAAATAGCACTGTGGATAAATATCACTGTGGTTAAATATCACTGTAGAAAAATATCATTGTGGTTAAATATCACTGTGGTTAAATATCACTGTCGTTAAATATCACTGTGGTTAAATATCACTGTGGTTAAATATCACTGTGGTTAAATATCAATCAACCCGTCACTCCTCTCTGTGCATACGCCGTTGACAACATCCCGCTAGCATATACGGTCCTGGGCTGCTCTTTCTGCCTATTTCAGGGTGTAATAATTTGATCTTATAAATAGTTCCTTCTCCCATTTTCTTTTCCATGTATTTTTTGGTCTACCTTTCTTTCTTCACTTGATGATTCCATGTAAGAGCCTGTCTTGTTACATTGGGCGGTGCCTTCCGTAGCGTATGCCCTTTCCAGCCCAATTTATTTGTTGTTCCAGTGGCTGTTGATGTCTCCTTTCCCACATGTCGTTATTCCTTACCATGTCATGCCCCTTTGCGCTCATTATCCACCGCAGACATTTGTTGACGAAAGACTGAGTCTTTGTTGTGTGGTCTTGGCCTTTTCCCATGTCTCCGCTTCATACAGCAGCACTGAATTAGCATTGATGTTAAGTATTATAACTTCGACGAGCATCTTGATTTATCTGACTATTTAGTGTCAATATTGTCCTTCTTGTCTTTCCAATTCTGGTCTTTACATCTGCATCTGTACCGTTTGGTGTGTCAATAATGCCCCTCTTGTCTTTCAAATTCTGGTCCTTACATGTGCATCTGTACCGTTTGGTGTGTCAATAATGCCCCTCTTGTCTTTCAAATTCTGGTCCTTACATGTGCATCTGTACCGCTTGGTGTGTCAAATGGGTGAAATATCACTGTGGTTTAATATCACAGTTAAACGTCATTCAGTAAGTCATGTAATATCATTCTGGTTTATATTCCATTCTGTGACTTGGGAAACATGCTGATTGTTCTAGGGTAGTTGTCATTTGTAATTCAATTAAATGTTCTGTGACATTTTAGTACAACGATTCCTGGTGCTTCAGTTGCTGTTGTTGTTGTTGATGATGATGAGGACAATGATAGATGCTACTCATGTTGAGTTAAGTCACCTACTGACGATGTTTCTTTGGTAGCGGGTTACAGTGGCTCTTCTTGCATCTTGAGGCATACTTGAGAAGGGGGATCGAGGTCTTCCTAATTGTGGTGCAATGCGAGACTCCCTAGTGAGCTCTTCATTATGGGGATTACAGTATCGATCCCCACCTCGTTAGCCAGACTGCTGTGACATAATCTGTTTTCAGGAATACGTTGAAGACGTAAGGTGAAATCTTGATCAGTATCTTTGCGAAGATACTTCTCTCTTAGTTGAGACAGTCTTTTTGGTTACATTAGAGCATTCGAGAAATTAAAAAAAGAAATAGCCGGTATCCAAACATCCAAACATACCTCTTTCGAAGCGCGAAAAAGAGTTACAGCATGAAAAGAATTTACACCAAACCAGTGCTGTCAAACTCGCCACTAGCTTGCGATTTATGCGGCCCGTCAGAGTTCTCACGATTTGTGTTCACACACCAAGTCAGTGTTTCATTCGGTCAATGTCGGCATATCAAACTGGAACCACATTGCCATTTCTATTATAATTTTCAAAAAAGTTGATTATGAAAACATAGTTCTATTAGTTTTATTGCTGCATTGTGTTGACATATCCAACACGAATCTCTAAAAAAAAACAAAAAAAACAGCAGCTGTTCAGACATTTAGGAACACACCCAACACGAACTTCTCAAAACAACAGCTGTTCAGACATTTAGGAACACACCCAACACGAACTTCTCAAAACAGCAGCTGTTCAGACATTTAGGAACACACCCAACACGAACTTCTCAACACAGCAGCTGTTCGGACATTTAGGAACACACCCAACACGAACTTCTCAAAACAGCAGCTGTTCAGACATTTAGGAACACACCCAACACGAACTTCTCAACACAGCAGCTGTTCGGACATTTAGGAACACACCCAACACGAACTTCTTAAAAAAGCAGCTGTTCAGATATTTATGGCTACATTTCTTAATGCATTTCAATCAACTTTTTTACTGGAATTAATCAAACCCATAGTGTTTGACTAGTAATATGCAGAGGCTGTTTGTGTCTAAGGCCTGCTACTGGGTTTCTTCATCACTCAATTGCAGCAGTCACATTGTGCACACTTTTCAGCACTATTTAAGGCAGCACAAGAATACTCAGCGATGATTGAACGCGAGCTTTTCGAACAATCTTTATGGAAAAGTTGAAATCAGAGTTGCCCTGCACTTTTCAAAGACATTCTCAGTTTGACTCCTATGTTGTTTTTTTGTTGACAATTCACTCGGTTGTGACGTTTGCACTGTATCCACAGTGATGCAGAGATGAAGGTGCAGTGCAATAGGAAATAATTGGAACTACAGCATAACACGGACCTTCAGCACAATTACAAGGAAATACCACAAACTGAGATTTCGACGGCACGTAACAAACACAAGGAAACAACAAAAACTGAGATTTGGACTGCACGGAGCAAAGACAAGGAAACACCACAAACTGAGATTTGGACTGCACGGAGCAAAGACATGGATACACAGTCAACTGACATTTGGACTGCACGGAGCAAAGACATGGATACACAGTCAACTGACATTTGGACGGCAGAGAACAAACACAAGGATACACAGCCAACTGAGGACATACGTTTCTTCTGCTGAATTTCAGCACGCATCAAAATGTCATAGAGACAACCAAACAAATGGTTCGGCCACGTGAAATGTCAAACAACAGATACTATCCCTCAGAAAGTTTTGCTTTACAGATACAATGGATTCAAAGCCAAGGGCCGCCGACGCAAAAGATGGATAGCAGAAACAACAGAAGCAGTGAAACTCCCCATGTACGAAGCTCATACTAGGGCTCGGTCAAGAAACCTCTATATAACCTGACGTTGAAAGGCACAAAGAGGACAAAAAAAGCCAAAAGCAAGAAAGAGAAAGATAAATGAAAATGTAAAAAAAAACAACATTGGCAATATTTAGAGAAAGATATTTATGGGAGGCTGGATTCTCTGCCCTCATTCACATCAAGTACAAAATCTATTAACAATATTTGGAAGCACTTATGTCAGTGAAGCTGGGTTCTCTGCCATTACAAACATCAAGTACAAAAACTATTAACAATATTTGGAAGCATTTATGTCAGTGAAGCTGGATTCTCTGCCATCCACCAATATAGCTAATCAACATTTAGAACATTTTATGAGGGCGGCTGTTACTCAGTACCAGCAACATATTTAACACATTACCAGTTCAATTCAAGGTCAAATATCTGACGTAACTAACAACTTTCTTAATCATCGGGCTCATTCATCACTTGTGTGCGCCAATTTGTTTATGACGTGGCTTAATTTCAAAGTGTACATTTTCTTAAAATAAGTGAACTTATTTAATGTCACTAAACAATAATATTAGTAATACATTTTAATGTCTCTCAGCTTGAAACCTTGGCGTGGTTCTCGGCTTCATAACAACGTTTTAAGTGGCCAATGGTAAGAAAAAGGTTGGACAGCCTTGCTCCAGACAAACCACATGACTAACAACAGCGGGGGATGTGTTGTGAGCTATGCCATTTAAAACCAATCCCTTGCTATTTACGGCGACCTGTTTGCAATATCACAGTTTCTGAGAGTCATGCTTCTCATTTCTTGGAAAACTGCTTGTTTCCATTTAGGTACACCGACAATGCTTTTTTCATTCTCATAGCATATTGTATCATCCATAACGTACAGAGAAGTATGCATTTTGGGTTATAGTCTGAACACACATATGTAGCAATGAATATATATGTGTATATATATATATATATATATATATATATATATATATATATATATATATATATACACACACACACACACTGATACGAACACGAATGTATGTATATGTACATTGCATGTATGTATGCATGTATTTATGCATGTATGTATGTATGTATATATATGTAAATATATTGTGTATATATATATATATATATAAATATATATATATATATATATATATATATATATATATATGTATGTATTTATTTATCTATGTATGTATATATATGTATGTATGTATCTATGTATGTATGTATGGGAGCGGGGGATGGGGGGTCGGTAGGGGAGGGGGTGGGGGGTGTGTCGCTGTAGTCAAGAGGTTACGGCACTCGCCTCCTACAGCGATGAACGGAAACGGTGGGCTAATGAATCCCGCAAGTTTCAAGAGAGCCCGAGGTCTCATGGGAAGTAAGACCAGAGTGTCTGCATCCTGAGTTACCTCCAGTCGTGTCAACAAATAGTCTTGCCACTGATCCAAGGTAACTCGGTACAAGAGAATGAAATTGATGACCAGCGCATTCACTTCTTTACTCTAATCAAACTACAGCGCACATCACATTATTAAGACAGAACCGTCTGATGTTGTGGTCATCATCGGTTGCGATGGGCAATAACTTAAGTATGTATATGTGTATATGTATGTGTGGTGTGCGTGTGTATCTGTGCAAATGTTTGTGTATATATCTGTGCATGTAGAATGTATGTGTGTGAATGTTTTTGTACAAATGAGGGAAACCAGTAACGCCAAGGTAAAGTGAGACATTTGTAACAGTGTTTGTGTAACAGTGTTAACAGTTCCCTGTGGAGCAGAGGAAATGGGGGCTGGTGACTGTATTCTCCTAGAGGCAAAAGTTGCCTGAGTAAATAGATAGCTAGACAAGGTCAACCGAGGATCAGTCACCGATGTTGACACTAGGTTGACAGGGAAGCGAGAGGTTAGTGTCACTATAGGTGGAAAACGTGTCTAGATTGGGGGTAATTGGTAGATTGACCATTCTTAGTATTGGACTGGTACCATTAATAGGTGTGGGGGTAAGAGTGTCGACAAGGACTCGCACGGCAGGCTGTATCATATTTATATTGACGCTGACCTGTAGATATTGCAGGAAATAAGGTACTATATGGGAGAACATGGCTAAGATGGTTGGTTGGTTGGCTTCTAATGCCCACAATGCATTGGTAACCCTTTTGTGCGCCCTGAAAAGGACGGAACCTGTGGCAGAATGCAGTAGCTTTCCTGACATCCCGATTGTGCTGATGAAGGTGGCCCGAGGTCCTCCAGGCGGTTGTGCAATGCTTGGCTTCATCTGCGTGTCACTCACTACTAAGGGTATCACGTCGAACCTCACCTTGTTAGCCAAACTGTTGTCCTCGATTACAGCCCCTTTCCAGGACGACCAACGAGGAGGACAAGGGAGGGTCTTGGTCAGTATATTTCTCCTTACCCTGGTTAACGTCTGATCAATGTGTTTTGTCTGACCAGACGTTAGCCTCATCGCCCCACATGGAGAAGAAATGAGTCTATGAAAGACAATGTAGAGAGGAGATTCAGGATTCGGAAGATAGAGCGTTTACGGGGTGGTTATCCCATCGTACACCTAGAGACTTGCATTTTCGCTCAAAGGTGCGAATGATGGACACCCTGTAAACAATAACAGAGAGGAAGATCTGATCATTTGTGAGTGAAAGGATTTGCAAAGTACGTGTCGATTAGGGTCTAGTGAACCCAGGGATCCCAAAGTACGTGTTGATAAGGGTCTGGTGAACATAGGGATACAAATCTCAAAGTGTCAAAAAGGGTTCTGTGAATCCTGGGATACAAATCTAAAAGTGTCGAAAAGGGTTCTGTAAACCCAGGGATACAAACCTCAAAGTGTCAAAAAGGGTTCTGTGAATCCTGGGATTCAAATCCAAAAGTGTCAAAAATGGTTCTGTGAACCCAGGGATACAATCTCAAAGTGTCAAAAAAGAGTTCTGTGAATCCTGGGATACAAATCCCAAAGTACGTGTCGAAAACGGCGTGATAAACCCAATACAATTGTAGGAAAAAGGGAGGTGAGCCCTAAGAATCCTCAGGGAACACATTCTCCCAGAACGGGTGTACACGGGCACCAAAGGGATATGTCCCAAACGGTTGAGAGTGGGTAACTGTTGTAAGTGTAAGTCATAGTTGGAGTCTACTCGGGAGCCCATTTTTAACCCATGTTTGTACGTTCGGCAGCCTAAAGCAGTCAACCCTGACAGAGGACTGCAGATCATCCACAACGTAGACGACCCGGAGCAGGAGACAACGAGTTAGATAGTTAATCACTGATTTGCAATACTATTGAATTAAACTAAGTTTGAGGTTTATGTTATTTCAAACATGAGACTAAAAATAGATGTACATCAGATCGGAGGTAACATCAAAAGCTCATTCTTGAATCCTCTGTGTTAGCTTAGAATATGATATTATTTAGATTATTAGTTCTTTTCTTTTGTTGATATTGTGTAACAATTATTATTGTAAATAAATGATAACATCTTGTTCTAATAGTTAGCAATAATTTGAGTGTTTACTGTGTTGAAGTAGTGCCGTTGTGTAGTCTATGTTGTAATTCTTAAGATAACTAACTCAGCTAAGTAGACCCTGCTTCACATTCCCATATCTACGTCCCCTTAAGTATTTCTGTAAACAGGCAATGTCACAACACTCTGGCCAGCGAGGTAGGGATTGACACTATAATTCCAATAGTGTCGAGCTTACTGAGGAGCATCTGATTGCACTACAGTGAGGAAGATACTGGTCCACCTTCTCAATACGTCTCAGTATGTAAGACGAACTGCTGTAACCAGACACCAAATAAACGTCGTCAAGGGTCAGTTCAGGACGAGTTTTTCCTCGAACAACAAATCTGTATACATTTATGCACGACAGGGCTTTAAATGAAAACTAAAAAAATGGGATAGAAATGAGAAAAACAATGGCTTGATATTGTAACTTGTTAAAGTAGTTGATAAGAGTGTCCTGCGTGTGCCATCACGGTGCAGATAAACAATATGACGTCATAATTGTAGTGAAAAGATGGCCGTCTTACTATTGACAAGCCCCAAAAAGGAGCAGCGCTCTGTTATCCGTTTTCTTAAATCAGTGACGAAGTGAAACCTATACAAATTCATTGACGAATGATGGTCCAGTACGGTGATGCATGCCTTTCACTCCAGCATGTGTATGGTTGGAGTAGGAAGTTCCAAAACGGCGTGAGCTCTGTGAAAGATTGTTCACGACAACGTCAGGAACACTATTGACCATAGAGTCGATTGTAGATTTTGACCAAATCGTAAAGAAAAATCGTCAATTGACTGTGAATGCAAGGTATGCATAACTTTACTGAACCTTAATTCGTCCATGCATTTCTATAAGTTTCAGCTCATCGCTGATTTAAAAAAAACGGATAACAGAACTCTGCTCCTCTTTGGTGCATGTTAAAAGTATATATATATATATATATATATATATATGGGGTATTTGTATTAGCAAAATAAATTATGCCATCATCGTCTACGATGTACGGCGGCCTTTGCCTTATATATATTTATAATCTTACCTACACCACGCTCGCTCGCTCACTCACTTACTCACTAACTCACTCACTTACCCACTCACTCACTCACTTACTCACTCACTTAACTTAACGTCTTTATACTGGCTTAGAAGACTCTGCAGAATCTGTATACAACCAGTTCCATTTACATCACCTTCCTCTAGGAGCTGTACGCATCCAATCTGTTCTTAAATGCATTGACCGTCCCAGCCTCCACCTCCTCACTTGGCAATGCATTCCAAGCATTCACTACTCTCTGGCTAAAGAAATACTTCCTAATATCTAATCTGGACCTCTCCTTAGTCAACTTGTAGCTGTGCCCTCTTGACCTTGTTGGTGGTTGTACTTTAAAAAACTTGTTATAGTCTACTTTATCCCTTCCTCTGATCATCTTATAAACCTGTATTAAGTCACCACGAATTCTTCTCTCTTCTAGACACTGAAGGCCAGTTCTTTTTAATCTTTCTTCATAACTGTAATTCTGGAATCCCACTATCAGCTTTGTCGCTCTTTTTTGTATTCTTTCCAGCATGTATATATCCCCTCTCTGATAAGGACTCCACACCTGTACACAGTACTCCAATCTAGGTCTAACTAATGCTTTTTACAGTTTGACTATCACTTCCTTGCTCCTATGTTTAATATTTCTTTTTATCATCCCTAACATTGCATTTGCCTTTTTTACTGCTACCTGAACTTGCTCCCTCACCTTACATGTATGATCTATTATAACCCCTAAGTCCCTTTCTTTATCGATCTTTCTAATATTGTTCTCTCCCATTCTGTAATTGTGTTCCATATTGGATCTACCCATGTGGATGACTGTACATTTATCTACATTAAACTCCATTTGCCAGATTACAGACCATTCTCGAATTTTATCTAAATCCGACCTCAATATATGCACTTCTGCTTTAGATGAGACACTACTGCATAGTTTCGTGTCATCAGCAAATTTTGCAATAATGGATCCCATACCTATGTCCAAATCATTTATATATATCAAAAATAAAATTGGTCCCAAAACCGAGCCCTGTGGCACTCCACTTTTCACTTCACACCACTCAGAGTACTCCTTATTTATACCCACCCTTTGCCTTCTTCCCGTTAACCAATTTTCAATCCATTTGGCAACTTCCCCACCTATTCAATGTGATTTTAATTTTCGAAATAATCTTTGATGAGGTACTCTATCAAAGGCCTTTGCAAAATCCAGATAAATAACATCCACTGGCTCCCCTTTATCTAACATTTTGGTAACCTCCTCCATGAATTCTAATAGATTTGTTAAGCATGATCTCCCTCTGGTAAACCCATGCTGACTATTTCTAATTAGATTAAATTTGTCTAAATGCATTACAATGTTTTCTTTGATTATTGACTCTAACAATTTACAGACTATGCTCGTTAAGCTCACAGGTCTATAGTTTGCTGGATCTGCCTTTTTGCCCTTTTTGAATAAGGGGATCACTCCCGCATCTTTCCAAATCCGTGGAACAATCCCTTGTGCAAGTGATTGAGAACATAATATAGCCACTGGTTTTGCTAATTGGTCTCTAATTTCAAACAGCAATTTTGGATGAATACCATCTTGACCTGGACATTTATCCACTTTCAACCCCTCCAATTTTTTTAAAACCATTTCCTCTGTAATACAAATTGATCCTAATCCTGATGTATCCATGTCTCTTTGAAAAATATCTACAGGCTCTGGGATCTTGGAGCAGTCCTCTTTTGTGTACAGACTTACTCACTCACTCACTCATTCGCTCAATCCTCTCACACATCACATAAGAAAATCACGCCTATCTTTGATCTAACAACCACTCATCCTTATATCTGGATGCATAACAAGATGCAACATTGCCCGGCAAACCCTATCTATTTGACCTCGCTATTTTATTTCATCGTTGACAGAGTCCAACGCAGTAGCCAGTTTCCTTGATCTACTGCGCAAAAATATTTCCATGAAATTTGGCATAACTCCAAAATGACTAGTACTTTTTTTTAGAAGATGTTTTGCCCCTTATTCATTTCGCTGAATCATTTCTCTCTTTTAATTTATTTTGTTTGCTCCATCCTTTCACGGTTAAATGTCGCCGCTGTCTTAAGAGTTTAAGAGCCCAGCATGACGCATGACATTGATAATTCTTCGTCTTGATAAGGTTTTTGTCCTGGGGGTCATCTCAACCAACTGATGGAATTATGTTATATGATGATATTGAGAATACACGCCCTGTCTCCTCACCCAAAATAACAGTTATGATGAATGATGAAGACGGCAAAGTTTTCACTAGAAATGTGAACGTCTAGATACGAATGTTCGCTTTCTTATTTGCACCACATCGTTATCGCCCCCATCATTAAACCGCTTCCTTTTACGTTCCAGCGAATACGGGGACTTTCCCTACAGTTAGCCTCGATGCCATTAAGTCAACGTCAGTTCATTCCCGTGCTCTTATATTGGTTGATTCTGTGACACATGTTTTACACAATGAGACGGCATCTGCGCAGCCATCTTTAGTCAGACTATTCGATATTCTGAGTTTAGTGAAGTGTTTTTCTATTTTCGCCCCAGTAGAAGCACGGGACCACATGAACGCCTGCCCTCTTTTAAGAAATCTTGTGTCAAAACATTGATGTCCTGTGGTATTGATTGTTTCTGTAGCACAATTTTGGTACGGTGTGAAGCTGATAACTTTGTTCACTTTCCGCGTAAATCACCTTTTATGGCATTCAGAGTTCAGGAAAGTATTGGTGTTCTATATTACCTAACACGGGGATCATGGTGGTAATACAGATACTGTACACTGTGTGCGTGTGTGTTATATTTGTCTTCCTTTCTCTTATCCTGTTTTAGCTTCCAGCGTCAGGTTATGAAGAGATCGCTAGAACGAGCCAATATGTGTGCTTCATGCACAGTGACATTCATTGTCTCAGATATTTATGTGTTACTCTTTTGTGATCAGCCTTTGATCTTGAATCCGTTGTATCTAAATAGTATTGGGATTGTTGGAGGTGACTTGTGGTGGTAGTCTTGTTACGTGGCCAAACTATTTTAGTTGCTGTCTTTTGATGTAGTCTAACACTGGTGTTGTTTCCCCTAGTATCATGATGTTATCGTTTCTGATCCTGCCTTTCATTTTTACATCCAAATATTTGTCATTTCTGTTGTTACGATTTGTCGTTTTTCAATTGATGTTAGTGACCAGTTTTGACATTGGGAGCAAAGTATCGGGACAACAATCGTATTGAATAAAGATCTTTTCGTTGTTATTGTCACGTGCTTGCAATTAAGTATTGGTGTTAATTGCCCAATGATCTGATTTGCCTTATTGCGTATTCGTTAGATTTCCCCTGTGATTCTTCCGTCTGCTAATAACGTGCACCCTAAATATGTAAAATCTTTTACCTGTTCGATTTGCTGTTTTGCAATGAAAATAATGGTTTGTTCTGTTCGTGTAAATATTTTAAATGACCCAAGTTTTTAGTAAATTGATTTTCATTCTGTTATTTAGTTTATCAATATGTTATTGCAATTTTACTTCTGAAGTTGCTATGACTGCTGGATGGTCTGCGAAATGAAGTTCGTTTAAGTGTTCATCAATATTGTTTCCTTCATTTGGATTCAATTTTTTACATCTGTGGTATACATATGTGATGAACACCAAAGGGGATAGCGCACATCATTGCCGTACTCCAGATTTTATTTGACATTTTGCTAAGAGTCTGGTTATTGTTCGAGCAGAGCACTGGAAATTAATGTGAAGACTTGCATAGTTAATTAGGTGATCGTTTAGTCTATAGTGCGTCAATATTTTCCATATATGTTGTTTATCTACCAGGTCGAAAGCCTGTTCTTGATCTAAAAGTTCAAGGTTAGAGGCGAGAGTCTTCCCCTATAGCTCGGTCTCTCATCGCAGAACGGTGTGCCGCCTGCTGAGAGCAGCTCACAAAGCACGAACTCTTTAGCTCCCACAATAAACGAAGGGATCTCCGGAAAAAATTGCCATCATGAACAGACCGTCGCAGTTCGAATTCGAACCCCGACCGCATGAACACTAGACAAACGGCTTGCCCACTTCGCCACGGAGATATATAAACGCAATATACAGTTACTGATCCTTTTCAATTATTTTCTCCACCAATTGTCTGAGAGTAAAAATGGCATCCGTACAGCTTCTGTCCTTTCTAAATCACAACCAACATTTCAGATATCTTCTTCTTCTTCTTCTTCTTCTTCGATCGTTCTCAATCTCCCGCTACCAAACCCTGAAAGGACTTGAGTAGCAGAATGTGGTCCAGAGAACGGAATGCGTTGTGTTGTAGTTTACAGCATGGCTGCAATATTTGCACCTTTCGGTCCAACACATCCGACTTCAGCAAGCATTTTTTGAGTACCGGGTTAGCATTCCCTCTTCGATCCCTTCTCCTTAGCCAGTCTGCCCTGCTGCAGCCTGTTATCCAGGATCACCGCGTGGAGGTGTAGAAGGGTCTTGGCAGCTATGGTTCGCTGGCCCTGACGCTAGCAGTCAGCTATGGGTCGCTGACCACTGCAGCATCTTGATCCCACATTCCAGATATAACAATAACCTGCACCTTACCGACGATTTGAACAAATGTCCTCGCGATCATAGCCCGACAACCAAACATTTCGGCCAGCCACTCCACCTAAACGAGATCATGTTCTTGAAACATGTTCTGTTCTCTTCGGCACACGCCCCTTCTGCGTGTACATATTCGCTGTCTGGCATTTCCTGCTAGAATAAGGCTAAGCAAACGCGAGTTAATTTTAGCACTGAGTAATGGAACATTTCTTGAAAGATCCACAGACTCATTGCACCGGCAGGCAAAACATCAATTACCCAATATCGACCGGTCGAGCCGCTACCTCCAGGCTACCTCTGGCGCTGATGTAAAACTAGATAACTTAATGAAAAACACCGGCGTAGTGTGAGTTGGTTAAATATAGATGTGATAGTTGCAATGGATGGGCAGACGGCTACTTGTACTGATGTAAACACGGGATGTATATATATATATATATATATGCACATACAGAGAAACGTAGCGTGCTCTTTGCAGAGCGTCGTTTCTTACAACTGCCAACCTATTGGGCGGTTATAAGTTTGTTGTCAATTGTGCAGTACGGTAGTCTGCCATTACTTTCGGTGCACGGAAGAAAGAGCGATCACATAAAGAACAAAAATTCGTGTCTACCAAACTGGATACGGTGTGATTCGAACCTTGTGCGTTGAGATTGTGAAACCAGATGTTTCATCCTTAGCCCCCCCCCCCTTTCCACACACACACACACACACACATACGCACACGCGCACACATGTATGCACGCTCACACATATATGTCAATCCTTTCATCTCTCTACAGAGCACACGTGTTCAAAGAATACATGCCAACTGAGCTAGGATTGACTTGTCTTGTCTTTATCTGTTGAAATGTGTGCGAATTGAAGTTACTGACGGATGGAATTTCCAGCTCTGGACCACGTCGGAGGGTTCAGACAAAGGTTAGGAAAACTAGGCACATTTCTTTTATCAAAGCCGGCCTGGATTTTCATTGTCCAAGAGTCTGGTCATGGGAAGGTTAGATAGTCAGTTCTATTTAGTCATTTTCCACAGTTTGGTGCGATAGTTCTAAAGATCACGTGTAAGATGGTTATATATAAGACTATTGATCATCGTGATACAGAAGCTAAACAACATGCACAATCTACAGCATAATACTAACAAGCAACTAAAACTGAAGCTCATGAGAACATGCATATTCCTTATAGCAATGTACGGGTGCGAGACATTGACTTTGACACAAGCAGCAAGAAAGAAAGTTGGAGCGTTCGAAACGAAATGTTACAGATGAATCCTAAAAATTCCCTTGACAAAGAAAGTGACAAATAAAGCCACTCTAGAAGATATGAATGTCGAAGAAAACTGGGTGATAAACAATGTTATGTTTCGGAAATTAAAATTTTTTAAATTAAAAAATTTTTTTTTTTTTGGCCACGTCAAATGTCATGACGAACTCGAAAGAACGGTCCAAATGGGAAACAGAACATACTGGCTACACAAAAAACGATGCCTATTACCAGTTGAACAGAAGAGAGCAGGTCGTGGTCTTCGGACTTCGCACTGGCCACAATAGACTGAGGTACCACCTATTCAGTAAATTGAAGATAGGTGACACTGACGAATGCTCGTGCGGTACTGGGAAAATGACCGCTGAACATTTGCTGCAAAACTGCCCGACATACGAGGATCAGAGAGAGCAGATGTGGCCATCACCAGTGACAACACTAGACAAGCTCTATGGCAGTGTCGACAGCCTCAGGATGACCGCTGTTTTTTTTCGAAAAAATACAGGATCTGACAGCGTACGAAGAAGAAGAAGAAGAAGAAGAAGAAGAAGAAGAAGAAGAAGAAGAAGAAAGAACGGTCCTAGAGGACATGGTACCTGGAATACAACGCACGAGTCGACTGAGGCGAAGGTGGATACAAGATATCAAGGATACTTAAAACATGAACATGGAGCAGGCGGGAAGACTGACTGCAGACCGACATTCATATCGGCTGGCTGTGACGAGAGCGACGCTCTACAAAGGACATACTACATGATGATGATGAAGACTGTTGTTTCAGTAGTTGGGAGAGATGATTCAGACGGATAGTTTCTAAGACTGCTAGCTAGACGGTCAGACGGATTAGATCCGCTCATGCCGTAGTATCTAATGTAAAGGTCAAGGTGGGTCTTATGGCAAAAATTACCGTCATGGATGAAGATAACTATTCATGGACTAGGCCGCAGCTTATGTGAGGTGGGGTGGCCAGTTCTATTCCATGCTGTTTATACCTTCACCAACTCATACGTCACATACCCATTTACAGCTGGGTCGACCGGAGGAGCGGTTGTACCAGGAACAAACCACGATCGGATTTTTATGTCTGTCCGTGCTTTCGAACCCTGGCGCGGTATAATCACAGTCTTAGCAAGCAAGCGCTCTGTCGACTAGGCTACACGCTCCATACCGTAGTATCTAGATGGTACATAAAGATTGGTAGGTAGTTTGAGCTACCTATGGTTTGATCACAAGTTGGCCCAAGAAGTTGGTAGAGGTTTAGCACCGCCCATGCTGTAGTGTCCGGAGGACACGTAAAGATTGGTAGGAGCTCCAGTAATTGGGAACTTGATATATTGACAGGCGGTGATACGAGCTGGTCAAAGGGGTGATAGCAGAAGTACCTTGTGATCGGTAGCCATGTTGGATAGGAGGGGTTTAGGGATAAGCATGAGAGGCAAATAAACACAAGTAAGTATAGGCAGCGCTGACCAGGAGGTCATTAGTGCCTGACGGACGGCACATTGAACTGATCCCAGCGAATGTAACGGTAGTGGTAGAAACGTAGCTATGTATTTCACAGGCATTTGCTCATTATGTCCTGCTGTTAATGGCAGTAAGAATAAAGTGTAAGAGAGACACGTAAAGAAAGGTCTCGCAAACTGTCTCGAAACTGTTCATGTCAGATTTGCTAAAACAAAAATGTGCAAACCAAGTCACCAAACACTGTCTCGAAACTGCCTATGTCAAGAGTACGTAAGACGTAAGAGGGACACCAGGGACTATGTCCCAGAGTACGAGAGGTATAGCCTAAAACCCAAGGGCGCACGTTTCCAAACCACATTTGAGAGTTCTTTGGTTTCCCAGCAGAGAATAGACGGACAGAAGCTGTCAGGCGTCAGTCACACAAGCGTAGAAGGACCACAGGACTCAAGATGTGAATTTAGTGTGTTAGTTGCTATTGTTAGACAGCATAGCGACAAGGGACCTGTGATAGGACTGGATATAGAAACCATCAAGTTAAGTACTAAAAATCTTCGATTGGAGAATTTAGTCATAGTTAGATATACAAGACAAATTACGTGTATGACTACATTATGCAATAAATGTTTAACCATGTTCTATTTATGAAAAAAATCAGTTTTAAGTCTTTCATTTGTTTTCACGTGGAAGGGGACATAATGACACCTGAAAATTGGCGTAAACCCAATCTACGGAAGTGTAAAGTAATTTGGTAGAATTTGCTACACCCGCACCAGAATAGTACTAAAGCTACGGATACCAGCTCTGTCAAGAACTGCGGTATATGGGAGTATTATTTGCTAATTTGATCTTCTACGCCTTTCTGAGATCAGACTTCTTTACTTGTCGCCTGTATGCATCAATGTTTCACAAACATACAACAGATCTGGAAGCACCACAACTCTGTAAACTATCAGCGTCGTCTGTAGACCAATGCAACTTAGATGTCCAACATTGATTTATTGTCTCCCAAATGAACTGCTGACTTTTTTCTTTCGAGACACAAGCGTTCATTTCATTATCAATGGTGACAATCTCAGACAGGGTGTGCTTCCAGGATACGTAAGTCTGTTTACAACTTTAAGTTTCTCACCGTTGAATTGATAGTTGGCTCAGTATGACTACTGACAGGAGCTGGTCAATGCATGATTTATGTTGTTTCCGTGCTGATGTCTCTCTACTAGATAGTTACCGAATCACTTTTTGAGCCGCCACCAGGTCAGGTCAGGTCAGGTCATCCCGTAACCGGTGAGGTCGTTGGGGCACACATGAAGATATCCCCACAACTCCACGCCATCCCTCTCTGTCAGAAGCCTCTGCCTGTGACTCTTCTGGTCGGAGACTGGTCCATTCTTTTATGTTGTCTTCCCATCTCTTTTTGGGCCGGCCTCTTCGTCGTCTGCCATGCACCTTCCCGTGGAGGATTGTGTTTGCAAGACCATTTGATCTCGATATGTGACCGTACCAAGTGAGTTTCCTTCCTTTGACAGCTGCCAAGAGATCTTCGAAAGGCACTATTTCCGTCGTAATTCTATTTCGGATTTCCTCGTTTGTAACTCGATCTTTGTACGTGACGTTTCAAAGTCTTCGGAAACATCTCATCTCCAAGCCGCCACCATATATGGTAAAACTTCTAGCTCTTCGTTTACATGAACTTGGACTAGTCGGTCGATGGTTTCATTGTTAGTGGATCAGTGCTGGTTCACAATGCCATTACAATGTTCGGTCCAGGGTTAAAATTAAACTATAGATAGTTATTGATCCAGTGGCCTATGGGATCTTGGTCTTTGGCCCAATACTATAGATAGATATATAGATTTATATGTAGACAGACAGAAAGACAGGCAGGGAGGTAGGAAGACACGCAGACATATATATATAATAATGATAGATAGATTGACAGACAGATAGATAAATAGATAGATAGATAAATAGATAGATAAATAGATAGATAGATAGATAGATAGATAGATAGATAGATAGATAGATAGATAGATAGATAGATAGATAGATAGATAGATAGATAGATTACGCAGAGTAGGAAGAAAAACATTTTCTTTATGTTGTTTCAGTTTCTCTTTCTCGGTTTCTTGGGATCGCTATCGCTTTCATTCTCTCTCTCTCTCTCTCTCTCTCTCTCTCTCTCTCTCTCTCTTTCTCGCTGTCTATTTAGATCTATATATGTTTTCACTTTACCTTTTGGTCTCTATCTTTCATTTTCTCTTTTTCTCTCACTCTCTCTCTCCCTCTCTCTATGTCCCTGTCTCATGATTACTTTATAACTTTCACTTTCTCTCTCGGTTTCTCTCAGTCTCTTTGGTTTTTCACATTTTCTCTTGACTTCAACTCTCTTGGTATCTATCTCTTTCACTTTCTGTATTCGTCTCTTTCTCTTTCATTTTCTCTCTCTATCTCTCTCTATCTCTCTCCAATTCTCACTCTCTCACTTTCTCTCTCTCTGACTCTCGGTCTCTCAATATATTTTTCACTTTCTCTCTCGATCTCTATCTTTAATTTTCTTTCTCTCTGTCTTTCTCTCTCGGTCATTCTCTTTCATTTTCTCTCTCTCTGTCTTTCTCTCTCTCTCTCTCCCTCTCTCGTTAACTCCATAGCTTTCACTTTCTTGGAGATTATCTATTTCACTTTCTCTAATTTAACTTTCTCTCTCTCTTTCTCTCTCTCTCTCTCTCTTCTTCTCTCTCTCGATTTTTATCGGTTTCTCTCGGCTACTCAATAGCTTTCACTTTCTCTCTCTAGGTCTCTATGTTTTTTTCACCTTTTCTCAGTCTCTATCCCTTTCACTTTCTGTTTTGGTCACAATCTTTCATTTTCTCTCTCCCTCTGTCTCTCTCTCTCTCGGTCTCTCCATCTCTTTCACTTTCTCTCTTGATCCCTATCTCTGCCCCACTCTCTTTCACTCGCTCTCTCTCGGTCTCTCTCGGATTCTCTATGTTTTAATTTTCTTTCTGTCGATCCCTCTGTTCCTCGGCCTCTCTCTCTCTTTCTATCTCTCTCTCTCACTCTCTGACACTCTCTTAGAAAGTCAAACACATATTTTGTCCATGTGCCTATGTGAACAGCTGTAGTCATTCATATTACAACGCCAAGTGCACAGTCACAGTTAAATGAGAGCTACTATCAATAAGGTTTAACTTTCCCTAGGCTAGAAGACTCTCCAGCTCATGACTATAAACACTTCACGACCCACTCAGGCCAAACGGACGACGATTGTGTAGTAGCTCACTGTGTTTTTTAAAAAAAAAGCTTTAGAAACATGCATTCCTCATATATAATATATGGAAAATAAGTTTGAAAAACTCACGAATCTGGACGATTGGAGAACAGTAAAGAAGAATCAACAATGGTGTTTATCTTGTCTCGTATTAACTTAACTTAACTTAACTTAACTTAACTTAACTTAACTTAACTTAACTTAACTTAACGTCATTATACTGGTTTAGAAGACTGCAGTCTTGTCTTTCCCGTGACCCCAAGAGGTCGTAGGGACATCACTCAGCGAGCGAGGTATGTGTCTTGGGCATCTTGCTAACCGAGCAAGGCCAAATATCTCTCAGGAGATGTGTTTTAGTCCATCATTGTTCCATGTATGAATTTCACATCCAAACCAAAACCGACACTGTTTGCAACTATTGCGAAGGGCGTTAAATTAGTTAAGTTTAGCCATGCGCACTAGACCGTGGAAGTTTGACACAGGGTAACCGAAATACTATTACTAGCCGATAAATACGTCAGGATAATAAGTTGGAAATAAACACCTACAAATGAACCTGTATCAGCGTAAGGTTTTAAAGTTGAGTAGTTTACTTATCTTAAGAGTTACAACATATATCTACACCACGACACGACTTCAACACAGTAAAACACAGTAAACACTATCCTGGCCATAAAACAAAACAATATAATTTATTACAAGAATAATTGTTGCACAATATCAACAAAAAGTAAAGAACTTCTAAACTAAATAATCATAATAAATATATTTAACTACAACAGACGATATAAGAAATTGCTGTTGATATCACTTCTATAACTACCCACAAACCCAGGTTCTAAGTCTATACCTGCAACAATAAAACTTCCCAACCTCAAGAATTATTCTAGCCACAACTTAATGGCTCCAGTTAGCTCGCGGTACTTCTTCTGCACCCTCTATATACCATCAACAAACTCGTCCTCACGATCAGATAACGTACTCAGACGAATCTGTACGCTCACACATAAATAGATCACGTATTCAGTTCACGTATAACCAGGCGATCTATGCATTCAAATATAATCAGATCACGTAATCCCATATAATCGGATCACGTACTCAGGTGTGATCACGTACTCAGTCGATCTGTGCACCCACATATAATCAGTTCACTTACTCAGTCGATCTGTGCACTCACACTCAATCAATTCTCGTACTCAAGCGAATTGTACGTTCGCATACAATCAGACCTCGTACTGTTCACAGGGTGTCCATTATATGCACCTATTGAGCGCGACTGTCGAAACTCGAGGTGTATGATGTGATATTTAGCCCTCACTCCATTTTGGAACTGTCCCCATCTAAAATGTTATTGGTTGTCTATCCCAGAGGCACTGTCATTCTAAATGTGGTAGCCTGTCGTGGAAGTATCAGACTGCCAACAACCCCCATCCCTGCCAAATCTGAACGCCAGAATGGTCAGCTTCGACACCAACCCCTATCCCAGACAAAGTCTTCCACCTAACGTGTTCCTAGCCCCTCGTTTCTTTGTCGACCTAGTTTAGAAACCGTGATTAACCCTGTCGTGACCTGCGTTTGTTCAACGCATTCAGGCAACATTTGTTTCCCATAGACGCGATCCCAAACTCCCTTTATCTAAACGCCCATGCTCCAATGGAACTGTTATAAACGAACTAACTAAACCACATGGAAAACAGCAGCACATTTCTGTGGACACAAGTGTTAGTCGTCGACCAATGTGAATTTCAGCCAAATCTGTAGTCTGACCGCATCCATAATGAACTAAAACATCATAGCAAAGCTAGACTCGCGGCCTTGTAGGCGCCATTTTTACAGCTCTTCCCCTTCCCTTTCTTATGCGACTTTATTCCCATCGCTGGTGTTGTCGATGCGTTTTTAGTTTGTTGACTACAGGCTGCTGAGCCACTGCTGTCGCTCCGAGTGTGCTGGCTAAGTTTGTTTATTTCACCCCCAACAAAAAATACAATATATGCATTACAGGGGATTCGATTCTCTGCCCTCCTTGTCGGCAGACAGACATCGAAACCATTCGGCAACACACTCCTCGTATACTTTACAAATTTCAGAACAGCAAATCATGACTATCAAGACAATATAAAAGACAGATTGAAATACCAATTGTGTGTCTTCTTTGTGTGTGTTACTTCACGTGTCATATTTATAAATGATTTCACTAATCACATTTTTAGTACTTTTTTTGAAGCACAAATAAAGTGTTTAAATGAAATAAAGTACAAAAGCCCGCTAGATAACTTCATCCTCGCCATTATCATTATCATCATTATGTGCCGTCTTCCCATCGGAAGTTGACGGTTATAGATCCGCAGCTGTCTCTGTCCCATGCCAGGTCGGTATACTCAGTAGAATGTGTCCCGACCACATGTTAATGTTGTCCGACCATCTGTACCTCTGCCGCCCTCTTGCTCTCTTGTCCTCCACTCTTCCCTCTATTATATTTCGTTAGTTTCCCATCGCAAGCGATGATGGTGACATCATCAAACAATGTTGTCCTGGTGATGTAACTTGCGCTATATTTGGATTATAGTGAGGAAGTAACTGTGCTAGTCATCAACCACTCTCTGGTCCCGAGCTACATTGGATCAGAAGCAAGACATAGGTTGAAGACGACTGGAGTAACCTTCAACAGACTTTCATGTCTCTTGACATGACCAAAATATGTTGTTCTCGCTGCTTTCTATTTGCTTAAACTAGATAACATAAACGACGCTGAAGAAAGTGTGTACCGGATGGTAGCACAACACGACATTCATGTTCTTGTTGTCGTCATCCCGTTTGCAAGTATTCCCGTAGACTTTAACTGATGGCTTTGCTCAAGTCGGATGTGTTGGACCGAAAGGTGCAAATGTCGCAGTCAAGCTGTAAACTACGATACAACGCATTCCGTTCTCTGGACTACATTCTGCTGCTTAAGCCCTTTCAGGGTTTGGTAGCGGGAGGTAGACAACGAACGAAGCCAAGCCAACTAATGGCTGACCTATCTTCTTCTTCTTAGTTCTTAGTAGACCTGTACTTCCACAGGGGTCCATGAGCAGGTCCCAGTTCTGGTATGAGATGGATGCAGTCGAGAGAAGGGTTTCCTGCCTAGCGGTCTAGGCTCGAGCAGCTTAATACTCCGCTGCGTTGCGACAAGCGCTTACCGAGGGTGGTTAACCGAGGTGCGAATCCATCTTAATAGACTCAAACACTAAAGCATATCAGACCCACAGCCTGTTAGGCACCATCTATGCTGCTATTAAGAAACCATCTATCCATGGCCGGTGTTATGCTATCTCACAGTTAGTCGCCTCTTACGAAATGCTCTCTTTGAGGCAGTGGTGCTATTCGTGTCCTTGTCATATACAAATACTCAGGCAGACCACCAGGCTGACCTATCGTAATACGTAATACATGTTGAGTGGTAGAGTGACAGATAGGTTCGAGCTCTTGCATGTCACTGCGCATATACCGTTTTTGCTTCTTGGTATTGACACACTAGTCTACCCAACTGTAAATGGGTGTTCGAGTTAGAGTTTGGGAAGGCTATGCAGTGAAGGAGGTATCTGGTTATCCACTATCGCAGAAAATTCTCTAACAGTTTATCTAGACAGCAGTGAATTCTGTAGGATTAACTTTCTTTGTTTTTCTTCTATGCATCTACACTACCTCCAGCCCTCGCATCCTCGTCCCCTCCACTCGCGAAATATGTGAGCTTCAGTACAGCTGGCTCACAGTTGTTAGTAGAAAGCCCGAGCTAATCCCTTACGAAAATAATGTTTTCGAAAACATTCATTAGCGGTTTTATTACAATGATTTAGCATAACAAGGTTTCTAGCCCCATGAACAATCTCCTTTAGTTGTCTTTTACGCCACATTCGGAAGGTTACAGTGGTTCAATTCTCTCCGCCACGAATATCTCTTCCAAAGCTACGTATTGTTATCGATTTGAACTTTTACCAAATCTTTGGCAAGGGAAATAACTCAAATTTAATCTTCCCCTGACAGCTGAGTTATAGTTGTCTTCCTCTCAATTGCGTACAGACGAATACTTTGTTTTTGTGATCGCTGTCACGAAAATACATTCTTTATTTACAACACGCTGCCTCAAAGGTTCTACATATATCTTCTTATCAATAACCATCAGTCTTCGTCACTGGGTGACAGATTGCGGAGAATCGGTGCTACGAACGGGAAGAGAACTTGAACAGCGGATAAGAGATAAGAGCATCATTTAAATATATATAACAGCGGATAAGAGATAAGAGCAATATTTAAAAGCAATTTTTAACAGCAGATAAAAAATAAGAGCACAATTTAACAGTGGATAAAAGATAAGAGCATCATATATATAACTTCCCCAGTGGTCTGCCGGGGTCTTTAAGTATGATAAGAGCAAGAATAGCACCACTGCCTCACGGAGAGCAAATCGTAAGAGGCGACTAACTGTGTGACATGGCATAACACCGACCATGGCTAGGTGGTTTGTTCAGAGCAGCATAGATGCGCCTAATAGGCTGTGGGTCTACTTTGCACTAGTGTTTGAGTATATTAAGATGAAATCACACATCGGTTAACCACCCTCCGTAAGCGCTTGTCTCAACGTCTCGGAGTATTACGCTGCTCGAGCCTAGCCCGCTAAGCAGGAAACCCTTATTCCGGCTACATCCAGCTGGTACCAGAGCTTGGGGCCTGCATAGGGGCATCTACCCCTGTAGAACTACAGGTAAAATAAGAACTAAGAACTAATATATATATATATATATATATATATATATATATATATATATATATATATATATAACAGCGGATAAGAGATAAGAGCGTTATTTAACAGCGTGTTAGAAGAAGGGATTTCCGGAAGATAATGCCGTTTCATACATGATATCTCTGTTCTGGGCGATGAGAGGTAAAGGCTGAATTATCTGATATAATGATATGGCCAGCTTCTTGATAATGTCAGAGCACTGTATCGTTCAATTATACACGTCGTCAGAAGAACTACTGATGGTGTCACATATGCTTTTGAGATCACTACCGGCGTGGGGATGGCGTGGGCTAGTGGTTAAGTGACACGGTTAACAAGCTGAAGGTGCTGTGTTCGTTCCCCAATCACATCACCGGCCGTTACCCCGGGGAAGCAAACCCTTAAGAAATGCACGCAAAAGTCGGATGCATTGATCCGACATGCGCAAAATAAAAATAATGCAACGCATAACGCCTTTTGGAATTGACAAATAAGGCGAACGCAAAAACAAAAATAAAAAAATAAATTAAAAAATAGCTACGGAGATGAGACAAAGGTGTGTGAATTCTCCTCTGCTGTCTAACATTTGCGTTATTCAACATGGACAAAATCGGACCAGAGACCAGTCAATTTGAGACAACTGAAGCAATAGAACAGAAATCAATACAATAATTATCTTTGTTCATGATCAGTGTCTGCAGTACAGCGATGAAAATTCACTACAAAATCACATGAACCCCGACTTCGTGTGCTAAATACAAAATGCGAATTAATTAGAAGAAAACGGAAACTATGAGGGCCGGTAGAACGCATGGGCCACTCAACATAAGTCTAAATGATATTACTCTTCAACGGGCCCATGAGTTCAAGTATTTGGGGAGTATTATTTCGGCAGACGGCAGAATCGAGTGAAAATTGAGACAAGGTGTCGGAAAGCATATGCGGTAACTTATCAGCTGTCACCACTGCTTAGGCCCACGAGTATTAGTTTGACAACAAAGCAATAGCTGATAAACAGTATATTTATTACGGCTCTGTGTTACCAGTGTCAAACATGGCCTCTATCAAGGGCGCGTGATAGCAAAATTTCAAATTAAGTGTTTGAGGATGGTCATCGGTGTAACCAGGAAAAACAGAATGCGGAACAACGATATTCGAAGTACGGTTGGCACTACTTCTTCTGCAAAATACATTTCCAGGCAGAAATGACGTTGGTTTGGTCATCTCACAAGAATGCATGCTCATCAACTTCCACTGGCTTACAACACTGGTAGATCTGGTTTACAGGGCAAGGGGGCTGCCGCGTGACAGGTGGACAGATGGCATAAGAGGGACTGAGCAGCGACACCGGCTCACATTGACCGACGCAACCCACTTGGCGCAGTACAGACGACTTAAGCTCACCACGGCGCTTAACGGCACAAGTGGAAAGAAAACTAATTAACTAACGATATGGAAGATCTCGAGAGAATATTGAGGGAGTGCGTGACCTAGGGTTTGTGAGCTTGTTTTCCATCTCAACGTGTCGTGTTCAAATCACGTTGCGCTCAGTTTGGCCGGACATGTCCTGGGTGTTTTCCTTATTTGACTACTTCTCTCTGTCGACCCAGCTGTAAATGGGTACCTGACGAAGTCGGGGCAAATTTAGGAGTCGCCGTGGAGGGTTTGGAGTTCGTGCTCTGTCGTCGGTACTTTCTGCAATAAAATGGACCGAGCACAGATGGGAGCACCCAGGGACAATGAAATCGGTTCGTTGAGCCATGTTCCAAATTATGGAAAGTATGAGACTACAACAAACCCCAGTAAGAGAATGAAGGTTGAGAGAATGGAGACTAAGTGAATGGTGGATGAGAGAATAAAAGTTCAGAGAATGGAGGTTGAGAATGGAGGTTGAGAGAATGGAGGTTGAGAGAATGGAGGTTGAGAATGGAGGTTGAGAGAATGGAGGTTGAGAGAATGGAGGTTGAGAGAATGGAGGTTGAGAGAATAGAGGTTGAGAGAATGGAGGTTGAGAGAATAGAGGTTGAGAGAATGGAGGTTGAGAGAATGGAGGTTGAGAGAATGGAGGTTGAAAGAATGGAGGTTGAGAGAATGGAGGTTGAGAGAATGGAGGTTGAGAGAATGGAGGTTGAGAGAATGGAGGTTGCGAATGGAGGTTGAGAATGGAGGTTGAGAATGGAGGTTGAGAGAATGGAGGTTGAGAGAATGGAGGTTGAGAATGGAGGTTGAGAATGGAGGTTGAGAATGGAGGTTGAGAGAATGAAGATTGAGAATGGAGGTTGAGAATGGAGGTTGAGAATGGAGGTTGAGAGAATGGAGGTTGAGAGAATGAAGATTGAGAATAGAGGTTGAGAATGGAGGTTGAGAGAATGGAGGTTGAGAGAATGGAGGTTGAGAGAATGAAGGTTGAGAGAATGGAGGTTGAGAGAATGGAGGTTGAGAGAATGGAGGTTGAGAGAATGGAGGTTGAGAGAATGAAGGTTGAGAGAATGGAGGTTGAGAGAATGGAGGTTGAGAGAATGGAGGTTGAGAGAATGGAGGTTGAGAGAATGTGGATTGAGAATGGAGGTTGAGAGAATGGAGGTTGAGAGAATGGAGGTTGAGAGAATGAAGGTTGAGAGAATGGAGGTTGAGAGAATGGAGGTTGAGAGAATGGAGGTTGAGAGAATGTGGATTGAGAATGGAGGTTGAGAGAATGGAGGTTGAGAGAATGGAGGTTGAGAGAATGTGGATTGAGAATGGAGGTTGAGAGAATGGAGGTTGAGAGAATGGAGGTTGAGAGAATGGAGGTTGAGAGAATGGAGGTTGAGAATGGAGGTTGAGAGAATGTGGATTGAGAATGGAGGTTGAGAGAATACACGTTGAGATAATGAATGTTACAACAGTTACTGTCACCATGCTGTGGATATCTTGGGCATTGTGAATCAGGGCGGATGTTGTTGTGACTAATGCCTGTAAGGTACTTATCGACCTTCTTGTGACGGGTTACCTTGGTTCTCCTAACAGCCCCTGGTCTAATTGAGATAGTGGACCAGGGTCCTCCTGGTTGTAATGCAACGCGAGGCTCCTCATTAAGTTCACTACTATAGGGATCACAAGTCCATCCTACCTCGTTAGCCAGACTAAGCTCACTACTATAGGGATCACAGTCCATCCTACCTCGTTAGCCAGACTAAGCTCACTACTATAGGGATCACAAGTCCATCCTACCTCGTTAGACAGACTAAGCTCACTACTATAGGGATCACAAGTCCATCCTACCTCGTTAGACAGGGTGGGGTAGCCGGCCCCATGCCAATCCCTACTGAGCGATCTCCTCTAGACATCTAGAATTGAATCTAAAAAGGTATGTGTACAACCAGCGAGCTATAGTAACCACCAGTATCTAAACCCTGTAAAAAGACATTGGACACAGATGGGTGTTTCCAGAATGCTGTGATATTGGTTTTGGTTAACAAACAATGCAGATATTTCTATAAAAACAAGACTTCCTCATGCAGCAGGTAACTAAGACATGTAAAACACATCGCAGAAGAAAGGAAGGATCTACAGTTATTGTCTTATAGACTGTACTTCATAACAGATGCAAGGGAATTAGAGAAAAACTTCATAAACTCAATTGAAACTTAATTAAGCACAACTGGTAACTTATTTCACGGGAAATCTGTGTGCTCTGGTAAACATACATCTTTCCTTTACCAAGTGTTTTGTTTCATACTTCTATCAATTCAACATAGCACACTCTTGACATTTCCAGCTTGACTGTTTGAAATGTTCCAATCTGCATACATATCATCATTTCGTGCTGGCCATACTGGCCATTCCCAAGGCAACTAAATCACTTGTTAATGGATTGGATATTGGTGGAGAATGGTATACGTCACCACTTACAGCTTTCAAAGATGGCACAACAATTTTGGCTTCAAATAAAAATGAATGTCGGATAATGCTGGGACGCCTTGACGACCTAACCAGATGTTGCTAAAAGAGCTTCAAGGCAAAGACATCAAGGAGCTTATTGATCAGGAAAGACAAAAAGAAAATATTCAGTGTGTCAGACCAGAGAATCCCCATTGTCTACGAAGAACCAGTTAAAAGTATTTGCAGGATATGTGAGGTATCGCTATGAGACATGAAGACAGTACATCAAATAAGCGAACTAGAAGACAAAATACTGCAGAACATAGATCGGAGCAGGTTAATTGAGAAGTTCAAGAGATGATGTCTCAATTTCACGTTGATCCCAAAACTACTGTGGCCATTGCTTATTTGAGAGATATGGGTAGGTGCAATTGAAACTGCCAAGGGAGAGATTAACAGATTGGTAAGGAAATTGATACAACGATGGAAAGAAAACTGGTATTCGACGGATACTATGCTCACAATTGGAGAACCTTAATTATGCAGTTGGTACTTTTGTCACACACTCTTGGTCAAATGCAAGAGAACATTGACAGATTGAAAGAACAATCAGTAAAATTGGGACTGAATATCAACATGAAGAAAATCAAGTTCATTAAAATTGATCTGATTAACAAAGAACAAATGATACTGTAGTGAGGGACATTGTAAGTGATGGATGACTTTACCTATATAGGTACCACAAATGACACACCAGAAGGTACAGATGCAGATGCAAAAACCAGAATTTGAAAGATAAGAATGTCATTTTTGATACTAATCAACACATGGGGATCCAGAGAAATCAAGATTCACACTAAAGTTAGAATATTCAACGCCAGGCTCAAGTTGCAGATGTTGTATGGAACGGAAACACGGAGAACAACCAAGGTGATACAACTAAGACTTCAGTTCTACATTAAAAGATATCTACGAGTGGATAATAAGCATAAAGTGAAATGACACGGTGAGGAATGAAGACCTGTGGAAAAAAAGCCTACAACAGCCACTGGAACAACAAATTAAGAGAAGAAAATGAGGCTTTACAAGACATACGCCGAAAAAGGCGCCGTACGACATAGCTAGGCTGGCTCTCACATGGAATTCTCAAGGGAAGAGAAAGAGAGGTAGATTTAAAAGTACATAGAGAAAAGCGTGTGAGAGAAAACTACGACTAAATCGTTACACATAGAGATAGCCAGAAAGTATAGCCCAGGACAGTGAATCTTGCCGAGATGGGGTCAATGCCTTATGCATCGAGAGGGGAGATGGGCTTTAATTTGTTCAATTCAAGAAAATGGTTAGAAGTGACACTAGGACTTTCAGCCATGCTGCAAGAAATTCAAGCTTGCACTCAATTTTAAGTCAGTTGTAGATGAATGCGAATGGGAAAATCAAAACCAGCAGTTTTGGTTTTCAGATGTTGACATATTTATCCTCTTTTAAGGTCAGAGAGTGGTGAAAGCTTGCAATGCATTGCAACAGGGTGTAGTGGAGGCAAGGTCAGTTAATGCATTCAAGAATAGATTGGACGATCACAGTCATTTTTAAAGTGGAATAAACTGGTTGTATACAGACTCTGTAGAGTCTTCAAAACCAGTATTATGAAGTTAAGTTAAGTTAAGTATTTTCCGGTTACGGATTGGGTTCCTGCTGGTCACTTGGAATACCTCTTGTACCTCATTTCTGCAGATTATAGCTGGCTTTTTTAGGAGGGTTGTTGCCATTGCCCATGACTCACATCCGTATGTCCTGACGGGTGCATTTGTCGACCGGTATACATCCATCTTTGTCTTCTTGCTTATTTCCCTTTTTCTGAGGAATTTCTGTTTATTACATGAAAAAATATCGTTGCTGTCTTTTTTGTGCGGCCAACTCTTCTTTGATGCCTTCCTTTATTGTCTAAACTTTTCCAAAACATTTGAGGTGACTGTCCCTGTTCCGGTGGCTGCTTTCCAAGGTTATCTGATGTTTTTTTTTCCTCTCTTGCGACCACCATAGTTGTTGTGTTGGAGTAATTGATGGGCATTCCTCTCCTCTCCAACTCTTCTTTCCAGACTTCTACGTTGGTCTGGAGATGTGCCTTCGACTTGGTGATCAGGGTCACCTAATCTATAAATACCAGATCTGATATATAAGTTGGTTTTATCTTCCAGTACCCCACTGCGTCCTTTCCATGTAGGCTTGTTATTGTTTGCGTTGTTTGCGAATGCCCACAATGAGTAGGTTACTCTTTTGTGCGCCCCGAAAAGGACGTTAAGTAGCTGGTTGCAGTAGCTTTCTTCACATCCCGAACGTGTTGATGAAGGTAGACCGGGGTCCTCCAGTCAGTTGTGCTATGCTTGACTTCATCTGCGTGTCGCTCGTTACTCCAGAGATCCCGTCGAACCTCACTTTGTTAGCTAGACTGTTGTCGTCGACAACAGCCTGCTTCAAGAACGACCAACGAGGAGGTCAGGTGTGGGTCTTGGCAAGTATATTTCTTCTGACCCTGGCTAACATTATCTGATCTGTGTGTTTTGCCTGACCAGACGTTAGCCTCATCGTCCCTTCTTGCATGCTTTGATGACACCATCCAGCAGAAGTATGAAAAGGTATGCTGATAGGGTGTCATCCTGTCTAACTCTTCTAGCGGTCATGAACTCCTCTGACTTTTGATTTGGTGTCCGTACATAATTCCTGCATTTGATAAAGAAATGATATGGTACAGATCAAGGATCCTATACTATTTTCTCTCACATAGTCGGCCCCATGAAATTTATCGTGTGCTTTCGTCAGATGATAAAATAAATACAGGAGGTGCATCATATCATCATACTCAAGGCCTTTTCACGGAGCCGTCTGAATGTGAAGATAAGGTTTTGAGTACTTCTGTTTATCTGGAACCCGAAATAGACTTCATATTTGGCTCTACTAGGTCTTCTAATCTCGGTTCTAGACTTGTCCATGAACACTGAGATGGGAAAGGCCTTTATAGTTTTCACTTTATCAATTGTCCTGGTATTTAAATCTCACAATCTCTTGGTATAATCTTGTGGTACCGAGCTGCCTTGAGAATCTTCACGATTAATAGCTCCCCAGCAGTTCCAATGTACTTGATCATTTCTGGTATTATACCATAACGGCCGCCGCTTAAATACCATTTACCTTATACAAGGCTGCCTTCAATTCTTCTTTTCGTCCTTGTCGTTCGTTCTCAATCTCCCGCTACCAAGCTCTGATCAGGGCTTTGCAAGTAGAACGGAATGCGTTGTGCCGCTAGTTTACAGATTGACTGCGATATTTGTACCTGTCAGTCCGACACATTCGTCTTCGGTTAAAAAAATTTTTTTCTTATATTGTCTCTCCCCTTCCCTTCTGGGGCTTACATATTCTTCCGTCTCAAATAAATATGAGAAATATTCTTTCCATCTGTTCATTACTTCTAGTAGTGGTTCCAGCAAAGTACCTTGCTTATCGTTTAGAAATATCAAAGAGTATTTCTTTTCTTTCCTTATCTTATTTATTGTCCTATAGAACAGATTCCGATTTTCTCAAACATTATTTTCCAGTTTTTCTCCAAATTACTCCCATGATATTTATTTTCTCTTGAATAATGTATTCTGTGCATTCGTTCATAAAGTTACATATTCTTAGTATTTCTTTGTTTGTTTCGTTTTTATTCCTAGCATCCAGGTATTGTTTCTTATGCCTTTTTCTTCTGTCATGTCATCCTTATCACTTCTTCTGTCCACCATACGTGCTCTTTCTCTGCGTCACTGTTTTGATTTCATCGCACGTCTCTGCAGCGCTACCTCTCTAAAATCGAGAGATAAGACACTCGCCTATCAGAGCGATGAACGGAAACTATGGACGATCTAAATCCGCTAGTTTCAAGCGACTCATAGTCTCAAGGGAGATAGACCAGAGTGCCTGGATACTGAGTTACCTCCAGTCGCCTTGCCACTCATCAAGCCAGCTCGGGACAAGACTGTAGCATTAATGATGAGAGCAGTTTCTTTCTTAATATAATCCAAAGCAGCGCAGGTTACAACAACAAGATCAAATAGAAAAAAACAAAACAAAAACACAACCAGCTAATGATGTCACCACCATCGCTTGCAGTGAGCAACTAACAAATACTATTCTTGCATTCTAGCGGGAGTGTGTCAATATCGTCTTCTAACTCCTCAATACTTTCTATTGTAGTCGCAATAACAAATTAACATGTGGCTCTTTTAGCATGTAGATATAAATGATCTGTTCTTCGCTCGTGTTGTTCAGCTTGAAGCCCTAAATGATTTGTTCTCCCCTAGTGTTGTTTAGCTTGTAAGCCTAATTGATGTGTTCTTCCCTCGTGTTGTTCAGTTTGTAAGCCTAAATGATGTGTTCTTCCCTCGTGTTGTTTAGTTTGTAAGCCTAAATGATCTGTTCTTCTCTCGTGTTGTTTAGCTCGTAAGCCTAATTGATGTGTTCTTCCCTCGTGTTGTTTAGTTTGTAAGCCTAAATGATGTATTCTTCCCTCGTGTTGTTTAGTTTGTATGCCTAAATGATGTGTTCTTCCCTCGTGTTGTTTAGTTTGTAAGCCTAAATGATGTGTTCTTCCCTCGTCTTGTTTAGCTTGTATGCCTAAATGATGCGTTTTTCCCTCGTGTTGTTTAGTAATTAAACCTAAATGATGTGTTCTTCCCTCGTGTTGTTTAGTTTGTACGACTAAATGATGTGTTCTTCCCTCGTCTTGTTTAGCTTGTAGGCCTAAATGATCTGTTCTCCGCTCGTGTTGTTTAGTTTGTATGCCTAAATTATGTGTTCTTCCCTCGTGTTGTTTAGTTTGCATGCCTAAATGATGTGTTCTTTCCTCGTGTTGTTTAGCTTGTATGCCTAAATTATGTGTTCTTCCCTCGTGTTGTTTAGTTTGTATGCCTAAATGATGTGTTCTTCCCTCGTGTTGTTTAACTTGTAGGCCTAAATGATCTGTTCTCCGGTCGTGTTGTTTAGCTTGTATTCCTAAATGATGTGTTCTTCCCTCGTGTTGTTTAGTTTGTAAGCCTAAATGATGTGCTCTTCCCTCGTGTTGTTTAACTTGTAGGCCTAAATGATCTATTCTCCGGTCGTGTTGTTTAGCTTGTATGCCTAAATGATGTGTTCTTCCCTCGTGTTGTTTAGTTTGTATGCCTAAATGATGTGTTCTTCCCTCGTGTTGTTTAGTTTGTTTGCCTAAATGATGTGTTCTTCTCTCGTGTTGTTTAGTTTGTAGGCCTAAATGATCTGTTCTTCCCTCGTGTTGTTTAGTTTGCGGGCCAAAATGAAGTCTGTTCGCCCTATGAGCCGTTTAGGTCCTTGCGTGGTGCTGGATGCTGCCTTTGATTAGGTAACTTTTAAAGTTACTCCCTTCATTTTCACCAGGTAAGTATCGCTTCTTACCCATGACCCTCTAAAAAGTTTAGCGTTCCTCGTGTACTTAAATTCTGTATGTTGAGATTCAATTTAATCTCAACATATACCACAAATGAGACAACATCGGGAACCCGTAAAGAGGATTAACATCTCAAAACTCCAGAGCAGAACACTCTCAGAGTTTTTCCATTGCTCTAGACATTCGGCTAAAGGATGAACAGTTTTGTCAGATTAAGGCAGGGGAGAAATGGGGCACTTTGATGTAGACAGTATCCTCTGCCCCTTAAGATATCCTGGGCCCTACCCCACACAAAAAAAACCCTGACTGGTTTAACTAAGACGATGAAGGCATCATGACCCTTCTCGCTAAAAAAAAAGAAGAACAAAGCATGTACAGTTTCCATAAAAATGAACCATCATCAACATCCAAAACGGCAGCCTTCACCAATATGCGAAGAATAGTCCAGAATCAGCTTAGAAAGATACAAGACGTATGGCTGAGCAACAAAATAGATGGGATCCAGAAATATGCAAATACGAATGACTCAAAACGATTGTGTGATGCACTGAAAGCAGCCTATTGTCTTCAGTCAAAGAACCCATCACCTGTCCTCAATACTGATGACAAGACATTATTGACGAACAAAGGTAAGATTATTGAGTGCTGGGCGGCGCATTTTCGTGAAAACCTCAACCATCCTCTGGCCATAAGCTTCGTTACAGTGGTCCGCCAGTGTCATGATATCATGATGGCTCGAGTACTGTCCGAAAGAGAACTGTCTTCTCAGTCCCAAACGGTGTCAAACATGTGTGCTGGCACGTACACTCTTTAGCATGGTCTTTGCTGTAATGATCTCGGATGATGTACATGTCACTGCTACTTGCGTGCGTACCACACACAGAACACAAGGTCAGCTGTCCAATCAGAGACAACTGAAGTCATACTCCAACATTTCTGAAGCCACCATCTTGGATCTCCTGTTCGCTGAAGACTGTGCCCTTAACACCGGCTCAGAAAAAGATATACCATGATAGAGTTTTCGACGGCGTGCAGAGTAATTTTGGTTTTACAATCAATACTAGGATAACTAAGGTATTCTCTCAGCCTGCTCATGGGAAGCCGTACAGCCAACCAAACATTACCATACAAAACAAATGTCTCCAGCCAGTCGATAGCATTCACTACTTAGGCAGTAATAGTTACTTAATTTAACTTAACTTAACTTAACTTAACTTAACTTAACTTAACTTAACTTAACTTAACTTAACTTGACGTCTGTATACTGGTTTAGAAGACTCTGCAGAGTCTGTATACAACCAGTTCCAATTACATCATCTTGCCCTAGAAGCTGTACGCATCCAATCTATTCTTAAATGCATTGACCGTCCCAGCCTCCACCACCTCACTTGGCAATGCATTCCAAGCATTCACAACTCTCTGGCTAAAGAAATACTTCCTAATATCTAATCTGGACCTCTCCTTAGTCAACTTGTAGCTGTGCCCTCTTGTCCATGTTGGTGCTTGTACTTTTAAAAACTTGTTATAGTCTACCTTATCCATTCTGATCATCTTATACACCTGTATTAAGTCACCACGAATTCTTCTCTCTTCTAAACAATGTAGGCCGGTTCTTTTTAATCTTTCCTCATAACTGTAATTCTGGAATCCCACTATCAGCCTTGTCGCTCTTTTTTGTATTCTTTCCAGCATGTCTATATCCACTCTCTGATAAGGACTCCACACCTGTACACAATACTCTAATCTAGGTCTAACTAATGCTTTATACAGTTTGACTATCACCTCCTTGCTCCTATGTTTAATATTTCTTTTTATCATCCCTAACATTGCATTTGCCTTTTTTACTGCTTCCTGAACTTGCTCCCTCACCTTACATGTATGATCTATTATAACCCCCAAGTCCCTTTCTTTATCTATCTTTCTAATATTGTTCTCTCCCATTCTGTAATTATGTTCCATATTGTATCTACCCATGTGCATGACTGTACATTTATCTACATTAAACTCCATTTGCCAGATTACAGATCATTCTCGAATTTTATCTAAATCCGACCTCAATCTATCGCAAGCGAAGATGGCGGTATCATCAGACTTGTGCTGTGAGATGTGATAAAAGACTTCATTTTCGTGCAGTGTTTGCGGACTGTAACTTGCGGTTGAATAGATTAAAGTGGGAAAGATTTGAGCTTCATCAGACCTTTCCCTCACCCCCCCCCCCTCCCAACCCAACCCTCTCGTCATCTACTACCTTTACCTGGTTTTAAGAAGTAGTCAAAACGACTGAATGTGGCACGGCAGTCAAATTTTTCCTCTGGGGTTACCCCCGAGACATTTCCCATAAACTGGTGACTGACAAAGCAGCAGGGACCTTGGTCGTACTCTCTCCAGAAACACGAATATAAACTCAGATTCAACAACATCAGCCGCTGCTCCACGTTGCCAGCTATCATTGTCTTTAGTGCTGTCAGGCCCAGTTTGCATCTCTGTATGATTTGTTGTTGATGTTGTTATCCCACAGCTGTCGAGCAAGCATGCTCTTGGAAGCCCAATATCATTCTTATGTAGATACAGGTCTTCTTCAGTTGTTTCACTGTACCGTACAATGTGTTGGCAATTGTCGGCAGTACTTGTACGAATATTGTCTCGTGTTCGCAAGCGTCGTGCACTCAATGAGTAAGTATCCAACTGTTTCTTCAGGATGAGAGCAATATTTATTTGCAAAATGGCAGGTGTTCGGGATTGATGCAGTTCAAATGGCAATTGACTCTGTTGTGTCCTGTTTGAAACTGAAAGATGGCACTGTGATCTCTTCTATGAAGTTTATGATTTGATCAACTGGGTACTTATACGACTTGCTGCAATCAAATATCATTCTGAGACATCTCAAGCTATCGTACCTCTCAATAACACATCAATCAAAGATCACTGAGATATATCAAGCTGTCGTATCTCTCAATGACACATCAATCAAAGATCACTGAGATATCTCAAGCTGTCGTATCTCTCAATGACACATCAATCTAGGGTTATGCTAGGGAGGTCAGCCTTTAATATTGCTGTGTTCAAGGAGCACACCACACCACAGGCCTTGTCAGGATTGATTTTAGAGCCAGATATTAGTGGGAGATTGAGAACGAACGAAGTAGAAGAAGAGCCAGATATTGAAAGACGAAACGAGACACTGTTTGTTTTCGTTATGGTGTGATAGAAAGACAAACTAAAATAAGGCAAAATAGATAACAATTATTTTAGAAAACCCTCTATTTTGGAGCATGCTTTGAAATGATCTGGTGGCTTTAAAAGCAATCAAGAGGCGAAGGGCGTAGAAGGGGGATGGAAAGACATTATGAGTGGATTGGTTTGTTAAAATAGTCAAATTTTAGTAGGTGGGAAAGAATCAACGTTTTCAGTTTCACATTTATAATGGTTGGCAGTGCCTAAAGTAGCGTAAGCCCCTTATATGGTGTCTTGTGATCAAACTTACTTTGCTCACTGTTCGACGAGCATTTATAACAAATTCTGGTTTAAAAAAAATCACAAGCATTTTGTGATTTCTGCATGTAAAATATGGTCCCAACTGTCAAATAAAACGCATGCATTTAATTGTACGGTACCAAGCACAGATATATAAAGTTTAAACAAAATATTCATTCATTCATAGGCGTCTCAGTCTTTGCAGACTATGCGCGTGGCACCCTGTGAGTAGCCTCTCAGCGCTCAAGCCTGGGCGGTGAAGATGGAGTTCCTAGGCTCCCCAAATTGCAGGATCCCCCTCTCGGCCTCGCTGGTGTAATCTAAAGGAATGCAAAGTATGACAATTTGGTACCAGCTCAGCTGCAAGAGCTGCCGGAATGAGTTCGGAATTTTGGAACCATCTGCCTTAGGTGCTTCAGATTTTCTCCGGACTTTCTGTCTGGGTTTACTTCCGTAGCCCTACCCTCTCCCAAAGTTTCCACAAGGCAGTGGAGTCGTTGCCCACAGATGCTAGTTACTCGAGACATCCAATGATACTCTCATCGTCCCAAGACTAGTCAGCACTCTCTGGGTTTAAAATCAGAGTTCCTCCTCTCCTAGGCGAACTGCCTGAACAGGCTAACGAGCTTCGTCTACCCGGGTTTAGAATCAAGAGTACCTTCTCTTAGATTGGCTGCCAACCAAGGCTAATGAGCCCAATCTGCCCGCCCAGTTATACTGCCGGGTATTCGGTCGTGACCCACAGCAGGCTCTGTAAGAAACAGCGGGCCTCTCATGAAGGTGCTGATTGGAACACAATAATGTAGGAGAGGTCATTGGCATGGAAATTCGTGAACGGCAAGCCGAACAGTGAATCCAGCGGCGATCTCTACACCTGGAAAGGACAGTCTATATTAGACGCTTCACTTTCCTTTAACGAGCGGGACGTCCTGCCCAGACCTCGCTACCCCCCCCCTTCCCAAACAAAACATAAAAGCAGGTGAATCAAAAGATCAGGCCATCATATTTCTAATATTTTGTAGAAATATAAGTCTTAATTATTCGACCACCAAACATAAAGAAAGCATTTTCATGCCTTGCTACGTGTTAGTGGCAAACTGAAGTACGAGCTTCGTCCTACGTATGAAACGAAAAGGTACAAGAAATATTACCATAACTATTTGATAGCCCACAACGTAGAATTTGTGTACATGCATTTTGTTGCTCTGTTTACTTCTGGTCTTATGTTGAGCTTCGCAGTGGTACTTCTTACAGCTGAGTCATGCTCATTTCTGGTTAACTATAATTTTATTTACAATACTATAAAACGACACGATTGCGGGGCAAAATGGATGACCCTTCAGGTGATGTTTTAAATTCTATTGACCGTTACCATATAGTTATTGACGATTTATGTTTTAAGTGTGTCATTGACAATGTAGATGACTTGGTATTATTACAGATAATTGATTTCTAGTGCTTATGCTATTTCTTTTCAAATTGACCGACTATTTTGTGTACTAATATAATATTTGTTTACCTTTTTTCGCCACTAAAATATAACTAATCAGAATACACACTGAAACAAGAATTGGTAAGTTTTGCAAAGACATAATAATTAATAATAATTACACAGGTTCAGGTACGGCCGATTTCATCTAGATAGCTTTATATTTCTTAGATAGTCTATGTGTTGTCTTATATTTCTGACAAAGACCCTCGGTTTTGTATTTGTGCCTACATAAACCTGATTATACTTGTTACATTGAGCACATTCATTTGTCATTCATCATGAACAGCTACGAAGAGCAGCGCTTCGATTGATTGATTTTTGCTTGAATCAACTCTGGAACTCTTAGTTTGAGAAGTCCGAAAAAAACATCTTTTAACCACATCCGGTAGAAACATTGGATTTCCCCAAAGCTTTATTAGATTTTCACAACGAAGTATATACTCGAAAGATTTGACTTTGCTGCTACTTTACACCATAAAGCTGAAGGATGTGATGTGAATAATCGATAGAGGTATCTCTAGCCACACAATGGGGAATAATGAGTCTATGAGTTCTAGTAGAGGTAAGTTAATAAAATAATGTTTCTGAACCCGGACATTGAAATTAATGAATGAAATGAAATGATCTATCATTCTATGCAGTAATGGGCTAATGTGATGTCAATGAACGTTTATTTTATTTGTGAAAATTTTAGAATATAATATTTTAATAACTATACATAGTCTACTACTCAAGTCACCAGACACTAAAACAAGCTTACAGTAGCACGGATGCCAGCTGTTATCACCTCATCATCAAAACCTGTCATTCTCATCTCTCTGTGGGGCGGAGCACACGCACGGACAGGTCTTCAACAAATACACGCCAGGTCCTCGGTCATCCTTTCCAACATCTTCACAACTTCTTTTATCATTTTTCACGTTTGTCGTGAGCTCTCTTCATTAATTTTTTTTTACATGCTCTTGCCTCGAGGATGTCTTGTATAGCTATTATTAAGTATTATACTATGCTATTAATGTATTATTAATTAAATTAGTATAGTTGGTTTTCCTTAATCATTATGCGTAATGCATGTATTACTAGTGAGTATAAGTACTTAATGCCAGCGCTTTTCCCTACTTCATCATTAATCTGTTTTGTTTTTTCCACCAATAGTTCCACTATAGACTTTTAGATTGATTAATCAGTTATCTATCTTATCATTCCAATTTCTCTGCACATGCACCTATTTATGAATGTATGTATGTTCCTATTTGGTGGTTGTTATTGTTATTCTCCAGAGACATACAACGGACTTACATTAGAATTGAAGATTAATAATGAATATTTTTGTGTTTTGCTTAATTGCTATTGATTCTTGTGGTTCTCAGAGCAATGAAAGCTTCTCTTGCATTTTGTATTCCTATTTTGATATCTATATTTTTACTTTCTACTTTGTCTGTAGTGGTGCCAAGATGTATGAATAATTCCACACCTTATTGTTGGAGTGTGTTACAATGAGATTGTCATTAGTTGCATTTATTCTTATAATTATAATTTTTTTCTCTGTATATTCTTGTCCTAATTTCTGTAACTTCTCATCAAGTATACTTATTTTATTTTGCATCTGATTGCGGCTATTGGACAAAAGCGCCAAGTCATCTGACAAGTCCAGATGTTGTTGTTGAATGCCCACAATAAATAAGATTGCTTTTTTGTGTCCCTTAAAAATTGCGTTAAGTGATGGGTTGCACTAGCTTTCCTCACATTCTGAACGAGCTGATGAAGGTGTACCAGGGTCCTCTATGCAGTTATGCTATTCATGGTTTCATCTGTGTGTTGCTCACTGCTGTGGAGATGATGTCGATCCCCCAACCTTGTTAGTCAGGCTGCCATGAAAGCAGCCCGTTTACAGGGAGACCTGTGTGAAAAGAAGGAGGGGGTCTTATCCAGTATATTTTACCTAACCCTGACTAATATGTCTGATTAGTAAGTTTTGCTTGACCAGACATTAGTCTCTTCTCCTCGCAAAGTCCAGATCACCAAGTTGTTTTGTCAAATTCCACTGAATTCCATCATTGTTGGTTGATGTTGTCTTCATAATTCAACCAACAGACAGTAGAAAAAGAAATGGTGATCAGAGACATTCCTGTCACATACCGGTTTTTATTTCCAAGGGCTCAGAAAGCTGACCTTCTTGTAGAACTTTTCATATTTTCAAACGTTTTTTAAGTAGTGTCAGTGAACTTCAGGGACAATGTATGGCTTGGCTTGGCTTCATTCGTTCTCAATCTCCTGCTACCAAACCCTGACAGGGCTTAAGTAGCAGAATGCAGTCCAGAGAACGGAATGCGTTGTGTCATAGTTTACAGCTTGACTGCAATATTTGCACCTTTCGGTCCAACACATCCGACTTCAGCAAAGCCATAATTTAAAGTCTACGGGAATACTTGCAAACGAGATGACGACAACAAGAACATGAATGTCTTGTTGTGCTACCATCCGGTACACACTTTCTTCAGCGTCGTTAATGTTATCTAGTTTAATGAAATTGAAAGCAGCAAAAACTAAATATTTTGGTCATGTCAAGAGACATGACAGTCTGTTGAAGGTTACTCCAGTCGTCTTCAACCTATGTCTTGCTACTGATCCAAGGTAGCTCGGGACCAGAGTGGTTGATGACTAGCACAGTTACTTACTCACTATAATCTAAATACAGCGCAAGTTACATCACCAGGACAACATTGTCTGATGATGCAGTAGCAGAATGAAGTCCAGAGAATTGAATGCATTATGTCATAGTTTACAGCTTGACTGCGATATTTGCACCTTTTGGTCCAACACATCTGACTTCAGCAAGCATTATTTTAGTACCGGGTTAGCATTCCCTCTTTGATCTCTTCTCCTTAGCCAGTCTGCCCTGCTGCAGCATGTTATCCAGGATCACCGCGTGGAGGTGTAGAAGGGTCTTGGCAGCTCTGGTTCGCTGGCCCTGACGCTAGCAGTCAGCTATGGGTCGCTGACCACTGCAGCTCATGCGCTGTTCCGCATCTTGATCCCAGGGACATTTATAATGCATGAGCAACTTTAAGAGAATTCTCTGTCCAAACTGGCAAATACTTTTTCATAGTCCATGAATCCAACATAAAGTGGTGAGTTCCATATCACGCTTTGTTCAATTATTATTCTCGGTGTAGCTATCTGGTCTGCACAGGACCTATTTGTTGAAAGCTTGTCCAATCTTCTCTCAGCTATTTGTCTCTGGCCTCTTTTAATCTGTCTAGGATGATAATGACATTATTTTTCTTTAATCTTCTTCTTTAAATTCGACCTAAAAAGGACATTGTGTCTTAGTTTGTAACAAGCTGTGATTTCTGTGCCTTTCAACACGGCACGTCTGGTTTCAGCTGGCCACTATAATTTGTAGATTACTCTAAATCTATCTTTTTTGAAAACTTCATTACATAGCCATCCTTCTAGTCTACCGGTATTTCTTCATTTGCTTGTTTACATTTTCCTGTCAGTTCCTTTTCTGTTATTCCACAGATCTTTCATATTTCCATTTGTTGCAACTACCTCTACCTTCCTAGCCAACTCATGAACATATATTTTCTCCAGTCTCATCTGGTGCCCTTTCTTACTTCTTTGTTGGTTTCAATGTACATTTTCAGATTCTTAGCTTTAGTATTTCTGGTTTTGCTTCTGTTCAAATCTGCATATTTAATTTTCTTTCCTTTATCTTTGCTGAAGCTTCTGTTATCAATTACTTTTTGTTGCCATTCTATTTTCCAAATACCATCTCCACTTGTCCCAATCCATCCATTTTTCATTTGCTGTCATTGTTCTTCTGTATCTTATTTCTTCTAATTGTTGTAACAATTGATACCTTTTTTGATGTCATGATTTCTAATTGATCTGGCATCTCATTGTTCTTGAGGAATCCCACTTTTAACTTTTATCTGAATTTACATGTTGTTCTATACCTTTTAAGTTTCACTTGATTTTGGCAATCAGAAGATAGTGGTCTGTTGCCACATCTGGTTCTCATAATACTTATGCATCATCTAATGATGATCTGAACCTTATTTACACATTTATAATCTATCTGATTTTTGGTCCTACGGTCTGGTGACCCATGTTACTTTGTCTCAGTCGACCTGTGCATTTACAAGAGCATTAGCTCTTGTGCAGGTCCCAACTCTTGTGCGAGTTGGTATTAGCCGGGTGCATTTCTCTGCTTGGTGGGCTGGGATCGAGCAGGGCTATGTTTTTTGGTTTTGTGCTGGTCTCATCTCACTTTCCAGTCGATTCTGATCGGACACGGGTTTTCCCGTGGATGACTAACCTGTTTGTTTCAGGGCTGCGAGTGTTGTGCAGCTTGAGCGAATCTTGCCATCTAGTTGGGTGGTCTGCCAGGTGGTCTTTTTTTGCAGCCTGAGTACCAAAGAGTGGTTGCTGTGCTCCAGCATTCGTCTTTCTTTCTGACTACATGACCATGTTACTTTGTATATTCTTTAATGTTGAAATCACCAGCTGATTTTAAGCACAAAAGTACATAACTCTCGGTTTTCATTTTTAGTCTCAATTCTATGGTTGTCCAACATCTCTTCCGAACTGATGTTGTCATCCCGAACCTTAGCATAAAGGTATTCCATTAAAATCATGTCTTTCTTTCTACCTTTTTAATGATATTTTGAAGTCTGTTGTAAAATTATTATTTCACTTAGTCATCTTTTGTAATTGGATGTTATCTTTATCTTCTTTTTGGTAGTTTTGAAAAGAACTATTATCATTCTGGGTATTACTGCTTCCAAGTCTATAAATGCCTTTTGTGTTTATTTTGATAGCAGTAGTACCACACCTTCACTATGATGTTCGCTTTCTTCAGTGTAGCCTGAGGACAACAGCATTTCTCCTGCATTTCAATTCATCCTCTTAGCACCTTTTCAGCCAATTCTAAGATATAAATTTGTTAGTTACTCATCTCTGTTGTCCTGTGTTCAGCCTTTCTTGGTTTATACATTGTACGAACACTCCAGCTACTAAATCTGGTGGTTTTCATAGACAAAAACAAGGAAGAGCCTTTGGAAATGAGAAGAATGACTGCCCTTCTGAAGACCAAGAAGAAAACCAATATAGTGACATGGAATGTTCAAACAATGTAACATGCTAAGAAAACAACACAGATTGCCTAAGAGATGAGAAATTACAATCTGGCAGTGCTAGGATTGTGCGAAACAATGTGGACACAATCAGGAAAGATGAGACTGATAACTTGGAAAATGGTAATTTACTCTGGTAACAAGGGAACTGATGCCCAACACAGAGGTAGTATCACTGATGCTTTCTAAAGAGGCACAGAGGGCGCTCATAAAGTGGGAGGCTATTACCAATAGAAGCATGAACTCAAGCTTTAGAACTAGGAACTAAAAACATCGGTATCAACATCATTCAATGCTATGTCCCAACTAATGAGACAAAAGATGATAATAAGCAATAGTTTTACAATGATCTACAAGAGGTCCTTGACACAGAAAAAAAAGATTATGGGAAGACAAGGAATGGGACAGAGGAATGAAAATGGACACATTATTGAAGAGTTATGTGTTTTAGACAAATTGATAATTGGAGGAAGCATGTTTCCACACAAGAAGGTACTCAAGGAAACAAGGAAATCACCAGAACAGGTAATGGAAAACCAGATTGACCACATCTGTGTCAGTCAAGCGTTCAGAAGTACACTAAAAGATGTAAGAGTAAAACGAGGTGCAGATGAAACCTCAGTCCACCACATGCTGCTGGGGATCTTGCAGCTCAAACTAAAAAATCAGTCAGTACGGGGAGCAAGTAGAACGAGAAATTACATATAACTTTCACAAATTCAGGAAAGGAAGACAGAATATAGCATAAAACGTAAAAACAGATACCCAAGTGCTGCAAGAGCTATATAAGGACGAGCAGATGGACATTAATAGTATGTGAGAACAGGATAAAGGGATGTAGAATAATACATGTGAAGAAACTAGGATTCAAGAGAACCAAACACAAGGAATGGATCCCAACAGAGACATTACCTAAAATAGAAGATAGGAAAAAAGAAGCTCTACAATTGCTGAACCCGATTCATCAAAGTAGAACCATAGAGAAACTATACTGTTACAGACAAACAGGTCAAGACATGTATAAAGAAAAATAAAAGCAGAAGAAGCAGCAGAGAGAGAAAAAATTATACATCTCTCCTCGTTAAGAAAGAAAATGGCAAATGATGTTAGTCCATCTCATGTAATGAAGTCCACTCTCTTTGTTTAGCTGTGTGGACAGTCATTTCTCTTGCTGTATTCGCTGAAATGGGTGACTTACGCTGTAATGTAGATTACTCCACCTTTCTCTCCCAGGCGACGTGTTCTAGTTCATTATAGTCATCTGTCTACATTTCACAGTCACACCAAAACCGACACTGTCTGCAGCTAGGACGAAGGGCGCCAATCTCGTAAAGTCCAGCTGTGTGCACCAGGCCGGGAAAACACAACACATGTTTAATCACAGTACTAACTCGAATAGCCTATGTCCAGGCCAGGATAATCGGAGTGAAGAAAACATAAAAAATAAACGAGTCAACTAGTCCAAATGGAAAACTAATTCTAGCTACTTCCAGATCATACCAGACCTGGGACCTGCACAGGGACATTCGCTCCTGCAGAAGTTCAGGGTGACTAAGTACTAAGAAATGGAAACAACACGTTTCTGTGAACTCAAGTGTGAATTCCAAGCAAATTCGTGGGCTCTCAGCATCCATAATGAACTAAAATACCAGAGCAATGTTAGACTCACAGCGGTACGGTGCCATCTTTGCTGCTCTTTTTCTCTGGCATATAGATATATACAGACAGACAAACCAATCAAAGATAAAGAAGACAAGATATTGACATCATCGGAGGAGCAACAGAAATGATAGGTTGAGTATTTCAAGGAAGCTTTAATGACAGATAGAGATAATCCCACATATATATTGCAAGGATTATTCAAGAAGATATGGGCAGAGGAGAGAGTGTCCACAGAATGGAAAGAAGAACACCTAAATAAATTGAATGAAGGAAGACCTAGCAGATTGCAGCACTTATACATTGCTGTCAGAGCTAGACAAAGATATTCAACAGAATCATCTTGGACACAATAAAGGTGGAAGTAGAAAAAAGCCCTGAGAGTGACAGGAAAGATCATGCACAGATCATATAGCTACTCAACATATCATAGTAGAACAGAGTATTGAATAGAAATCATCACTAAATGCACATTTTATTGATTAGGAAAAGTAGTTTGACATGGAAGAACTCTATGACAACTGTTTAGACACAGTTGGATACCAGAGAAGTACATAACAGAATATATACGAAGATACAGTTAGAAGAGTGATACATGAAGGAGCACTGACTGACCGCTTCAGGATACAAAAACAGGTGTGACAAGAGTGCCTGCTCTCACCTTTCCTTTTGTGGTTGGCTATGGATTAAATAATGAAGACATCAGTCGAGGGAAAAAGAACTGGTATTTAGTGTCACAATTGGAGGATCTAGACTACACAGATGATCTTGTATTTGGTCACACAGTTTTAACTAAATGCAAGAGAAACTTGAACAATCAGCCAAATTGGAACTGAATATCAACAGGAAGAAAAGCAAGTTTCTTAAACTAAACACTATTAACAAAGAACAAATCATGCTTGATGGAGAGCCTTTAGAAGAAGTGGATACCTTTACCTATTTGAGCAGCACAATAGATACATCATAAGGTACAGATGCAAGGATGAGAATTGGAAAGGCAAGAGGGGCATTCCTAATACTAAACAACATATGGGGATCTAGAGAAATCAAGATTCACACCAAGTTAGAATATTCAATGCCAGTGCTGCTGAATGAAGCGGACACATGGAGAACGATCATGGCCATACAACAAAGACTTCAGTCCTTCATTAATAGATGCCTACAAAGGATAATGGGCATAAAGTGGCAGGACAGCATGGGGAATGAAGCCCTATAGGAAAGGAACCAACAACAGACACTGGAACAACAAATTAGGTGAAAAAATTGCGCTGGATAGGACATGTGCAATGGAAGGCACCGTCCAACATAGCCAGGCAGGCTCTTGCATTGAATTCTCAGAGAAAGAGATGTAAGACCCAAAAAGACACAGAGAAAAGAATATTAGAAAGAACTAAGATTAAATGATTACACCCGGAGAGAGGCAGAAAGAGCAGTGCATGACTGTGTGTTAGTGGGATGTTGTCAATGGCTTATGCCCTGAAAGACTAGAGTATCTATTTCATTGTCTGTAATAAGTAACATTCAGTTCTTGTTGGCATCTGTTGTTTCTTTTAATTTGTCCTTTATAAGAATATCTTCTCGAATGGTCTGCCGAGGTCTATGTGTATGACAAGGACAAGAATAGCACCACTGCCCCACAGAGAGCATGTCGTAGGAGGCGACTAACTGTGTGATATGGCATAACACCGCCCATGGTCAGGTCGTTTGTTAAGAGCAGCATAGATGATGCTTAACAGACTGCGGGTCTACTTTGCTCTAGTGTTTGATGGACTCGCACATCAGTTAACCACTCTCCATAGTGGAGTAATAAACTACACGAGCCTAGCCGACTATGCAGAAAATCTTCCTTCAGGCTACATTCAGCTCACATCAGAGATGGGACCTGCACAGGGGCTAATACCCCTGTAGAATTACAGGTCGACTAAGACTAAGAATATCTGCTGTACTATCTATTATTATTCTGAACTGCACTTAGCTGTTTCTACTGTTGGTAGTGTACTTTGTTCTACAATTTGTATGAATTTATTTCTATCTAGACTAATTAGAGGAATGGTATTGTAGATGGCGCAACGCTCATTTGTTTTCTGTTATCATCATTATGGGTGTGCCATTAAGTGTATGCTAGTCTTCTTACATTACTCTTTCTGTGCTTGTTTCATTAAACTTTTTATGGTAATAACGGTTTAAAGTGTCCACTAAAAGCTAAACAACGAATGACTAGTGACAAAAAATAGCAGAAGCTACCAAGACTGCAGACTATCAAATGCTGAAATTGTTATTCAAAGGAAATGTTAGAAAGTCTTTCATATAATGGCAACTGCTTCCAAATCCAAATTTGAAGAACAAAAACAAACCAACCCAGCTAAAATCCAAAACCAGGCTAAGAAAGCTGTTAATGGAACAATGAAATCAAAACAAGGCATGGAGAGAATACCAAAGCTACAATTATATTACTAACTAAAAGCAGACATTCAAGGCTTCCAAATCATGCAATGAATAAAAGACTTAACAGGATTGGTCGAGACAGACTAGATATCAGCTGCTTTGCTGAAGAGGCAAAATAATTTAGCCATCCATTTCATATCTGACCAAATGTTGGCGGGGTCAGATAGTTGATCAAAGCATAGTATCACCGTAACCTGCCAGGAGGCGACTAGGTAGTGTTGAGAATGAGCTGGCTACCATTCATGTAGAAAATTTAAGCCACAAGAACGGAAACATATCTAGCCAGGCCAGCGTTTGTTTATTTGGCATGCATTTGTTGAAGACAAATCACACAGATAAAGCGCCACTAATGACAAGCAACGTATTTCTACAATGATGAAGAATACCATTTTCAGATCTCATTCCCACCAAGAAAATATAGTACTCCTGACTGATGCCGCGTCAGTATTAGCATCGCTTTAACAACACAATGATGAAGATCTCGAGCAATGTATAGAATAGAGCCACATCTGTACAGACGGAAAAGCGATAATGATCAGAAGAAACATTATGAAGGAGGCATCTACATACAACTGAATGGTGGACCTGAAATAAAAATGTAAGTGACCACTTGAATATTCTCAAATATCTTTGTAACAGAGATAGCGGTAAAAAGGGAAAAAATCTGCAATGTCTATATCAATCTGGGATCATTGATCATGTCAGAGTCAAGATATTGTTTCTCACAGATTCACAATCAATCATAACGTTCCTCCGAAATTCTTTATAAAAATAAATCCATGAATTTAGCAGCATGTTAGAGGCAGAGCACTCACGTAAACAAGCTATACATTAAACAGCATGAAAATACGGCAATATGGTGAATCTCTGCCAACTTAAAAGTGGCAAGGAAATGAGGATGCAAATTGGCTAGCCAAAAGGGAGTACACAAAATTCAAACTGAAGAAAGTGCATCATGGGGGGAAGTAATAACGACAGAAAACGACACCAGAGACAAATAGTACATCGAACACCCAGTCTAATATATTATAATATATTATAGTAATTTAACACCCAGTCTAACTCAATGACAGCATAGCTCTCTCCAACACAGATAGAGATCAATTATATGGTGAGGAGACAAGCAAGGGGCAGACTGTCAAGTTTTTGTCTGTAACAAACAACATGCTTATCTCCAACCTAAACAAACTATATAGTGACGCAACAAGTCTGAGGTGGACTGCCAAGTTTATGAGTCTGTAACAAATAACATAACAATCTCCAACACATTGGGAGGAAGACTAACGTGGGGTCAGGCAAAATATACTCATCAGACATGTTATTCAGGGTCAGGCAAGACATACTATCCAAGAACCTCATCCAGGCTTCCTAGTAGCCCTCCCTGGAAACGGGCTGTTTTCATGATTGCTTGACTAACAAGGTGAAGAATCGACGTGCTCCCCGTAGTATTTAGTGACACGCAGATGAAGCCAAGTATAGCACAACCGCCTGGAGGACACTGGTCCACCTTCATCAGCACGCTCGGGATGTGGAAAGCTACTGCAACCCGCTACTCAACGTCCTTTTCAGGGCGCACAAAAGAGTAACCTACTCATAGTGGGCATTCGCAAACAAACACACATCTCCAACACAGATAAACTATATAGTGAGGCGACAAGTCTGAGACAGACTGCCAAGTTTATGAGTGTGATTTATTATACAATGAACTCATATAAACTAGGCACATTAAACGGCGTCACAGTGTTAAATATCGAGATAAATAGAGCCGACAATAACAGGCGACATATCTAGAATGACATAGCCAGATAGCTCGGATAACAAATTGCATATGACTTGCTGGCATGTTTAAATAGCTGATGGTTGTAGAGGGGATATGCTATCAATGCAACTAGGTATGCCATATGATGATACTGCGGCAGCTTAATTTGTGAATCTTTTCTTAAATTGCCTCTTTAAACGCTAGCTCGATGATATATGATTTAGGGATGGTTATATGTCTTTGAGTGAATTTTACTGGGGTTGTTTTTTTTGGTTGGGGGGAGGGGGGGGGATTGCGTTCGTCTTATTTCTCTAATCCCCAAGGCTGTGTGCGTTGCACTGTGGTTTTTATGTTGCGCTTGTCGGCCCAGTACATCTGGCTTCAGCATGCATTTTATGTAAGGGTCTGATTTTTCCTGCATTTTCTAAGGGTTTACTTTCCTTGGGTAACGGCCGAATGCGGATCGGACCCAGAACCTTCTGGTTGTGAGCCGTGTCCTTTAACAACTAGCCCACGCCATCCCCAATGTTACTGTTTACTAGGTGTGTTTCCAAGTCAGACATTTGCATGTAATCTCTACGTAATTTTTTGGTAAAGATCGCAGTCTGGACTTGTTGGGGTTAATGCGTATCATACATACTTTCACCTAACACCCACCATAGCCAAGATTTGCCTGATTCTATCTTCAAGAGGGATGGATACCTCACCTTTCTTATACATTAATAAGCGCTGACTGAAGCCATCTTGAACAGTTTGTTATTAAAGCTCACGTCACAAAATCGGTGCCCGTGAGCCGTACATGTGATGTGTGTCATGTTGATGCTAATGTAAGCATGGCACCTTACTATGAATATACCATTAAGAGGCTTCAAGGGTCCGATCAGATATGCTCAATTGTTGATAGAAGTCAGCTTCTAATGTTGAATTAACGAACTGACTGACTGGCTTATCGATTGCAACTACCAGACGGGAAATAAGTATCACATATTTGCCGATAGCTGACGTTAGAAAGGACGGTTTAGCTTACTTGGATACCAGACCAGTTGCTATCTATACACAAGGTCAATTCTAATGGTTCGCCGAGGTCTTCCTTCTCTTGCCCCGATTGTAAATTATGACACGTTTTTTTTTTATTGTCAATCTTTTAATTGTATTTTTCAGCGTATAGCTTTTTATTATAACAGACATCAAACATGTACAGAGTTTTTATTAGTCGCATTTCAGACACTGCACGAAGATAGACTGCCAAATCACGTGCACGCGCTTGGTACAATCTGCACAAAAATACCATAAGAAGATTAGCACATCGATGACGGAAACTATACAGGTTACAAGAACGTCAAGTCCACTGAATACGCATGCAAACAATATCAATCCTAGCAGACCAAAGAACTCAAAGACATGGGAAGTATTTTTACAGACGATGGAAGACTTGATAGAGAAACTGAAACTGGATGTCACAAAGCCTCAGCTGTGTACCGGTGTTTAAACACCTGAATATCAGCTTGGCAACAAAGTCACACATGTGTGATACAAATGTCAAACGTGTTTTCATTATCCAAGGCACCGGTGAGGTAAATTACAACGTAAGAAATGAAAAGCCTAAGAAAAGTCATTGGTGTCACCAGAAGAGAAGACATTAGAAATGGGGCGAGAACTACTGTCTGAGCTGAATACATTTTAAGACAGAAAATACATTGGCTGGCTCATCTTTTGAGAATATAACCTGAGCAAATATAACAGAAAGACATCGCTGCAGGGCACGAGGACGATTGCATGGAAGATGGATATAAAACATAAGAGAAATCATACAACTGACGGAACAAATTTTTCCTAAGAAAGACGACATACGCTTAACTGTGCGAGTGGGTGGGCAAGTTAGTCATTAAGGTAGTACGTAAAGTAGGAAGTAAGTTAGTTGGTAAGTAAAGTTAGTTACAGTTAGTTAGTAGTAAAGTTAGTTAAAGTTAATAGGTAAAGTTAGTTACAGTTAGTAAGTAAAGTTTGGTAGGCTACAAGGAGAAGAGGGCACAGCTTCAAATTGTTTAAAGACAGGTCTAGATTATACATTAGGAAATATTTTTTTTAGTCAGAGAGTGGTGAATGCTTGAAATGCATTTCCAAACAATGTGGTGGATGCATGGCCAGTTAATGCATTCAAACAATAGATTGGATGCTCACAGTTATTTTTTTTAAGTATTGGTGAAGTGTGGAATAAACTGGTAGAATACAGACTCACTCTGGAGAACTTTCTAAACCAGTATAACAAAGTTAAGTTCGATGGAAAAAAGTACTTTCTGCAAAGGATATTCATAGGAAAATGTTTCATATTTACAGTGAGAAATGTTTGTCGGATAAACCGGTGCATAACTAGGTCTATACATTGCTCAAACATTGCTGATGAAACTTGACCTGGTCGTCATTTTGAGATTGCAACAAAAGTATATGTTCGGTGGGTGAGGGAGATGATTGTAGTTGCTGTAGAGTTCGCAAGGTTTAGCCTAGAGCATAATACATGATCGATTGAATTTCCAGAAAGTGTGTTCACGGTGGGTTCCAAGACAACTGACTTACCAACATAAAATAAACCGCATAAACCTTGCCTTGTGCTGATAAAGCGATGAGATAAGGGTATCAATGTTTGTGAAAATTGTGTTGAGAGATAGGGATTATGAACATTCAATAATAAATGCTTTTGAAGTTCGTATGTCAGTGTTTAATTGAAGATAGGTGGCACTGACGAATGCCCGTGTGGTACCGCGAAAATGACCGCTGAGCATTTGCTGCAAAACTGCCCGACATACGAGGATCAGAGAGAGCAGATGTGGTCATCACCAGTGACAAAACTAGACAAGCTCAATGGCAGTGTCGACAGCCTCAGGATGACCGCTGCTTTTTTCGAAAAAATAAAGGTTGATATCTGACTGCGTACGATGAAGAAGAAGTATGTCAGTGTTTAAAAAAAATATACATTTGTGACCTATTTACTGACTTCCCCTTGTGCGTATGTAAGTACATAAATATATACATATATATTTAATGTCCTTTTATAATGGCCGCCAAGGATTATATCACTCCTGTATTTTTCTCACGTTTGGAATTAAAACCAGCAAACTGTGGTGTAGTGGATAGCAATATAGTAGTAACAGTGTGTATTTTACCAAGTGGTCTGCCAGGGTCTTTGTGTATGGCAAGGACAAGAATAGCACCACTGCATCACAGAGAGCACGTCGTAAGCGACGACTAATTGTGTGACATTGCATAACACCGGCCATGGTTAGATGGTTTGTTTAGAGCAGCATAGCTGGCGCCTAACAGACTGCGAGTCTACTTTTCTCTGGTATTTAAGTCTATTAAGACGAACTCGCACCTCGGTTAACCACCCAACGTAGGAGATTTGTTCCAACGCAGCGCAGTATTAAGCTGCTTGAATCTAGCACGCTTAGCAGGCAATCCATCTTTCGGCTACATCCAGCTCATAGCAGAGCTTGAACCTGCACAAGGGCATCTGTCCTTGTAGAAGTACAGGTCGACTAAGAACTGTGTATTTATTTCCTCGCAAGGGGTCAGTTATTTTGGATTCAAGAATTGTGGATATATTCGTTCTTTCGCGATGAATCTTACTGAAAACACAAGTGGGCTACTGCCGTTGTAACCGCGATGTGAACTTTGACATTACCGTTACTGTCCTCGAAGTGGACGGCGGGGGGTAGTTGTTTAGGGACAAGGCTCACAATCCGAGGGTGCTGGGTTCGATCAACATCACAGCATCGGCCGTTACCCCGGAGAAGCAAACCCTTAGAAGTGCAGGAGGAAGCAGACCCTTACATAAAATTCATGCCGTAGTCGGTTGCACTGGGCCGACAGGCGCAAAATAAAAACAGAAGCGCAACGCACACCCGCCTTGGGGAATAGATAAATAAGGCTAATGCAAACCAAAAAAACAAACAAACTTTCCTCTCTGCCTTGTGGGATGCTTGTTAACGGAAAAGGCTTCTGGAGTAATCCCAGAGGCAAAATACAGAGCTGGTGTCCTTAATGGTGGCTTAATTGCTCTTTTGCCAACTCCAGCAGAATATGTCTACCTATGAATATGAAACCTGGACTCGGCTAACTATGCCAATGAAACTATGCGCTGGTTCAACTAATAGGACTGCGAGTTCCAGCAAAGAAACATAGAACACCCAGAGCATTGCGAGACACTCTGTTATGTTTTCAGCCGTCTTCACCAAGTCTTGTCGCTGGAGTCAGATGGTTCGTGACGAGAAAGTGAGGTTGACGACCAGCGCAGCTCTTACTCATTTAAATGAAAATGCAGAGTAAGACTCAGCCTCAAACACAGCAGACAAACCCACACACATGCTTGGAAAGGAGACAACTGAAAGCTCTAGCTCTCGGCACATGCAACCTTCGCAAGATAATGCTCGAATCATGGCGATCTGGTAGATCCATTACAGCTGTCGGCCACTAGGAAGATGGCTCAAGTACTGCACGGATAACTCTGTAACGTTCCCAGTCACCAACGGTTTCGAACAGGGATGTGTGATGGTACATACCCTCTTTAACATGGTCTTTGCAGCAATACTTAGTGATACTGTACATGCCTCTACTACTGGCATACATATCAGGTACAGAAGGCAAGTTCAGCTTTTCAATCTGAGACGTTTGAAGTCTTACACCAAGATGAATGAAGCCACCGTCTTGGATACCCTGTTCGCTGACGACTGCACCATTAAAATCTGCTCAGAACAAGATATGCAGTCCACCATTGCGCAGTTTGCAGCGGCGTGAAGCAATTTTGTCCTTACAGTCAAAACGAGTAGAACTGAGGTACTCTTCAATCCTGCTCTTGGAGAACCGTACAGCAAACCAAACATCACCATACAAAACCGTCACCGGCCAGTCAATGGCTTCACCTAACTAGGCAGTACCCTCACCAGAGAAGCAAATATTTACTCTGAGGTCAACAACAGCATTGCAAAAGCAAGCTCTGCATTGAGGAATCGACAAGTTATCAGCTTGTGGTGTAGACTGCTCGTGATCAGGTGGCATGACAAAGCACCTAACTCTGACATTCTTAATAAGGCAAAACACGTTACGCATCCATATGCTGCTTCTAAAATTCCAGATGTGATGGAAAAGACATGACATATGAGCGGCTTTCCCAAGCAGCTGTTAAAGGTTGAGCTAAGAAAAGACATGACATATGAGCGGCTTTCCCAAGCAGCTGTTAAAGGTTGAGCTAAGAAAAGACAGAAGCTCGTCATAGGAACAGAAAAAAACCCACCGCAGATTCTCTTTAAATATGTCGTTTATGTCATATTCTTGCCCAGAACCGTTTCATATGGCACGATAGCACTACACGATGTGCTCAGATCGCGGCGCGAAACATCGTGAAGGCTGAGAGAAAGCCATAGTTGATTCCATGTGAAAAAATGCGACGCATGACATATACATGCAGACAAAATGGTTTTTTAAAATGAACGTCTGCGAACTTTCCCGCTCTCGAGGCTATAACATCAGACAGCGGGGCTTCGAAATACTACATACTAACGGATTGAAAATATCAACGACGTCACACAGAATAAGATTGCATTTTTCCAAGACGTGCAATAGCATAAGTAGGGAGGTTTTATATCTCACCCGAACAAACATCTTGAGCTAGACCATCACCTCCCAGAGAGTCAGTGTGGATTTAGAGTTGGCAGAGGAACTTTTGACATATCTACCGCTCGTCAGCTTCAGGCGCAACGTCTAAAATAAACGATGGTCTGCACAGTACGTTCATGGACCTCACAAAAGCATTTGATACGGTCAGCAGAGATGGGCTATGACAGATCATGTCTAAACTCGGCGGACTAGCAAATTTGTCACCTTATTGAAATAGCTCCGTGAAGGCTTGCGCGCACGTGTACTTGACAACGGCGAGATGTCTACATGATTTGAGGTCTGCAACGGCGGGAAACAAGGATGTGTACTTGCACCGACCTTGTTCAGCATAATGTTTTCAGCTGAGCTGTCGGACGCCTTCAAAGACACCGAGTATGGCACACCAATAAAGTTCTGCAAGGATGGCGGTGTATTAAATGCTCGCAGGCTGATTGCTAAAATCAAGGTAGTGCACGATACGATATGCGAACTCTGCTTTGCAGATGACTGTGCTATGAGCAGTAGCTCATAACACAATGTTACTTACACGCCCTATCCATCGACGTGACAGTCTCGCACTAACGACGTTCCTTAATGGCAGATAACTATTGGCGATTGAACTTAGACAGTTACACTTTATTTGTGTAAAGCTACATCTTATTTGATCAAATATGGCAAGCTGAGTAGGAATGGTTTTACTCGATGGGTTTGTCAACCCCACCCACAACTCTCTTTAGTAGTCTTTAACGATAAACTTTTAAGGTTGCAGTGGTTCTATTCTTGTCAACCCGGGTAGTACTCGGGTAGGCCGACTTTAGTCTTTAGATAGAAAGGGATCATAGGTACCACGCTGTGTACTTGTAAACAGGTTGGGTTACACGAACTTAGCCATCGAGATGGGCATAGGATCGACAATGGGATCTCCGTCTTAGTGAGCCTGAAGAGAAGCCTTACACTGCACTACAGCAATGAGATGTACACGAGATGTAAGATGTGCATTTTAAACCACATTATCAGAGACAACTCGTCAAGAGGCAAGAATTCAGTACGGGGTAGCTTGGTAAACAACAAACTAACCACGTAGATGGGTAGATAAACAAACTAACCACGTAGATGGGTAGATAAACAAACTAACCACGTAGATGGGTAGATAAACAAACTAACCACGTAGATGGGTAGATAAACAAACTAACCACGTAGATGGGTAGATAAACAAACTAACCACGTAGATGGGTAGATAAGCAAACTAATCACGTAGATGGGTAGATAAACAAACTAACCACGTAGATGGGTAGATAAACAAACTAACCACGTAGATGGGTAGATAAACAAACTAAACACGTAGGTGGGTAGATAAACAAACTAAACACGTAGGTGGGTAGATGAAATGAAACTTTGATCTATTGTGAGGGGCCTGTGTACACTTGCTTAATGCGAAAGTCACATGCCATGAACTTCAGATGTTTGAGAGCCGCGATGCATGAACAAACACGAGTCATGCACACGCGTTTTTATTGCTACACGGACAATTTGTTTCAAACATTTATCTTATTGTCCTCTTCTCTGTCTGTAACATTTGCATGCTCCTTCAAAAGCTCGTCATTTCGAGATATCTATGTTTTCTTCGATAGTTTTGTTTTAATTTCCTTGCCACAGATTAACCAAAATCCTGATCAGTTAGATCTTTGTCTTCTTGGTTCTGCTTTCCCATAAATTCTTAATCTGCTTTAGTTTGTGTAAAATACTTGCAGACATTGGATTGATTGATATTGAACAGTGGCCAGAATGATTGATTGTCGAGATATTGATTAAAGGTATTGGTATGTTATATAATAAAGGAAATAACATGATACGTAATAATGAGGGGATAACGTACAAAATTATACGAGTGATGGTGGTATACCATAATTAGTTGCCCATCGCAACCGATGATGGCGACATCGGCAGACGGTTTTGTCTTGATGGTGTAATATGTGCTGAATTTGGATTATAGTGAGGAATAAACTGCGGGGATCCAGTGGTGTTCGCCTCGGGTGCTGGAGATCGCGGGTTCTAATCACAGTGGAGACCGGGATTTTTTCACGTGTGTCATCCGGTAAAAATGTCCCCTGATCTCGTGAGTAGTGAGATCAGACACCCGTGTACAGTCGCGCGCACGTTAAAAATCCCTTAGCAGCTGGAAAGGAAAAGAGTAGACGTAGCGGCCGCTGCTTGGACAAAATTCAAATGACAAATCTCAAATTATTCTAGGAATTCTCGCCCCACAGAGAATTTGTCGCAAAAAGGGGGCTGTGTGGCTATCACATCAGGTCTTGGTTACTTGGTTAACGGAGTGGCATTGATAACACATGACAAGCTGCGGTTCTACCATGCACTTCCACCACCAGTTCTCAAAACAGGCTATTGTATATTCCAGGGGCTACCAACCGTTAGGCTGGTAACAGATACTGGGATTGACCTGGCAAGTCACTAGAGAATTTTCGCCTGCAAACAAAATATGAAGCAAAGGAGGCCAGACCTCCCCACGACGTCTAGCAACATACGTGGACTGAAGATGGAGATAGATATATAGATAGACAGATAGGTATATAGATAGGTAGGTAAGTATATATATATATATATATATATATATATATATATATATATATATAAAGATTTAATAGACATATAGATTAGATAGATATATAGATTAGATAGATAGATAGATAGATCTCACTCTCTGGTCCTGAGCTACCTTGGACCAGTGGCAAGACAAGTCGAGACAACCGAGGGTAACTCATGCAGACACTATAGTCTCACCACATTTGAGACCAGGGGTGACTTGAAAAAATTGCGTTGTTCGATCGTACACCGTTCCTGAGAGGCGAGTGCCTGACCTCTCGACCATAGCGACTCCAGCAGTCTGTAGACAACCACTTTCTCATTCCAGTCGTGTAGTTTCGTCACAAAGTGACCAGCGGACGTTTGAAATATTCATGTACGGCGAAGTCACTCTCGCGCAGTCATGCTGGAGCTGAATGGTGTCTGGGCTGATGGATCAGGGGTTGTCATTGGCCATCTCTTTACTGATCAGAGAGCCAGTACTGATCAAAGCTCTTGATTTAACTAATTCCGTCCGGCTGCATCACCACTCACTCTGCCTCCATCCTCTGTTGTTGACTTACATAAATAAATTGGCCGCCCCTAGAGAAGTACACTATGAGGATGATGGAACATGGTTTTCATAGATATCCTGTATGATATCTGCATGAGAACGGGCTGTTTGTAGAACATGCTAGTAATACTGACAGCAGTGCGATAATTTACTAGTTCTCAGTGGCATACAGCAGTCAAATCAAATATGAAAAATATTAGCAGACCATACAAGGGGCGGCCTAAGTAAAAGTGTACTGTAGATTATAGAGGTGGTAATATTCCATATAGCAAAGGTGATAATATCCAATATGTCAAAGATGATAATAATCCCATAGGTCAAAGGTAACCTAGGTAGTAGTGTCCTGTAGATTGTTGATGTGGTAATATCCAATATGTCAAAGGTGGTAATATCCCATATGTCAAAGGTGGCCTAGGTCATAGTGTTCGTAGATTGTAGAGGTGGTAATATCCCATATGTCAAAGTTGGTAAAAAAAAGTTTATTCATCTGTTTCAGAGAACATCCTAGTGGCCCCACAATCCTTCTGAGTTTATTCCTTTGTTTCAGAGAACATCCTAGTGGCCCCACAATCCTTCTGAGTGTATTCCTTTGTTTCAGAGAGCATCCTAGTAGCCCCAAAGTCCTTCTGAGTTTATTCCTTTGTTTCAGAGAACATCCTAGTAGCCCCAAAGTCCTTCTGAGTTTATTCCTTTGTTTCAGAGAACATCCTAGTAGCCCCAAAGTCCTTCTGAGTTTATTCCTTTGTTTCAGAGAACATTCTAGTAGCCCCAAAGTCCTTCTGAGTGTATTCCTTTGTTTCAGAGAACATCCTAGTAGCCCCAAAGTCCTTCTGAGTGTATTCCTTTGTTTCAGAGAACATCCTAATAGCCCCAAAGTCCTTCTGAGTTTATTCCTTTGTTTCAGAGAACATTCTAGTAGCCCCACAATCCCTCTGTCTCTTCTCTTTATCTCTCCTCCCCCCGTAACTCATAACTGAACCTCATAAAGTGGCAAACTATTAACGCATGCAAAATACATTAGAATAAATGCGGCAGTACTCTCTTATATTTCACAAGCGGTATCCATGAATTTTATGTGTGAAATGGTCGCCAGTTTGAAAGCGTTCTCCAACTTGCGTTACTTCTCTCACACTGTTTTTGGTGGGTGTTTTAGAACCATACTCTTTCCATTCTTAACGTGAAAAACGCACACACATCTCCCTGGTACTGCTCAGCGTTGAAATCTTATCGGTTGGTGGATGGATTTGTCTCCCCCCCCCCCCCCCCCTTCCCTCTCTAGACTGCTGGTCTGATGTTTTTGTGGCACTAATGGCAGTCTGGAACCAGGAATGGGCGGTGTTACCTAGCATTTGTGCCAGTATATATTGCCTCCTGATGTTCATTGAGGAGTTTTTGGGTCGAGATAGTGCACACACTATATAGTTTAGTCCCGATAGTCTTTATAGTCAAACTAACAAACATAATAAATAATATTATACATTGCATTATTCAGACCTGTAATATAATAATAATGCAACGCGTGCGAATTTGTTTCTGTTGAGGTCATTATTTTTTCAGTTCTGACATTTGTGAAGTTCTAAGTTCAATATATTCTGGGAATATTTAAGCGTGGGATATTTTTTCTTTAGAGATGTAAACTAGCGTTACACCGGCTAGCCTTAAGTCTTTGATGAAGTTTAAATGTGGTGAGCGGTGTGCCCTTAGTTTTACCCTTGCCGTGGAGTAATTACGTTTCTAGTTCCTCATCTGTGAATGTGATTATGTTTATTACTTCAACTGAGGATTCTACTAGTTGGAAATAATTTCTACATACAATGTAAAATTATTATCCATTGTGGTTCTGGGTTGACTTTTTCACATATTTCACGTAAATATTTTGGTAAAAGTTCGCTTCTTCTCTGCCAGTTATACGGTAGATTGGAAGATGTTTTCTCCCTGTTTTGCCAAACAGTTTTCTCGATGCTCGCGTGTGTGGATGTAAACTTGTCTTCCTGCTACCCTTCACTACAGCACCTGCTGTAACAATCAGTAACGCTACGCACACGAGATCCTGGACATTATATTTGCCAATCCTCTTCCAAAGATGCAAATAGGATAACCGCCAACCTAAGGATGAGATAGACACAAGGAAAGAAACTTGCTGGGGACGACAAAACTAAACTGCGTAGCCCCGGTTTTCTCTTCTCTCATTCACATACAGAGAAAATGAGAAAGAAAGCTGAACCGCTTTCGTATGTTTGAAATCAGCCTGTTAATCCGATCATAAACGCTGCAGACTCTGTTCTCAAGGTAAAACTAGGCTCAGTGTGCGCATCTTGTGGGGGCAGTGTGTACATTTCGTGAAGAGCAGAACAGGGATAATGTAGACACATTTTCCTGGCATTATTAGCTGTGATTATAATGAAGTTTTTGTGGCAAAGATTGCACGGACAAATATTGCTAGTGTAGCAGTCTTTCGATCTTGTCACTAGATTCTCACAGTGAAGATCAGCTGTGTTTTGCTGGTGACTATGGGCATATTTGATGACATGGAGAACTTTATAATTGACCACTTCTCTGTTACCAAGAGGCACAACATTCAGCAGACTATAGAGGTCACCAATAGCAGTGGTCAGCAGTTGGCGCTTCAGGGCAATATAGGTACAGAACAAGTGTCTAGGCAGGGGTTAGCAGGTCAGAGGTCACAAGTTGTATCCGTGACGCAGCAAGGTCAAGTCACCAGTGAGCAATCCAGCTCCAGATCTCAGCACGTTGTTTCAACCACACCATCAGCTGAGCAAACCCCAAGCCGCCTGGACCATACCACCAGAAATGACAGAGGGTCCGTTTCGGATATTCAGGAATTACAGAGGTCGCCACCACTAGACCGCTCTGCAGTTCTATCATCGCCTTTTCGTGAACGAGTATCTTGGAGTGAACGTGCTGGGACCCCAGTTGGTATATCAGAGCTCCATAGGAGCCCTCAGCTGGAGCACGTTGCAGTCTCATCTCCTTATAGAAGCCGACAAAGAACATCATGGGTTGAACAGTCTAACCTATCTTCTGGATGTACTGAGCAGAAGCGAGCGTTTTCTTTCGAACATGTGTCTGGGTCTCCTGGTTTACGGCGTGCTCAAAGATGTTCTATATCCTCAGAGCACCAAAGAACCCCACAATCGGAACATGGACCTATAAACTCTCCTTTCAGGTCCGAACATCAGAGATCAACTTCACATTCTGAGAGTTTGCCACCGAATTCACCTTCAAGGTCAGAACGCCACAGGACAAGTCACCCAGAACAAATACCTCCAAGCTCTCCATTTCGGTGTGAATGCAGGTCTCCTCAGGCGGACAACACTAAAAACGCTGCCATCAGCGCTGAGAAGCTGAAGCAGCAGGGAATACTACAATCTTCCAGAACAGCGAACAGTCCACAGCTTATAAGGCACAGCATCGATGTAACAGTTGCTACTTTCTCAAAGCCCAAACTTGTTCGATTGAGATCAGAACCCTGCACTTTAAGCGCAATCCCCTCGGATATTCCAATTCGCGGACAACATCAGGATGGACTGAACACTCGACGGAGGCGAGAGGAACTCAAGCGGTCTCAATCTTTTGAAGCCAGTTCTCCCTCACGTCACGAGGCACTGTGGACAGGCATAGACATCCCTAGCCAGCTGGTTATAACTAGACCCCAGCTTTCCAGATCGAGGCTCAACAGAAAGCATCTCTCCTTGCATCTTGAAGGTATTAGAGCAGTAATTAAATCTCAAACACAACCGCTTGTCACGAGCAACTTTTGTGTGGGGGGTAGGGTGTAATCTGTCAGAAAATGTTGATATAAAGTAATGAAAGTATGCACCATAATTCCCCAACTGGATCTCTTTCTAGAGAGGAAAGTATAGGATCATTTTACCTCAATGCATGTCGTATCGTGTGACTAAAGAGGGTTGTGCATGAGGTTAGCAACTTCATCACGTAAAATAAATTTGCTATTGAAATCACTACTGCTAGAAAACTGTGTGTTTTGATAAGGCTTCCTGCATGGGATATGCACAGTGGCGGCCTGCCGCTTCGTAATAAACGAAATGGAGAAAAAACACCACCGCAACCTTATAAATAGAGCGAAGCCGCTATGGTTCTGAAGGTTAAAAGTCGATAAAAAGTCAATAGATATGGTCCCACCGGGACAGAAACTAAACGGAACTACGGAACTCACGTGGCAGCCGAAAATGGTGTCTGGTTGTCGAGTACATTGTCTTTATTTGAATTTGAATTCTTTTTGTTTGGGGTTATCGCGTGTCCTTGTACCTAACGAAGACCTTTTGTCGTAACGCGGGTTTTGTTTTGTTTGTCAGTCATACATACTGTATATAAATATAGTCATCATGGTGCCTGTAGAACTGAATTTATGCTGTAGTTGCATTCATTTGAAAGTTCTTTTGATTGGTTGAAGGCTAGATGGCTTACTTCCTCGCAATAAAGGTACCCGGTTCGAGATCCGCTATATACACGTCTACAAATGGCTAATTGACTTACAGGTTTGCTAAAAACATTTAGCCGTTGAAATATTTTTATTCTGAATGTCACGTCTCTTGAACTGGCTTTCACGTAATTTTCGGGCAATTGATTCTTTTGATGTCTGCACCGCGCTATTTGCTAAGGCTAGAGACAACGTCTGACTGGCATGTCTCGTGGGAGTGTTTTCCGTTTCCCTATCTTAGTCTACATTTTTCCAAGTAGAGCAAGATCCTTTCCTGTCTCCGCTTGGGGATAGTTAAGATGGTTGATTTACTTTAAGTCTCTCAGCAACTATATTTTCTGTTCAAATGAGTAAATATGGAGGTTGTCCAGCTCAACTTATCTTCATATTGCTTCTGGCCCTGGTGTTTAAAGTAAGAAAAATCCGTCTTAAACAGCTGTCTACAGTCTTAAAAATTTTTTTCCTAAACAATTGCTTACAGCCTTAAAAAATCCTTCCTAAACAATTGCTTACAACCTTAAAAAATCTTTCCAAAACAATTGCTTACAACCTTAAAAATTCCTTCCTAAACAATTGCTTACAACCTTAAAAAATCCTTCCTAAACAATTGCTTACAACCTTAAAAATCCTTCCTAAATAATTACTTACAACCTTAAAAAATCCTTCCTAAACAATTGCTTACAGCCTTAAAAAATCCTATCTAAACAATTGCTTACAGCCTTAGAAAATCATACCTAAACAATTGCTTGCAACCTTAAAAAATCCTTTCTAAACAATCGCTTACAACCATACAAATCAGTTGCTTACAACCGTAACAACAAAACCATCTTAGGTAACTACCGTTGGCCTCCTTTGGGTCTTATTTTCGGACCCCGTTAATACATGGACATTATTACATTAAACTAAATCAAGAGTTTTGTATGTCCACTCATTTCATCTCATAATTTTCTCCTTGCTAAATACAAAAATTACAAAAAAATGTCACATTCTGTTTCTAAGAATCGACGTTACTGCACTCTAGGCATACCCATAGGTGCTCAGCTTCTATCAGCAAATGGCGCATGGTCTGGATGCTGATGGTCATTGTAGCTCTCTGGCTATACACCCTCCTACTCCGTCCTCTCGTGCGCCCTCCTATTAACCACAAACTATTTCATGTTACCTGTTAATGTTAAAGATGGCATTAGTTCCAACCAACAGTGATATCCCGATACTGTGATTAAGCTATCATCTCTATCCACCCCCTCAGGTGTACTATCTGACTAGTCACTTGCCTAGCTTGTCCCCCATGTCCTAAGATTCACATCTTTTTGCGGCAACACCTGGTGTGAGAGTATTGTATTGTTGAAAACGGATTTCCATGTTATACTAGTAACTGGTGGTACTTCATCTGTGATAATTTTCTTCCCGTAACTAAAGTATTACACATTCTTGCTGTTGCATTTGTTTTGTAAATGTGACTTGTTAGTGTTACTCTATAATTGCTTTGTTGTTTCTCATTGTTTTTGCTGAATTTGCACCTATTCGTTGTTTCTATTGCTCGTGTTTTTATTGTTTGTGATTTTGCCACTCTTGTTTGTTTTGGCAAATATTACTCTTTCGTTTTGTTGTTGGCCTTATATCACTGTTTTTTTTATAGCTGCTAACATTAGTACTTTGCAGAGACTCATGGCGAAAGAGGATGCCTTGCTCATTTAGAAAATATCTCTTGAGTTTTACGCTTCATCAGGAACACTGAAATATAGTAGCAAAATTCACCTCTGTTGCCAATTTTTCTTTTCATTTTCTTCGTCTTTTGCTCTAAACAAAGAGTGAATCTTTCCGCCCGCCTCCCCCCTCCCAAAGAGTAACTTCAATGCTCCTTATACATTTGGTAGCCGGTAACAAGCTTCTTTTGTCGTCATTTAGTTTATCCCACAGAATGCGTTTGAAAGGACCAAGCTGTCACTCTACACCACTCGTAGAGCAGACAGACTTGAAGAACATATTCTATTGTTTCTTTGTCTTCTCCACACGACCACACTTTGACGTATCCTATTTTAAATTATTTTAACTGGATATTTCTCATTGCAGCGGCTTGATCGAAACCTGGACAGGCATTAGCAAGTGTTTCTTTATCTTTTTCTTCTTCGTTGCTCGCTTTTCAATAGTCGCCTGTCTTTCCCCCATAAACTTAGCGGTCCGTTTAATTAAGGCGCTTCTCTCGTCACCATATAGTTCATTTCGAAATTGAGTTATGGGAAAAAATCCATGCTGTCACTTTATTCTTCTTGTGGAGCTGGCAGACCTGGGGGCATGTTCCATTGTCCCCCCTTCCACACCCCAATATGAGCGCATACCTCTGTGCTCAATATGTAACTTGTTAAAAAGATAATGTTTCGGTCAGTAGTGGCCTGTTCTAATCAGAAAGTTGTAACATGATTTCGTCTTGGCAAGGAGTAGTATCCTTCTGCTATATCAGACTCTGATTGATCTCTGTGACATTTGCCTTTGAAGTTGATTTTTGTCATTATTTCTTCATGTCTTCAGATTGTGTTTTCTTCCTCTTTTCTTCGTTAATATACATGCATCCTTATTTCCATATATCGTGAAGTGTGCAGGAAAACACTGTTACAATCATGGCTGGTGTACATGAATGGGATGGACAGGCTACCCAATTCTTTGTTGTATGGTATCTTAGGGTTTAAATGACTGATATGGAATTTTCTTAGAAAACTATCTGGTCTCTAGCATGGTCCTTGCTTTCCAAGATGGCTATTATAGTTGCAACTGTTCTTAATGCCTCAGCTCGGAAAATGTTTTTAAAATGTTCGTAATGGCCACTGCGATTTGAAATTCCTGTCCATTATTTAATATTGTGTAAACGCAACCCACTCCAATCTCTCATAACTCTCGCTGCTTATCCATCTCTCTAAATGCGGGTCCATTCTGCGGCTAGGTATGTTTTGAAATATATTCCATTGCTATATATTTTCTCTATATATTTGTTTGAGTACGTTTTTCTCGTTACGTATGCCATGTTGTCTAATAGCTCTGGGAGACGGGTTCTCTTTCATGGTGGACATGGGCTGCTTGTGATTAGTGGCTCTGCCCTTATCTGTGTGATGTCTGGCATTGAGAAGGCTAGTTCTTTTTTTTTTTTTTTTTGCAAAGCAGCTTAGTGATATGTCGTTTGTGATATTTACATCAAATTAGTAAGACTGTCATATCAATACCGATCTTATTTGCTCAAGTCTAATGAACGTCTCTTGTGTTGCAGATGTTTGATTGATTGATTCGACTTTTCGATCCAAATAAAGCATATGGTCACCTTTACAGCGGTATTCTTCTTCTTCGTTCGTTCTCAATCTCCCGCTACCAAACACTGAAAGGGCTTAAGTAGCAGAATGTAGTCCAGAGAACGGAATGCGTCGTGTCGTAGTTTACAGATTGACTGCGATATTTGCACCTTTCAGTCCAACATATCCGACTTCAGCAAGCATTTTTTGAGTACCGGGTTAGCATTCCCTCTTCGATCCCTTCTCCTTAGCCAGTCTGCTCTGCTGCAGCCTGTTATCCAGGATCACAGCGTGGAGATGTAGAAGGGTCTTGGCAGCTCTGGTTCGCTGGCCCTGACGCTAGCAGTCAGCTATGGGTCGATGACCACTGCAGCTCATGCGCTGCTCAGCATATTGATCCCGCTGTATTCTATAAATGAGAGTTTGCTGGAATGGGTTAAAAATCAATACTTTTACATAATGATGTTGTTAGCTCCATACACATCACTCTGCTAGCCATTATGTGCTTCGATGGTAACATTAGTTTTATTTTGTTAGTCACCCAGCTACCACACGAGTGTTCCAGTTGTTTGATAGTGATTAAATGCTCTCAATCAGAGGCGACTGTAACTGCCTTGGCCTAATCCGTCTAACTCGTCTCTAGCATACGGCTAAAGCAGATGATCTCCAACCGTTTCAGCTTTAGACCCGTCCATGATAGTCCAGCTGCTGTGATCTCCAGCTCCACTGTTATTCACATGTTGTTCTTTGACCTCCCCAATCCCACGTGAGTTCGTCTAGTGCGTGTTTAGTTAAATTACGAGGGCAAGTCAGTAAATAGGCCGCAATGCCTGTTTAAAAAAAACCCAATTAAATTAGTTAAGAACTTGAAAACCATTTATTATTGCACGTACATTGTCCTCTATTTTTCAACATAATTGACATCAACACTGATACACTTATCCCATCGCTTTATCTGTGCAAGGACAGGCCAATTGGGTTCATTTTGTGTTGGTCAGACTGGGTTCTCGTAGTGAGCACAATCTTTGAGCGTCCTGTAGAACAAATCGTCGATGCAGTTCAGCAACACTCCACGTGACAAACACTTCCCACCGTAAACATGACGTATTTCCTTAAGGATATGCTATGCCCCGTTCCCCTTAACCCCAAAAACACCGCCCGACTGCACGCTGTAATCTCTTTCTTTGATTGTACACTATGAGCACGCCATCCATTTTGTATCTAGACTGCCACACGAATACGACACCTAGCATCATACAGTACCGTAATCACAAAGCTGGGTGCTGCTGCCACCTAATAACGCCTTCAGAAACAGCCAACTATATTTTTCAGTTATCTCACATCAGTTTGTGAGTTACTTACTAACTTATCCTAGTATTAAATGTAAATCTATATGTGTGTCAAACCTAATAACGCCTTCAGAAACAGCCAACTATATTTTTCAGTTATCTCACATCAGTTTGTGCGTTTCTTACTAAATTATCCTAGTATTAAATGTATATATATATATATATGTGTCAAACCTATCTCCGGCTTCGTCTCCCCTGATGTATTGGTAGCGACTATACTGGAATGCCTACGTTTTTTCTTAAACAAGTGAAACAGGTATTTAAATAAAACCAAAGAAATTCATCCGCCCACTGCATTCACATCAGAATATGAAATTGTAAAACCAGTTGATGGAACCCGTGTTACGCTCAGAGCGCGCGGTCAGCTTGTCCGACATATAACCAAATCTTCAGCTTTCTTGACATTAATACTTATTTATCGAGATCCCGCTCTTTTGCAAAAACAACTTTAGCCATAAACATTAGAGATACACATGCCCAAGTTGGCCCATTTGTTTGGGTTTAATATCCCAGCCAAGGAGTTTGGCTTCTTGAAAATGGGTCCCACGTTGTTGTGCTTCTGTAAACAGGGGAGAGAACTACAGATAACACCGAGCTGCCAAAATGAAATAGCTTCTGTTTTTCTATTAATGTTCTGGCCGCAAGTTATCTTCCCTCTAGAAGTCGACTCTGAATATTCAATTACACGCCTCCCTCAGCAGACGGTACGTTATCATTTATGTCAGTCCTTGTCTTCACTTTTCTTCACATCTTCTCTCCCACATATGTCTTCAAGGTATATGCTTAATCTACTAAGGTGACACGACAGACACCAGATAGTATCCTTCAAAAAGTAATGCTACACAGATACAATGAATACAAAGTCAAGGGGCGAACACGTAAAAGATGGATAGCAGAAGTAACAGAAGCAGTAAAGCTCCCCGTGTCGAAGCACATACTAGGGCCTGGCCAAGAAGCATCCCTATAACCTGTGGCTGAAAAGCACAAGCACATACTAGGGCCTGGTCAAGAAGACTTCATAACCTGAGACTGAAAGGAACAAGCACATACTAGGGCCTGGTCAAGAAACCTCTTCATAACCTGAGACTGAAAGGAACAAGCACATATCAATTCCTGGTCAAGAAAACTCGTCATCATTCGAGACTGAAAAGCACAAGCACATACTAGGGCCTGGTCAAGAAAACTCGTCATAACTGGAGACTGAAAGGCACAAGCACATACTAGGGCCTGGTCATGAAACCTCTTCATAACCTGAGGCTAAAAGGCACAAACAGGACAACAGGCGAAAAGACTCTTTCATTACAGCGTTGATGTCCACTCGGAGCATTTATATGACTGAGGAAATAAGGCCGCTTGCCTATTCCGCTTTCAAACACTGTAAGACTCAAGTGTTTATCTGACCTCCGATAGAAAAAAAAGATAGGCCGAAAAAACCTATGCCATAACCAAACATTGAACGCATTTAATCATGATAGGAATATCACTCGGTCAGTTGCTCCCGGTCAGCCGTTCCCTCGCTCTGGGTTGGCCGCTCCCTCGCTCTCGGTCAGCCGCTCCCTCGCTCTCGGTCAGCCGCTCCTCGCTTTCGGTCAGTCGCTCCTCGCTCCTGGTCAACGCTCGCTCGCTCGCTCTGTCAGTCACTCCTCGCTCTTGGCCAGCCGCTCATGGCTCTGGATCAGCTGCTACCTCGCTCTGTCAGCCGCTCCTCGCTCTCGGTTAACCGCTCCCCCGCTCTCGGTCACCCGCTCCCTCGCTCTCGATCATCCGCTTCGCCTCTGTCGGTCAACGCTCCCTCACTCCCGATTAACGCTCCCTCGCCCTCGGCCAACCGCTCCCCCGCTCTCGGTCAACCGCTCCCCCGCTCTGGGTCAGACTTCTCCCTCTACCTTAACTAATGTGTATATGATATATTCAAAGGAACGGTGGTTGTAGAAGTAATACTCGACACCACCACATCCACTAAACATAACACGTGATGGTGGTGTATATTAAAGCGCTAGGAAAAAGGTGCGTGGAGATAACACATAATAATAAAAACATGCATGTCGATATTGGTGAGCTCAACACAAAACTGTGTGTATGTGCACAGACTCAATAACCAGGTATGTTGCCAACGTGTGAGTAGACGTTTCGGAAATAGCTGGGAGATACCAGCCAGTTTGACTTTAGCGTGTAGCTTGAGCGTGTGTGTGCGCCAGGGACAGGACGTAGTTTGCTATCCTCCGCCCACCCCTTCCCCCCCCCCCTCGAGTTGTTGAAATAATTCAAGTGAACATGATGTGTTCCTCCGCAGCATGTCGGGTGTAACCGCTAAAAGGTAAAAGTAGTCCCCACAACAGAAGCTGCAGTCAAAGATGAAGTGTTGCCGACTTGATTATACCAGGTCTCAGTTTTTTCTGAGGTGGTGTTGACCGGCTCTTTTCCTCGACACTTTACATTCCCTGTTAGCCAGGTACTCAATACCAGATGGGTAGACTGAAGCGTGTCAAAACAGGATCATTGCCAGAATATTTTGCCAGATCCTGACTAACATGTCCGATTAGCATGTTATCCCTGACCAACCATTAGTGTCCTCTCCCCTCTGGCCTAGATAAAAAATTTGTTCTATTTTTTTTCTTTGCGTTTGCCTTATTTCTGTAATCCCCAAGGCGGTGTGCGTTACATTGTGGTTTCTATTTTGCGTCTGTCGGCCCAGTGCATCCGACTTCAGCATGCATTTTATGTAAGGGTCTGCTTCCTCATGCATTTTCTAAGGGTTTACTTCCCCGGGGTAAAGGCCGGTGCTGGGATGGGGATCGAACCCAGCACCTTCTGGTTGTGAGCCATGTCATTTAACCACTATCCCACGTCGTCCCCAAGGCCTAGATAATAGGGATCGCAGAGGGAAGGCAAACCTGGTCCCTAATATTCCGCGCTGAAAGCTGATGTGTCGGGCAGAAAGGCGTAGATATCACAGCCACGTAAAACACGTTGTTTGTTTTCAAAAGGAGATGAAGCTACCGAGTTAGGTCTTGACAACGTTCTTGAGACCGGATTAGATTGGTTCTTCTTACATTCCGAAATGTAATTTAAACGGTGAACTGGTGTCATCCTGGCTGTAGTGTAATGCAAGTCTCATAATTAAACTCACCACTATATATATCACAGTGTCGATCTCCACCTCGTTGGCCAGACTGCTGTTACAGAGCCTGTTTGCAGGAGCACGAACGAGGAACAAATGAGATGCGATTTTGATCAGTATATTTCACCTGACACTGATTACTCATCTCTCGCACACGATGGCGAAAGTAAGCACGCTCTATGTAACAAGAAAGTCTCGGTCTGTGGTTGAAAGGTCGGGCTTCGTCAAAAGGAGATAGAACGTACAATAAAGATGCAAGAAAACAAGACATATTTATCGGGAATGGCCAATAGAATAAAAAGAATGAGAAACAAAGAAATCCGACACAAAGTGGGAATAACGTCACGCAATAATCATACAAAACATTTTAGCTCCACGTGGAGCACATGGCCAGCATATATATCTGTTCATATCTGACATGTTTCTTTTTTTCTGTCCTGGGATCTCTTTTCTTCCTGTGTGGGTTTGTCTGCCTGTTCTTCTCATGCCTTAGGGATTCCAAACTAGAGACTGTCTTGTAATGCTGTCAACTCGTTTCTTTAATGTGTATCCTATCCAACGCCAACGCATTCTCCTCGTGTCATGTTCCACTGAAATATGTCTGGTTCTACTCAGCAGCTCCACATTAATGATCTTATCATACCATTTTTATCTCTCCATTCGGCACAGATACCCATTATTAAAGGTCTGCACTTTTTTCGTTGTTATTTTTTTTCTCCCATACAGAAGAACAAATTTTACTTTGAAGTTGAAGATGTGTATTTTGGTTGGACTTAATTTCGTTGAATTCCCATAAGTTTCCGAATGCAATTAAATCTCAACTCGCCTTCTGTATTCTTAATTGTGATTTCTTTATCCTGGATCTTCTACATTATCTATATTACTACCAACACCATGCATGGCACATTTTGGCATAATATAATGGTTAGGATGTATCCAAATCTGCGAACCTACAGCACCAGACAGCAGGACTTCAGAACAAGATAAAGACGAAGAAAAATGGATTCAATGTGTTTAAGAAACAACAGAGGCATAGATTGCGGCCACGCAGATGGGCCATGACAAAATATCATATCCCTGTATGACATCCAGCGTCTAAAGTAGATCAATGAGATGAGAAATGAGGGCGGTAAATAAAAAAACCACAAACATCTCCATTTGATCCACTTCATTGACTCTCCGGACTTTCTTACCCAACACGACAATGAATATTTCACGTTAGACTAGATAGAGAACGAGATGTACTATAAGGGGCAGTTCTGAGCTTTTATCAGGAAACAGGCCATTTAGTAGGGATATCAATCTTTAGTATACATTGTGTTTAGATGGAGAGCCCAATGTTAGTGCGACAAGCCGAGGCGTTCTTTCGATGTTGCGGCCATTCAGTTTAGTCACAGCTGAGATTGCAAGACACACTCACACATATACTCAGACACACATACACACACACACACACTAATTCACACATATACCCACTCACTCACTCGCACGCGCAGACATACACACACGAGTACATCAATCCCTGGGATGAAGTGTACTGTCATCATTGCACTGTCTCAGCTTTTGTGTTTTGACGAGGTATCACCAGTTTGCTTTCCAGACAATACGACGTGTATTCATTTACATATGGGTAGACTGGAGCTTGTTGAAACATTTTCTCGTCAGTCGTAAGCCCTTTGCTTCTCAGATTCTTCTTAAATAAATATCTACATACATTACGGGAGCTGTGGATCGACACTGAAATCACTAAAATGGTGAGTTTATTAAAGATCCTCGTATTGTACTACGGTCAGTAGGACCCTTGTCCATCTTCTCACGAACGACTCCTACGTGAACCTCACCGCACAGCATCAGTTGATCGTGAACCTCACCGGACTAGCAGCACAGCATCAGTTGATCGAAGAAACACTCCACTCAGCAAGAGGAGCTAAAAACAAAATCGTATATAATATACCGTTATTATTCTGACCTATCGGAGCATGTGACTACCACTACTGCTGGCCTCCTTTAGAACATGTTTTTGCATTGGAAAGTTGTGTAATTCGGCCTTGGGTGTAACATGTATCGTGTATCGACATTGCTTCATGGGGCCTTTATGAATCGACATTGCTTCATGAGGCCTTTATGAATCGACATTGCTTCATGAGGCCTTTATGAATCGACATTGTTTCATGAGGCCTTTATGAATAATGCGGCCTTTATGTATCGACATTTCTTCATACGGTCCTAAGAGTGATGTGAGTTTGAGACCTCTGCTCTACTCCATGTCCTGTAGGGGTTGAACAAATGGCTCGTTTAATGGAAGAAAAGTTGGCAAGCGCCCTGCCTAGTTGACAGCTAAAACACTCGATGATTGATTCAGTGGATAGTTGATTTTTGAGTGTTCACTGACGTAATTTTAGGAGTGGGGAGGGGGTAGTATTTGCCATTCTGTGGTCCGAGGAGACGTTACTTGTATGTATGTGTGTTTCAATTGCTTTAAATTATAGTTCTGGGATGCGAAATCAAATGCTTGGGTGAAGAGGGGTCCACGCTTGTGGAGTATCTTCTTCCTCGTCGCTCGTTCTCAAACTGCCGCTTCTAAGCCATGAAAATGGTTTTGTAAGTAGCAAGACGTAGTCTGCAGAACGGAATATGTTGTGTCATAGTTTACAGCTTGACTGTAACATTTACCCATTTCGGTTCGACACATCTGACTTCAGTATGGCATTTTTTGGGAACCGCGTTAGCCTTCCCTCTTCGATCCATTCTCCTTAGCCAGTCTTCCCTGTTGCAGCCTTGTATCCAGGATCACCAAGTGAAGGCGGAGAATGGTCTTGACATATCTGGGTCGCTGGCCCTGGCGCTATCAGCTTTAGTTCGCTGACCGCCACAACTAATGCACTGCTCAGCGTACTGTTTCACGCTTATGGAGTATGAGAAACATTGTCTTTCATCTGTCATAATTTATTTTATTAATCCATCAGTGATTGTATTTCTTCTTTTCTTCTTCTTCTTCTTCTTCTTCTTCTACTATCTCCATGAAAACAAGTTATATTCGATGACTATGAAAACAATTTTTTCTGTATCATATATATAATATTGTTTTTAGAGCTTATTTTTAAAATCTCACTACTCCACACCCAGCAAATGTTTCTCTTGTGTGAAGTGTGATGCCAGATGCTATCAGTCGGAGATTTTTATCCATAAAAGGGTTAATTTGCTTTACCTACACAATACATTTGTCCATCCCCAACTTTCATTAACAAGAGGCATTTCCTTAAATGAATGTTCTACTTTTGTTGTCATTTGTAGATCGATGCGTTGTTGTGTACACATGTATCTGAGCTTTCCTTGTTTCTCAGAATTGACATACAATTATAATTTGGTCTCCCGCATACCTATTAGTTCAACTGTGTGGCCAGCAACGGTCTGGGGTCCTGCCTGAGACTGAGAACCAATATCTTACCTTAACTGTACGTAGGCTGGCTCGGTGATTACAAGTTGTGCAGGGTGCACTTAAACAACATCGCCCCACTCAACTCTTTCTCCTTGTAACGTACTTGACATTTTGTATCCGGATAAATAAAAATGCAAGGATTACTCTTTTAAACTGCATATTTGAGTACGTGATAACTAAGGGGATCTATCTTCTTCTTCGTACGTTGTCAGACGTCAACCTGTATTTTTTCGAAAAAAGCAGCGGTCATCCTGAGGCTGTCGACACTGCCATAGAGCTTGTCTAGTGTTGCCACTGGTGATGGCCACATGTGCTTTCTCTGATCCTCGTATATCGGGCAGTTTTGCAGTAGATGTTCAGCGGTCATTTTCCCGGTACCACAGGTGCATTCGTCAGTGCCACCTATCTTCAATTTATTGTGGCCTGTGCGGAGTCTGAAGACCACGACCTGCTCTCTTCTGTTCAACTGGTAATAGGCATCGTTTTTTGTGTAGCCAGTATGTTCTGTTTCCCATTTGGTCATGTATCTGGCTCTAATAAGCCTTTTGGACTCTTCGTAGGTCACACTAGGATCTGGTTGTGGTAGTCTTGCACCTTCTTTTGCCAGTCTGTCTGCCTCCTCGTTGCCTTGAGTGTTACAGTGGTATGGAACACACCGTATCACTACTCTTTTTAGTGCGGACTGCTGGTATAGTTGACAGAGTACTGCTCTTAAATCATTAAGTTCAGTATTTTTCTGGCTTTTTAGTGCTGTGACTACGACCAGGGCATCTGTAAACAGGACTAAATGGCTTTCATTTCTTTTGCCTGTCACCATTTCTTCTACTGCATCCCTCAGTGCCTCTGCCTCCGCTCTGAAATTGCTTGAGTATTTTCTAGTTACCACTAACAGTGTTATTTTTTTACCATTTGGTAGGCTCAGGAATACCCCTGCCCCTCCGTTATGTGTTGTGTTTGTTACAGAACCGTCGATGTATGCATGTATCCAGTCCATGCTTGGGTAGTTTTTCGTTATGTACCTCAGGGTTATGTCTCTTCTTTCTTTTACAGTCTGGCTGTTCTTGTTTCCAATACCTGGTATATTTTCTACCACCTCCGGAAGTATATGCTGCCTCCAGATAGGTTTCCGTACAGTAGGTAGGGATGGGCTTTGGTGTTGTTAATGTGATCATAGGGTCTTCGCTCATCTTTGCTTTGGCTATGTCTGCAAAGTTTCTCCGCTTTAGTTTCCCATTTCCAAATCTATTTAGTCTCTGATGCATTGGATGGTCTGTCAGTCTTCTGAGTTTCTCTGCTTGCTGCTGGGCTCTGCAGTCTCTTCTGTCGGTCATGGATTGCAGATTTGTAATCTTTTCCAGTTCTACAATTGGCGTTGACTTCATGCCTCCTGTTATAACTCTCATGGCTTGGTTTTGGAGTTTGCTAATTTAATCAAAGTTCGCCTTTGCTCTCACTCTTCCAGTGTACAGTTTCTTTATTATACTTTCGTCTGCTCCCCAGCTTGTGCCAGCAAGTTTCCTCATGATTGCCATTCTTTCTCTGACTCTCATTCGATTTCTCTCTATCTGCGTTTTATGTCATGCGCCGATCAAATGTGACTCCCAGGTAGTTTGGGTTGACGTTTGGCCGCAGATATTTGCCGTTAAGACTTATTTTTGTGTTTTGGGGTTTGTTTGAAAGCGAGAATATCGTACATGTAGTTTTTTCCTCATTTTTTTTGACCAGCCATGAGTTCACCCACTCCTCCAACGATGTTAGGGCCTGCTGCATCCGATTACTTGCTATGATCAGATTTTTTTCAGAGGTCTACATAGCCAGATCGTCTGCGAACATGGAGCTGTGGACTCTTCTTTGAATATTCTCTGAGATGTTATTTATATACACCAGGAAAAGTGTGGGTGACAGTACTCCCCATTGGGATACTCCCTGCTCAAGTGTCACCTTTTTGCTCATCTGCCCTTGTACTTGAACACTGGCTGTTCTGTTTTTTGAGGTAATGGCTGATCCATCTGTACATTTTCCCACAAACTTCACTTCTTCGTAGCTTGACTTTAAGTCCCTCTTTCCAGATCTTGTCAAATGCCTTCTCCAAATCCACCCAACCCGCTACTGTGTGTTTTTTCTCCTGGTAAGCGTCTACTATTTTTTGGGCTATGAGAGTGATCTGGTCCTCAGTGGATCTGTGCTGCCTAAAGCCTGCTTGCTGTGGAATTAGTATGTGTTTTTCTTCCAGATGCCACATCAGTCTGGTGTTTATCATACGCTCCATCAGTTTTCCTACACAGCTCAGCAGACTGATAGGCCTGTATCCATTTGGATCTGCTCTATCTTTTTCTTTCTTTGGTACTGGTATAATTACAGCATCTTTCCATGCCTGAGGTACAATTCCCCTTTTCCAGCTTTGGTCCAGGACTGATAGTAACTTCCTCTTTGCTGTGTGGTCCAACCCCATCAGCATTTCGTTTGTTACGCCATCTTTTCCGAGCGATTTCTTTTTCTTTAAAGTTCTCATGGCCTCTTCCTTTTCATTTCTTGTTAGTCTATCTATCTATCTATCTATCTATCTATCTATCTATCTATCTATCTATCTATCTATCTATCTATCTATCTATCTATCTATCTATCTATCTATCTATCTATCTATCTATCTATCTTGTCTTGTCTTGTCTTGTCTTGTCTTGTCTTGTCTTGTCTTGTCTTGTCTTGTCTTGTCTTGTCTTGTCTTGTCTTGTCTTGTCTTGTCTTGTCTTGTCTTGTCTTGTCTTGTCTTGTCTTGTCTTGTCTTGTCTTGTCTTGTCTTGTCTTGTCTTGTCTTGTCTTGTCTTGTCTTGTCTTGTCTTGTCTTGTCTTGTCTTGTCTTGTCTTGTCTTGTCTTGTCTTGTCTTGTCTTGTCTTGTCTTGTCTTGTCTTGTCTTGTCTTGTCTTGTCTTGTCTTGTCTTGTCTTGTCTTGTCTTGTCTTGTCTTGTCTTGTCTTGTCTTGTCTTGTCTTGTCTTGTCTTGTCTTGTCTTGTCTTGTCTTGTCTTGTCTTGTCTTGTCTTGTCTTGTCTTGTCTTGTCTTGTCTTGTCTTGTCTTGTCTTGTCTTGTCTTGTCTTGTCTTGTCTTGTCTTGTCTTGTCTTGTCTTGTCTTGTCTTGTCTTGTCTTGTCTTGTCTTGTCTTGTCTTGTCTTGTCTTGTCTTGTCTTGTCTTGTCTTGTCTTGTCTTGTCTTGTCTTGTCTTGTCTTGTCTTGTCTTGTCTTGTCTTGTCTTGTCTTGTCTTGTCTTGTCTTGTCTTGTCTTGTCTTGTCTTGTCTTGTCTTGTCTTGTCTTGTCTTGTCTTGTCTTGTCTTGTCTTGTCTTGTCTTGTCTTGTCTTGTCTTGTCTTGTCTTGTCTTGTCTTGTCTTGTCTTGTCTTGTCTTGTCTTGTCTTGTCTTGTCTTGTCTTGTCTTGTCTTGTCTTGTCTTGTCTTGTCTTGTCTTGTCTTGTCTTGTCTTGTCTTGTCTTGTCTTGTCTTGTCTTGTCTTGTCTTGTCTTGTCTTGTCTTGTCTTGTCTTGTCTTGTCTTGTCTTGTCTTGTCTTGTCTTGTCTTGTCTTGTCTTGTCTTGTCTTGTCTTGTCTTGTCTTGTCTTGTCTTGTCTTGTCTTGTCTTGTCTTGTCTTGTCTTGTCTTGTCTTGTCTTGTCTTGTCTTGTCTTGTCTTGTCTTGTCTTGTCTTGTCTTGTCTTGTCTTGTCTTGTCTTGTCTTGTCTTGTCTTGTCTTGTCTTGTCTTGTCTTGTCTTGTCTTGTCTTGTCTTGTCTTGTCTTGTCTTGTCTTGTCTTGTCTTGTCTTGTCTTGTCTTGTCTTGTCTTGTCTTGTCTTGTCTTGTCTTGTCTTGTCTTGTCTTGTCTTGTCTTGTCTTGTCTTGTCTTGTCTTGTCTTGTCTTGTCTTGTCTTGTCTTGTCTTGTCTTGTCTTGTCTTGTCTTGTCTTGTCTTGTCTTGTCTTGTCTTGTCTTGTCTTGTCTTGTCTTGTCTTGTCTTGTCTTGTCTTGTCTTGTCTTGTCTTGTCTTGTCTTGTCTTGTCTTGTCTTGTCTTGTCTTGTCTTGTCTTGTCTTGTCTTGTCTTGTCTTGTCTTGTCTTGTCTTGTCTTGTCTTGTCTTGTCTTGTCTTGTCTTGTCTTGTCTTGTCTTGTCTTGTCTTGTCTTGTCTTGTCTTGTCTTGTCTTGTCTTGTCTTGTCTTGTCTTGTCTTGTCTTGTCTTGTCTTGTCTTGTCTTGTCTTGTCTTGTCTTGTCTTGTCTTGTCTTGTCTTGTCTTGTCTTGTCTTGTCTTGTCTTGTCTTGTCTTGTCTATGTTGTCTGTCTGTCAGGCCGTCGTCCGTCCGTCTAGCTGTCCTATGTCTGTCTGTCAGGCGTCGTCCGTCCGTCCGTCTAGCTGTCCTATGTCTGTCTGTCAGGCGTCGTCCGTCCGTCCGTCTAGCTGTCCTATGCCTGTCTGTCAGGCGTCGTCCGTCCGTCCGTCTAGCTGTCCTATGTCTGTCTGTCAGGCCGTCGTCCGTCCGTCCGTCTAGCTGTCCTATGTCTGTCTGTCAGGCGTCGTCCGTCCGTCCGTCTAGCTGTCCTATGCCTGTCTGTCAGGCGTCGTCCGTCCGTCCGTCTAGCTGTCCTATGTCTGTCTGTCAGGCCGTCGTCCGTCCGTCCGTCTAGCTGTCCTATGTCTGTCTGTCAGGCCATCGTCCGTCCGTCCGTCTAGCTGTCCTATGTCTGTCTGCCAGGCCGTCGTCCGTCCGTCCGTCTAGCTGTCCTATGTCTGTCTGTCAGGCGTCGTCCGTCCGTCCGTCTAGCTGTCCTATGTCTGTCTGTCAGGCGTCGTCCGTCCTTCCGTCTAGCTTTCCTATGTCTGTCTGTCAGGCGTCGTCCGTCTAGCTGTCCTATGTCTGTCTGTCAGGCGTCGTCCGTCCGTCCGTCTAGCTGTCCTATGTCTGTCTGTCAGGCGTCGTCCGTCCGTCCGTCTAGCTGTCCTATGTCTGTCTGTCAGGCCGTCGTCCGTCCGTCCGTCTAGCTGTCCTATGTCTTTGTTCCCTACCCATGCTCCTCTTTGCCCCGAGTTCATTTAGTGGTTTCTCCCTTTCCTTTTTCCAATGCTACTTCTGACCCACTTCTCCACCTACCTCCTTCCTTCTCTTATCAGCCACATGTCAGTCGTGGTGGTTCAACGCTGGAAAATAAAACATAAAAACATATCTACTTTCCCCCTCCCCACTTTCAACAACCATCATCCTATAAACAGAGCGATAACACGATACTCAGAAAATATAAACAAATCAGTTGTAGAACATACATATTTATATCGCCATACAAACTGTATTTATGTCCAACTACTCAGAGAAGATAAATGGAAAATTGTTCACAGAACAGACCTTAACTTATCGTCTTTATACTGGTTTAGAATACCCATCAGTCTGTATATAACCAGTTTAATTTATATTACCTTGCTCTAAAAGCTATGCGCATTCAATCTATTCTTAAATGCAAAATTGTCCCCGCCTCCACTACTTTCTTTATACTGGTTTAGAATACCCATCAGTCTGTATATAACCAGTTTAATTTATATTACCTTGCTCTAAAAGCTATGCGCATTCAATCTATTCTTAAATGCATTAATTGTCCCCGCCTCCACTACTTTCTGTTGCAATGCATTCCAAGCATTCACCACCCTCTGACTAAAAAAAAAATATTTCCTAGTATCTAATCTGGACTTCTCTTTAGTTAATTTGTAGCTATGCCCTCTTGTTCTTGTAGGGAATTGTATTTTGGAAAAAAAACTTGTTATAGCCTAATTTATTCCTTCCTTTGATTATCTTACAAACCTGTATTAAGTCACTTTGAATCTTCTCTTTTCCCGACACTGTAGGCCGGTTTTCCTCATAACTGTAATTCTGGAATTCCACTATCAGCTTTGTGGCTCTTTTTTTGTATCCTTTCCAGCATGTTTATATCACCCCAATGGTAAGGACTCCACACTTGTACACAGTACTCCAATCTAAGTCTAACTAATGCTTTAGACAGTTTGACTATCACTTTCTTGCACCTATGTTTAATATTTCTTTTTATCATACCTAACATTGCATTTACCTTTGTCACTGTTACCTGGACTTGTTCACTCACTTTACCTGTATGATTTATTATAACCCCTAGGTCTCTTCCTTTTTTATCTTTCTAATATTGTTCTCGCCCATTCTATAATTATGTTCAATGTTGGATCTACCCATGTGGATAACTGTACATTTATCTACATTAAACTCCATTTTCCAGCTTACAGACCATTGTAGATTTTTTAAATCTAAATCCGACCTCAATATATCCACTCCTGCTTTAGATGAGACACTACTGCATAGTTTTGTGTCATCAGGAAATTGTGCAATCATGGATCCCATATCAATGTCCAAATCATTTATATATATCAAGAACAAAATTGGTCCCAAAACCGAGCCCTGTGGCACACCACTTTTCACTTCACACCACTCAGATTACTCCTTATTTATGCCCACTCTCTGCCTTCTTCCCGTTAACCAATTTTCAATCCATTTAGCAACTTCCCCACCTATTCCATGTGATTTTAACTTTCTAATTAATCTTTGATGAAATACTTAATCCAAGGCTTTTGAAAAATCTCCTTTATCTATCATTTTAGTATAGATTTGTTAAGCACGATGTCCCTCTAGTAAACCTATGCTGACTATTTCTGATTAGATTAAACTTGTCTAAATGCATTACAATGTTTTCTTTGATTGTTGACTCTAACAGTTTACAGACTATGCTCATTAAACTCATCGGTCTATAATTTGCTGGGTTTGATTTTTTGCCTTTTTTGTATAAGGGCATTACTCCTGCATCTTTTCAATTCCGTGGAACAATCCCTTTTGCAAGTGATTGAGAACATAATATAGCCAATGGTTTTACTAGTTGGTAGCCAATGGTTTTGCTAGTTGGTAGTCAATGGTTTTGCTAGTTGGTAGCCAATGGTTTTGTTCTCATTGCTCCTGGACGCCCCCATATGTGTTTAGTCCCTCCAATTACTTCTGGACGCCCCCATATGTGTTCAGTCCCTCCCATTACTCCTGGACGCCCCCATATGTGTTCAGTCCCTCCCATTACTCCTGGACGCCCCCATATGTGTTCAGTCCCTCCCATTAATCCTGGACGCCCCCATATGTGTTCAGTCCCTCCCATTACTCCTGGACGCTCCCATATGGGTTAAGTCTCTCTCAATGCTCCTAGACGCCCCCCCCCCATATGTGTTCAGACCCTCTTATTGTACCTGGACGCACCCCCCCCCCTCCACCCCATGTGTCCAGTCCCTCTCATTGCATCTGTACGCACCATATGTGTCGAGTCCCTCTTATTTTGACCTGAACGTCCCCCTCACCTCCATATGTGTCCAGTCCCTCTCATTGTAGCTGGACGCCCCCTCCACCCCCATATTGTCCAGTCCCTCTTATTTTTACCTGGATGTCCCCTACCTCCCACCCCCATATGTGTCCAGTCCCTGTCATTGCTGAAAGGGACGACGATAGAGCACGAGCTTCGTAGCTCCTGCAGCGGCTCTAGGATTTCCCCTCGACATCGTCACGTACAGCTGGCTCCACTAGAAGAAGCTGTTATACCATGAAAAATACACAAACTCTGCACACCATGATTCTAGGATGCTGCGTTTGGATTGAAAACAAGCTCTCCGACCACCGAAACTCCAGGGAACACAACTAAGCAAGTTATAGGACAGAAAATCTTAAATAGTTATACTTACACCATTTATGTACAACTCACAGGGACTGACAATTTTATATAGTTATGTTAACAACATTTATGTCCAGCGACCTTTATTCCTTAGTTCTACACATCCACTGGGGACCTCATGAGTGAGAATAAACACAGCAAGGATCTCTTCTTCTTCTTCTTCCTCTTCTTCTTCTTCTTCTACTTCTTCTTCCTCTTCTTCTTCTTCGTACGCTGTCAGACGTCGACTTGAATTTGTTCAAAGAAAGCGGCGGTCATCACGAGGCTGTCGACACTGGTATAGAGCTTGTATAATTGTGGCACTGGTGATGGTCACATATGCTTTCTCTGGTCCTCGTATGTCAGACAATTTTGCGGCAGATGTTCAGGGGTCATTTTCCTAGTACCACAGATGCATTCGTCAGTAGCCAATGATAGTTTCAGCTTAGGTATTGAGGCTGACCCGAGTTGCGCCCGGATCACTGCAACCGTTCAAGTAGGTCGTTGGTTGGTTGGTTATTGATCAAGCGTCGTATGGGCTTCTGCAACCCATCTGTACAAATCAATCTCCTATTGGACATGTTGCATGCACCCTCTGTGGTTGGAAATGAACTAGAATTGTACTGCATAACACTGGAGAGGAGGATGCAAATTGCATCACATTCTTGCTGTCTGAAATCCATCATAAAGGCACAGAGGATCAGGACATGACGACCCCTTTGCCTTGAACATTTGGTTGTACACATAGAGCCTCAGAGGAGTTTGGCATAACCAGCAGACAATTGGTGGCGGGAAATGAGCGCAGTGAACACTATTTTGACTACATATCTTGGAGCGGAGCATAGTCGTTAACTTATGTCACACTCTGATGTGACAGTTCCTTTCTGGCTTCAGACCTGGGTGGGTACACAATCCAAAGACATGACAGCGCAACACTGTAAGTCGTTAAAGGTGACTACAGAAGATTGTGTATGGGAATAACAGTCTCATCTATAAGGACATCCTTGCTGAAGAAACCGCCACTGAACTAGCTTGGATACAGGTTTTCTGTAAGGGAGAACTGCAGTGGTGTCCCTTTGCTTCACATGTGACGAAAATGCGAAATGGTGGGCCATTGTCATTGGATCTCTCCATGATTAGTAGTAGTATATACAAGAGTCTGTACGTTCTCTGTGCCATTAAGACTTCATGGTTAAGACACCTACACTAGATGGTGATGATATACCACAACTAAGATGGACATGCATTTCATGAATTCAATGCGCTGGAAACAATCCATAATTACTGGTAATCAGTATTAGTATACGGACAGAAATATACATTTGCAGTAAATAATGTAATTTGACTAACTCGTGAGTAGAAGAATAGGAAAAGGTTGAAGAACTACGTTTTGTTCTATTATCCATTGATAAACTGTCAACATATACAGGCAGGTCAACGTTTGATGTTTTGACACGTATTTCACGAAGACCTATGCTCAACAGGGAGCTGAATAGGTTTTCAACGACCCATTATAATCTGTGCAGTCTAACTCTCGGGGGGGGGGGGGAGGGGGGAGGGGGGAGTTACAGGCGTCGTTTGTTGAATTAATATGTGAAACGGGTTCTAAACAACTTTTTCCCAAGCAGCTGTCCATAAATCAGCTGATATGACTAATATTCGTGTCACTTTCTCACATCATCCAACTAGGTGTGCATGGAGACCTGAATTCACTTCGACAAGACCCAGCTCTCCAGTTTCATGACACACATGGTGACAACATCGAGCTGCAGAACAACAAGACTCGAGCTAGACGATATGACAGCTTCTGTAAAGGCATATGTTTCAGTAGTAGACCCATTGCAATCAACGAGAGGGTGAGTTTTATATGTGGGGTGTTAACCTTAACTTAACTTAACGTCTTTATACTGGTTTAGAAGACCCTGCAGAGTCTGTATGCAACCAGTTAGATTTACATCACCTTGCTCTAAAAGCTGAGGCAGTGTATACAATGTGAAGCTTTTCATAAACGTTAGGTGATATGTTATGTGTGAGAGTGAACCGTCTTTATGTCCGGGGTGTAGGTTAGTGTATATCTGAAAGTGAACGACTGTCTTTGGGTAGGAGGGTGGGGGGGGGGGGGGGAGGGGGTTTGATAGGTGAGGTTATGTATTAGAGTGAACTTTCTATCAGTGTGAGGGTAGATGAGATTATGTGTGAGTGAACTATCCAACAGTGTAGGGGTAGGTGAGGTTATGTGTGAGTGAACTGTCCATCAGTGTGGGGGTAGGTGAGGTTATGTGTGAGTGAACTATCCAACAGTGTAGGGATATGTGAGGTTATGTGTGAGTGAACTATTCAACAGTGTAGGGGTAGGTGAGGTTATGTGTGAGTGAACTATCCAACAGTGTAGGGTAGGTGAGGTTATGTGTGAGTGAACTATCCAACAGTGTAGGGGTAGGTGAGGTTATGTGTGAGTGAACTGTCCATCAGTGTGGGGGTAGGTGAGGTTATGTGTGAGTGAACTATCCATCATTGTGAGGGTAGATGGGATTATGTGTTAAAGGAAATATCCATCAGTGTAGGGTAGGTGAGGTTATGTGTGAGTGAACTATCCAACAGTGTAGGGTAGGTGAGGTTATGTGTGAGTGAACTATCCAACAGTGTGGAGGAAGTGAGGTTATGTGTGAAAGTGAACTATCCACCAGTGTAGGGTAGGTGAGGTTATGTGTGAGTGAACTATCCATCAGTGTGGGGGTAGGTGAGGTTATGTGTGAGTGAACTATCCAACAGTGTAGGGTAGGTGAGGTTATGTGTGAGTGAACTATCCAACAGTGTAGGGGTAAGTGAGGTTATGTGTGAGTGAACTATCCAACAGTGTAGGGATAGGTGAGGTTATGTGTGAAAGTGAACTATCCAACAGTGTAGGGATAGGTGAGGTTATGTGTGAAAGTGAACTATCCATCAGTGTAGGGTAGGTGAGGTTATGTGTGAGTGAACTATCCAACAGTGTAGGGGTAGGTGAGGTTATGTGTGAACGTGAACTATCCAACAGTGTCGGGGGAGGTGAGGTTATGTGTGAGTGAACTATCCAAAAGTGTAGGGGTAGGTGAGGTTATGTGTGAGTGAACTATCCATCAGTGTGGGGGTAGGTGAGGTTATGTGTGAGTGAACTATCCGTCAGTGTGGGGGTAGGTGAGGTTATGTGTGAGTGAACTATCCAACAGTGTAGGGGTAGGTGAGGTTATGTGTGAGTGAACTATCCAACAGTGTAGGGTAGGTGAGGTTATGTGTGAAAGTGAACTATCCATCAGTGTAGGGTAGGCGAGGTTATGTGTGAGTGAACTATCCATCAGTGTGGGGGTAGGTGAGGTTATGTGTGAGTGAACTATCCAACAGTGTAGGGTAGGTGAGGTTATGTGTGAAAGTGAACTATCCATCAGTGTAGGGTATGCGAGGTTATGTGTGAGTGAACTATCCATCAGTGTGGGGGTAGGTGAGGTTATGTGTGAAAGTGAACTATTCACCAGTGTAGGGTAGGTGAGGTTATGTGTGAGTGAACTATATATCAGTGTGGGGGTAGGTGAGGTTATGTGTGAAAGTGAACTATCCATCAGTGAGGGGGTAGGTGAGGTTATGTGTGAAAGTGAACTATCCATCAGTGAGGGGGTAGGTGAGGTTATGTGGGAAAGTGAACTATCCAACAGTATAGGGATATGTGAGGTTATGTGTGAAAGTGAACTAGCCAACAGTGTAGTGGTAGGTGAGGTTATGTGTGAGTGAACTATCAATCAGTGTAGGGTAGGTGAGGTTATGTGTGAGTGAACTTTCCATCAGTATGCGATAGGTGAGGTTATGTGTGAGTGAACTATCCATCAGTATGCGATAGGTGAGGTTATGTGTGAGTGAACTATCCATCAGTATGCGATAGGTGAGGTTATGTGTGAGTGAACTATCCAACAGTGTAGGGTAGGTGAGGTTATGTGTGAAAGTGAACTATCCATCAGTATGCGATAGGTGAGGTTATGTGTGAGTGAACTATCAGTATGAGGTATGTGATGTCATGTGTGAAAATGAAATATATATGTGTAGGGATGTGTTTCTAAAATGGAGCTATTAGTCACATTGACGAGATTAGTTGGAGTGTTGGCGAAAAGATTCTTATAGAAATGACGAAACACTTGAGCAATGTTGACAATGTATTTTTAGCGTGAACCAAGCAACCATGTACTCAACGCTTTCTCTCACATTCATACCATCGTCAATTAGTCGAACGACTCAAGTTGTTGTGTAGTCAGGCGAACACGAAACACGGTGTAGTTGTGTGTGTGTTTTAACAAGTGGGGTATAGGCTTACGTGTTTGAAGTTGTGCATCAACATTTTCTGAGTGTGTGTGGGGGCGTAAGGGACGGAGAGAGAGAGAGACAGAGAGGGGGGGGGGGAGAAGAAATTTACCTTTTCAGCAACACCATTTGTTCAGTTAGAGAAAGCACGTCATATTCAATCATAGGTATAGTCTTTTAGTTATACAAGAACTCATTCTCTTTTTATAAGAGGGAATGAGAGAAACATCTGTTCAGTTAAGATGTTTGATATTTTAGGCAAGGCATTAGATTTTCATCCACATCCATGATCTGTTGGTTATAAGGACATTTTATTTTTTTTAAGTGAGAATGGGGGAGAAAAACGCAGAAAGATAAACTAAAAAGAGATGCAGAAATAGAAAAAAAGAAAGACAGTGAGTGGGAGAGAGATAGGAGATAGGGTGAGAAAGAACCCTTCGTATCAATATTTCCAACTGGCAAGTACACCTTCTTTGCCCGATACTGCATCTCTTGAACGTGACAGAATGCAGTCCAAACAAACACGTTCATCACAGACTGACGCCGAAGTATTTTGGTCTCCCGTGTTTACACTTTGTTTCTCGTAATTTGAGAAGTTCTTTCCTGGAAGTACCGAGTGCACAAATGTCTGTAATCGCACACTTTTCTCTAATGTCTGATGATGTTATTTGCAGCATTTGAAAGTTGTAATAAGCTGCAAGTATCTTATCCAACATCTGGCATGTACTATCTCTTTCTGTTAGTCTGAGATTCAGAAAGGGGGAGCAGATCTTATACCTCTTAATTGAAACACTGCAGGTGAGGGAGATAACTGTTAGTTTTAACATCTGGCCTGTTTGTGAGTTGTCTGGAGTTAATGTTTTCTTAACTGCTGTTTTTATTATAATTTGTGTTGCCTTCATTAGCGCTAACAGACTGGTATTCTAAATACTTTATGTGATAGATAATTAAAGTATGTGTCTTTAGATCTATAAATCATAATTTTAGCTCAGCTAGTTTCGTTTTAATTACTCTTATTTGAGGCAACACACTTTGACACATGGAGTCGCAGTTCTTGTTCATGGCATATTGAGGCAAATTTTGTAAATTAGGTACTGTAAAGGGTTTAGAACACTTTTCTGACGTTATCCCTTACAATGGCACTTGAAAGAATTTATGAAAATGCTAACAAGGCTCATTTGGATTAGTTATATATTTTTCTTCATCTTCTTCTTCGTTCATCCTAAAAAGGACGTTTGCGGCTTTGTTCCGTTTATAACCTGGCTGCGATAACTGGCCCCACAAATCCAATTTCAGAAGGCATTTTTGGGACTGGGTTCGCCTTCCCTTTTAGGCCCCTAATCTTTTAGCCATGCTGTATGGTTGTAGTGTTTCCAGGGCCACCACTTGGAGACGGAATATGATCTTGGTCAGTTATGGGTCACTGACCATGATGCAAGTACCCATCTATGAGTCGCTGACTGCTATCAGCTCATTCATGGGCTGCATCTTTGGCCCCGATTACAAATATAAATCACGATGGATAAATGTACACACAGGCGGGTGCTTGTCCCTTATTTCACCCCAAACAAATATTATCTATTTGTAGCACCGGATTTTGGGATAGTAACGTCACCACAGGACAGTAACTGTATCAAACATCACGCCAATAACTTTATTACCAATAAACATCAAATTGCAAATGACAAGCGCACAAATGGCACAGGCGTATTGTTTGATTCGTATATGTGCGAATTCATGTAGCGTCCGACGCATCATTAAGTGGTTTTGACGTTTTCAGAGCCAATTTTGCCGACATTGTTCAATTCTGGCCACCTCAATAATTAAAATGTTGGTGTTTGGTTGTCCAATTATTTAAATCTTCCTGCCAGATTTCCCTCTGGTCCTTTTTAGGGCCCTACATACTTCTAGAAGATTGGTCGCACAACTGAATATAACCATCTTTTCAACACATCTATCGTTATCTAAGTTTTGACTTATTTATTTAAAATAAAATTATATCCACCTGTCCTAGCCCGAAATGTCCTGCTACAGTCATCAATTATGATACGTATCATGGGAACCCAGGGAACTCTGTTTGGGGGAAATTAAGGGACAAGTACCACTTCCAAACTGTGGGCCCATATAGACTGGAATGTGTGGATAATGAATATTGACCTCAATGCCTCTGGCGTGAGAGGCTAGTGCTCTAACCTTTCTACCACTCAGACACTCAAGAACAAAGGTGTCTCGGCGTATTTAATTGTATTTATTCTCATACATATTCAACATTCTTCAAGTGTTTACTTTCCTGTAAATATCTTCACCAGATTGTTGCACACATGTTCAAGATTTCTTACCTTACTTTACCTGTTGTATTTTCCTGTGCATGCAATATCCGAATAGCCATGTTATTTCTATAAAAGTTCTTCTGCCTCGTCGTCCATCATAAAAGGACGTTTAATTACACTGTTTTGTAGGTTACAGTAAGACTGTCACATCTGCGTCTTCTAGTCTGGCACATTTGGTTTCAGCAAGGTACAGTTTTAGGACCAGCTTTGCCTTCTCTCTTTGATCCCATTTCTTTTAGCCAGACTACATGCACCCTGTTTGTAGGGCGTCACTTGGAGACGGAAGGGGGTCTAGAATAGTTCTGGTTTACTAACGGTGACCAATTAATTCGGCTATGAGTCGCCGAGTGCTGTCAACTCGCTCGCCGAGTGATGTCAACTCGCTCGCCGAGTGCTGTCAACTCGCTGGCCGAGTGCTGTCAACTCGCCCGCCGAGTGCTGTCAACTCGCTCGCCGAGTGCTGTCCACTCGCTCGCCGAGTGCTGTCAACTCGCTCGCTGAGTGCTGTCAACTCGCTGGCCGAGTGCTGTCAACTCGCTCGCCGAGTGCTGTCAACTCGCTCGCCGAGTGCTGTCAACTCGTTCGCCGCATCTTCGACCCCTCTTTGAAGGTTCTGCTATACATAATTTCTGTCTACATTTTCAAGTGTATCCTTGGGACCATGTCCCCATCAAATTTACTTATCACATATAGATAACAACATAACTATAGTCAGTTCCTGTTGATAAGACACTCAAACATCAAGTTCACCTTACGTTCACGAATACCTCTCTCATATGATGACTATAAATTGATGTTTATTTGATACACATCTCAAGTTAATGTTACATATCATCAATTCAATTATACATAATGTGATTAAAGTATTCTTTCTTTCCTACTACTAACGTCCCGTGTGGGCCACCGGGGTCTTTGTGTATGACAAGGACATGAATAGCACCAATGCCCCACATATAACATGTTGTAATAGACGAAGACTGTAGGACATGGCATACCACCAGCCATGGTTAGGTGGTTTGTTAAGAGCATCATAGATGGCGGCTAACAGGCTACCGGTCTACTTTGCTCTAGTGTTTGAGTCTATTAAGATGGAATTGCACATCGGTTAACCACCCTCCGCGGCATTAGTCCCAACGCAGCGGAGTAATAAGCTGCTCGAGCTAAGCCCTCTAAGCAGGAAATCCTCCTCACGGCTACATCCAGCACACGCCAGAGCTGGGACCTGCACAAGGGCATATGCCAATGTAGAAGTACAAGTCGACTAAGACTACTAACTACATCTAAGATTATGTGCACGCACACATTGGTTAAACCCTTATAGACCGTATAGACGCCCTCTCAGTGTTAATGGTTCTCAAGAACCAGCACGAAAATGAACTCGGCGCTCTGGCAAACTCGCTCTAACGCCTGTCCCAGCGCTTAAAAAAAAAAAAAAAGGCATAGTCCAGTGGATACCGGCCCACTGTAATATTTCAGGCAACGAGGAGCCGCACAGAAAACGATGCCTACCACAAACTCTCCAGGCGAGACCAGGTAATCATTCTCCGGCTACGCACAGAACACAACAGACTGAGATGTCATCTATACAAGTTCATGATTGGCAATATGGACCTTTGTGCCTGCGGCACAGTTCCCATGACGGCAGAACACACTTTCAATCCTGCACACTGTATAGCAGCAAAAGAAGTAGCATCTGGCAACAGTCAGTGTCCTTACACGAGAAGCTTTGCAGAAGTGCACGGAGCCCGAGGTCGGCTGTGGCCTTGGTTAAAGTAATTGAAGTTGAGATCTGACGACGAACGAGGAAGATGAAGAAGAGTAATTGAACCATGACATTAGTATCTTCTGTATTTATTTCAATCGAACTGTTTGTGCTCTTTCCTCACTATATGTCCTCGGACTGCTCTTAATATCTATTCTATCTCTAAGTCTGTAGTTATAAACATTTTTTTCTTCCAGCAGCTATTTTCTGCTCCTAGACTGGTTCTCGGACTCTCGTCGGTATCTTTCTTTTCTCTTATGTATATCTCCTTTGTGTGTTCTTCTGTGCTGTTCTGCTTCACTCTATCAGCTCTCAGACTACTATGGTTTCTCGTATATTTTCTTCTGTGTTGCGTCTCAGCTCTCACACTCTGTTTCTCAGATCTATTCTCGGACTCTACTTTTAATATCTGTTTTTTATACTTTTCAATATCTGCTGACTGGCTCTACTTTTAATATCTTGAGTCCGGTCTAACATCAGGATACTGCTCTTGGATACACCAACTATTTACATGATGTATCTGTCCGATCGCTTGCTCCCACGTCTGTAAGTCTCTCAGACCTCTCTGCTTCCATATCCTGCCCTTACTCTGTATGGACATTTTTGCACCCACTTTCTTAAATACAATATTTCTCATCTGACCACCCAACTGTCTTCAACTCAGATGGCCACTCATCACTTTCATACAATTGTTGGATATCTACTCCTGTCGTTTCCGGACCTGCCTCCTTAGCTTGTCACGTTTCTCGTTTGGTCAAATTGGCCTTTCCTTTGAATTGTGACGCCAATAACTTTCTCCCTGTGTACCCGCATTACCGACTATTTCATATTTCACCCTTGTGCCGAGGTGAACGAGACGCCAGTTCAGCCAGGCCCAACATACTGACCAGGATGTCCCGCAATGGTCCAGCCGAACATACTGACCACGACGTCGCTCGAGGGTCAGGTACAACATACTGGCCAGGACGTCGCGCAAGGGTCAGGCCCAACATTCTCACCAGGACGTCGTGCAAGGGTCAGGCCCAACATACTGACCAGGATGTCGCGCAAGGGTCCGGCCGAACATACTGACCAGGACGTCGCTCGAGGGTCAGGTACAACATACTGACCAGGACGTCGCGCAAGGGTCAGGCCCAACATACTGACCAAGACGTCGCGCAAGGGTCAGGCCCAACATACTGACCAGGACGTCGCGCAAGGGTCAGGCCCAACATACTGACCAAGACGTCGCGCAAGGGTCAGGTACAACATACTGACCAGGACGTCGCGCAAGGGTCAGGCCCAACACACTGACCAGGACGTCGCGCAAGGGTCAGGCCCAACACACTGACCAGGACGTCGCGCAAGGGTCAGGCCCAACATACTGACCAGGACGTCGCGCAAGGGTCAGCTACAACATACTGACTAGGACGTCGCGCAAGGGTCAGGCCCAACATACTGACCAGGACGTCGCGCAAGGGTCAGCTACAACATACTGACTAGGACGTCGCGCAAGGGTCAGGCCCAACATACTGTCCAGGACGTCGCGCAAGGGTCAGGTACAACATACTGTCCAGGACGTCGCGCAAGGGTCAGTCCCAACATACTGACCAGGACGTCTCGCAAGAGTCAGGCCTAGCATACTTACCTGGACAACACCTCTCTTTCAAGTAGCATTCCATGGAAGTATGATGTTTTATGACAGAGTGTTTAACAAGGTGGGGGAACAACATGATCTTGGTAGTAGTGAGCGATGCGCAGTGGAAGACAGGCATAGCTCAGCCGCCTGTAGAACCCCAGTCCACCTTCATTAGCACGCTCGGGATGCCAGGAAAACTACTGCAAATCGCATTTTTAGGGCGCGTAAAAAAAGTGAAGTTACTCATTAGGGGCATTCAAGAACAAGAACAAGACCGTCTGAATAACGAGATGTGGATCGACGGGATCCCCGTAGTAGTGAGCAGATAAAACCATGCATGGCACGTACACCCTGTGGACCACGGTTCATCTTCATCAGAACGCTTGGGATGTGAGAAAAGCCACTGCAACCTGCAACTTAATGTCCTGTTCAGAGCACACGAAAGAGTAAACATACGCATCGTAGGTTTTGAACAACAGCAACAAACCTGTGTTGCGCTAACTGAATCCAGATTTCTATAGATCTTCACTAGAACGCCGGCCTGTTATTTGCTGAGCGCTATCTACCGAGGCTTTGGACAAATTATTCTTAACTGGCATCTGATCTAAAATCCCCACATATACGGCACGGAACAAGTGTCTCTTACGCTACGTATGGACATAAATTATCTGTCTATACCCGTCACAATCATCGGGTCGAACATTTGTCAATACAAGCGCCGGGTGGAGAATAATAGTTTAGTTAATTACAGTGACCCCACAACACGTACGAAAACATGTCCGGAGTTCGAGATTCTCAACTTGTGAAGAAAGAGTGGCTCTGGGACAGAGAGTTCTGTCACGTAGCATTACAAAATAACCTCTTTTCTGGAACCCATCTGGGCAAATGAAATATACAGCAACCAAAACATACTTAGAGAGGAGAGCTCAAGACATATATAAAAGACACGCGGAACAGGTGGGAAAATATGGGACCGGTAACTGAGGACAGGAGGACTAACGTATACTTGTTGATGACACCTGATCTCCCTGGGGCCATCGATTGATTGAAAACTCACTAATCCTTATTTATGTCATTGTCGATTGATTGAAAACTCACTAATCTTTGTTTATTTTATTGTCAACATTTGAAATGCAGTTCAACTGGTAATAGGCATCATTTTTTGTGTATAATGTGAGTTCTATAAGCGTATATTTATTCTTTTGTTCCGAATATAAACGTGAGAGATTTCCCAATGTTGGTCAATTTTTACTATACACGATCCAGGTTCATTAGTAACTAGAGTGAAGGAAAACACATCAAAGAGCCAGACAATACGCTATTAGAGTGGGCGTCTGACTATTGTGTTTCAGGTTTCTCTAGCTCAGGTGAGCTATTCTAAAAATGACGTATTTGCTTATAGTGTGCTTTGAGCAATATTAGATTTTCAGGGAATTTCGAATTAAACGGTTGATTCTGTCCCATATGTTAGATGTCACAACGGGTTGTATTGTTACAGGTGGCAGAGAAACGTAGCTGTCTGATTAAATAGTTACATTGTGATGTGGTTTTGTAGGATTGATGAAGAGTAATCTGTGTTATAATTTCTTCATTGGCTGTTGGAGAAACGGCTTTAATCTGAATTAACGTAGCTTGACTCGCAATCCTTGACACGCACAAAGGCTTACTTGTACTGTACACCAATAGTACACACACGCTGTCATTCACATATACAAAATAGGAATGCACGGAATATTTGATACACATTTGATTCGGTGCTGAATAGTGCATTAAATTAACTATTCGGATTCTGTCGAATAGTACCATGCAATCTCAAACGCATAGGTCAAATAGTGGCACGATATTTTGAACCCAGACATTTTAATAATTTTCACGTTCCATTCCATACTAACTTGACACGCGGGTTGCATTAGCTGACTAGAGGACAGAAAGCTATCTTGTTCAAACCAAGCGTGTAAATATCAGCATCTGTGTCGTATTGTGACTGTTTACTTAGTTTAAATCATGCCTTTTTGTTTTGCTATCCGTTATAGGGATTGTTCATGTTTTAAAAATACCATTGTTTTAACATTTTCGCACCTTTTCCTTAACGATGTATTTACTTACTTAGTCGCTCCTCTTCTACCGTCAGGTGTAGAGGTTTTCGAGAGAGAAAGCTACACTGCTCTATCCGCTGTCTTTTTCCTGGCCTCTTTCCAATCCAGCCCTCTATTACTTAGGGACTTTCGTATGTTGTCTTCCCAACGTACTTTGGAACGTCCTGGGGGTCTGCGTCCTTGACTTTGTATCTCCCATGACCGCTTTGGTATCTGATGTTCTTCCATTATACAGACATGGCCAAACCACTGTAGCTGGGACCTCTCCACTCGTGTCTGCAGGAGTTGAATTTCGAGATTGCTACGTTTTGTCTTTTTACGGATCGTGTCCCTTTTCATCACCTAAACCGCCTTTCTTAGATATTCTTTAACGATGTAACACTTTGAAAATCATATGTTTGTGTTGATTACTGTACAGTTCTGGAAATGTTGGTATACTTATTAAACATACCTTTTGATGTCAACTGTTTGCTAATAATTCACATTCGTTTCAGGCGGAATAGCTATTCGGCCGCAAAGTGAAAACCCCGATTCAGTGTTTCTGTAGTAAGCCCACAGACACACGTACGTGCACACACAAACACACAATCTGGCACACACACAATCTAGCACACACGTTTGAAAATAGTAAAAGAAGTTCAGTAGGAGACACACCCATCGTCGGGGATGAAGTCTAAGGCACTTATTTTTGTATGAAGTCTTACCTAATTTACAGCTGGGTAGAGGGGAGCGTGGAGATATGCTTAATGCCGTAATCGGTCCATGTTCACAAGTAACGCCCCCCCCCCTCCACTCCCCAATTGAATTCCATCCACTTCTGGCATGATGTAGACCAAAGATTATCCAATTCTATTATTCTCATCTCCCCGCCTCAACCGGAATATACGCTTGCTGTTAAAATTCCGCCAAATTTTGTTGTAAGATACACTTGCTGTTTTCTGTCCGTCATATTGTATTGTAAGATACACTTGCTGTTTTCTGTCTGTCATATTGTATTGTAAGATACACTTGATGTTTCTGTCAGTCATATTGTGTTGTAAGATACACTTGCAAGTGATCTGTTGCATTATTTTCTCTAAGTCGAAGTAGTTTCAGCACCCCATTTGTAGTTAGGTTCACAAGAACGTGCCCCGTCTGGTCATGAACCAGTACTATGGGCCAGAGAGCTCCCCATTTGTAGTTAGGTTCACAAGAACGTACCGCGACTGATTCGGGAACCAGTACCATATGCGAGAGATTCAAGCTCACAGACCACTGCCTGTAATATGTTCTGCGAACCTTTAATATTGTAGCTACTCACATAGATACTAACGGTCGTAACGTCTCTAGGAAAGAGGAATCTCCAACGGTTTTGTACATTTCGTCCATGATTCACTTTTTTAACGGGATTGACTCAATGGTGCTCGGTGTACCCTAGTTTCTGTGTTAATAACTGACGCATTCCTCTCACTAACTTATTTACTTTTCCTATCCATGGCAACATATCAAACATGTTTCTAATGTTCGACCTTGTCCTTTCCTCTCAACATGTCATTCATATTGGATGTTTCCAGAAGGTTTGGGTATTTCTCTTGTTTATGGTACATGTTAATGCAGTTTTTAAACACCTCTGATACACGTATGTTTAAGGAATTAAATTTTGAGTTTGTGCCTGTGTCTCACTTATGGTGTCAGCTTAAGACGGTTACACCTGGTTATAAGTGCTTGCTTTCCGATCTCTCGCTTTGAATTTAACTTTACTTAAAACTATCTTCATTTGGCAAGCCACTACTTGATGTACTTTCATCAAATCAGTGAGTACCTTGTGCAGCATACAATCTCTGCCTGTTTGCACACAAGGTAATACTTGCATTAGGAAGAGAACGTCCCAGTAAATGGCAATGAAAGAAATAAACGACAAGTTTGCAAGTACCTGGCGCTAACAAGCTCAGCTCAGACCGAGCCGCGCACAGCACAGGAAGCAAGAAATACACTGGCGCTTGCTGTTAAGTCGTTTAGATAATTTGTCGAGTTTTAGCTTTTAAAAAGGGAGGGAGAGGTGGAGACTGAGATGGTAAATAAGCCATAATCGCTGAAGTACAGGTGACGAGTAAAAGGTAGCTACACATTTGGGAGAAATGGAATAAGACAAGGTCAAGTACGGGGACGTGTCTGAGATGAGGTACGGATGGTCCACAGTAAATATTGCTGTGTGGATGGTGTCTTATAGAGGAGGAACGTGCCGCCACCGAGTGATAAACCAGCGTCATGTGCTGAGAGTAAGCTCACTAGAGTAGTAGGCTCTCAAACGTATGTGGATGCTCACAGTCCTTTACACTTGTCAAAAGGCTTAAATATTGAGATAAGATGGAGTAGATCTGCTGGTTATGAAAGAAAGTTCTAGAAATAATATGTTGTTGTTTTTGCTTTTGTTGAATGCCTACAATGAGTAGATTTACTCTTTTGTGCGCCCTGAAAAAAGTACGTTAAGTGATGATTTGTTGTAGCTTTCCTCACATCCTGAGCGTGCTGGTGAAAGTGGACCGGGATTCTACAGGCGCTTGTGATATGCTTGGCTTCGCCTGCGTGTCGCTCACTACTACGGGGACCACGTTGATCCCTTATCTCGTTACACAGGCTGCCACGGGAGGACCACGGAAAGTCGAGGTGGGGGTCTTGGCCAGTTTATTTTGCCTGGCCCTGACTATCATGTCTGATCACGATGTTTTGCCTGACCAGACATTAGTCCCCATGCCCCGTGTATATGAGACTTGCATACGAGAGTGAATAAATCAGCTTTCTTGGTAACAGGAACAGAGTATCTGGGACATATACAAGGGAGTGAAGCTAACAAAGGTAACATTGTTGTGTTCGATGTCCCAACCATTGGAAACCACTTCGTGTTAGCTCAGCTTTATTGGTTATGTCGGGGATTTTTCTTGGTACAGAAAAGATGACAAAACTATTGTACTGCAACACTGCCATAGTGGAATGCACACAACAGCACATCACAAACAGATAAACACGCCACATTTAACGCTGGCCATTACTCCCTGATATAACCTAAAAGATTACGACCTGGGGTTGAAAGTGCGTACCTTCGCCATTAGATTCCAAAGAAAAAAAAACCCTTTAAAAATGAGAATGCATGACAAAGGCACCAACGAAAAATGAGATCTATGGTGAGACGTACAGTTTAGCCACAGTACCAAAAGTAAATATATCTGACATTGTTTGATATTGCGCCCAGTCAGTATTTATCCATATTGAGTGGTGTTATATAAAGGGTTCATTCTTACTTATTGTCGAAAGCACACCCTTTTCAAACGTAAAAAAAGCTTATCTCCCAAAACTAGGTCGTTTTAGTTGTGTAAACCAGAGATTTTAAAAACATTGTTTGGTCTTCGACCTGCGCATAAATCACAGCGGCTCCATTGACCTGGGCATACATCACAGCAGCTCCATTGACCTGCGCATAAATCACAGATGCTTCCTTGACCTACGCATAAATCACAGCGGCTCCCGTGACCTGCGCATAAATCACAGCGGCTCCCTTGACCTGCACATAAATCACAGCGGCTCCATTGACCTGTGCCTAAATGACAGATGCTCCGTTGACCTGCGCATAAATCACAGCGGCTCCATTGACCTGCGCATAAAACACAGCGGCTCCCTTGACCTGCGCATAAATCACAGCGGCTCCCTTGACCTGCGCATAAATCACAGCGGCTCCATTGACCTGTGCCTAAATGACAGATGCTCCGTTGACCTGCGCATAAATCACAGCGGCTCCATTGACCTGCGCATAAAACACAGCGGCTCCCTTGACCTGCGCATAAATCACAGGGGCTCCATTGACCTGCGCATAAATCACAAATGCTTCCTTGACCTGCGCATAAATCACAGCGGCTCCATTGACCTGCGCATAAATCACAGTGGCTCCATTGACCTACGCATAAATCACAGCGGCTCCCTTGACCTGCGCATAAATCACTGCGGCCCCATTGATCTGCGCATAAATCACAGCGGCTCCATTGACCTGTGCATAAATCACAGCGGCTCCATTGACCTGTGCATAAATCACAGCGGCTCCATTGACCTGCGCATAAATCACAGCGGCTCCTCACTATACTATATATAACCAATCGTACACCTCAAACAAATATCTGAATGTGCATATTTTACACTTGAAAAAAATTGTGGGGAATAAATAAGTTAAGTGTCGGCACAAAATAAATAACTGTATGTATTTTTGTGAATGAAAAACTAAATTAATTTAACCAACTAACAGTTTTATGACACCTTATACTAGTCGCAACGTCAATGAGAAAGATGAGCTTACCTCTTCATCATTAGTTCTTCAGATCTGGGCACACATCTGGAAATAACGATTCGAATCTCCTTCTTGACGTTCAATCGCGATCTGTATTTTGTTTTGTTGGCGGCCAATTTCTGCTCCCATGTGAAAGCCAGCGAGAGTTGCAATAATAAAATAGCCAAGTGTGTTCAGCTCCCATGTGTGTTCAGCTCCCACGTGAAAGCCAGCGAGAGTTGCAATAATAAAATAGCCAAGTGTGTTCAGCTCCCATGTGTGTTCAGCTCCCATGTGTGTTCAGCTCCCATGTGTGTTCAGCTCCCACGTGAAAGCCAGTGAGAGTTGCAATAATAAAATAGCCAAGTGTGTTCAGCTCCCATGTGTGTTCAGCTCCCACGTGAAAGCCAGTGAGAGTTGCAATAATAAAATAGCCAAGTGTGTTCAGCTCCCATGTGTGTTCAGCTCCCACGTGAAAGCCAGCGAGAGTTGCAATAATAAAATAGCCAAGTGTGTTCAGCTCCCATGTGTGTTCAGCTCCCATGTGTGTTCAGCTCCCACGTGAAAGCCAGTGAGAGTTGCAATAATAAAATAGCCAAGTGTGTTCAGCTCCCATGTGTGTTCAGCTCCCACGTGAAAGCCAGTGAGAGTTGCAATAATAAAATAGCCAAGTGTGTTCAGCTCCCATGTGTGTTCAGCTCCCACGTGAAAGCCAGCGAGAGCTGCAATAATAACATAGCCAAGTGTGTCCAATTCCCATGGGAATAAACATCTGCTCGGAACACCTGGACTTTAGTGGCCGTGTTTTAATGACATTTACTACTTCGATTACCGATTGAAGGACTTCATTAAGGGCAGGGCTGATGGCTTTGGATGCCTTCCCTGTAAATGATGCAATGAGTCCAGACACAGAAAGGAGCTTTGTTTCGAATCCAGTCGTGCAGTCCGCCATAGCAGCCAACCATTGAACGACCTCCATCAGTGCACACACCTACACATTTCTCCCAGTTAATGTTGTTCTCTTCCATAAAAGAATCCAGTATTTCAAAGAGGTCTGCTGCTTTTGTTCCACATTTGATGTTTTTGCAGTAAAGAAGATCCCCAAAGAACTTATTGTCCTCAAGAAATCGCACATAACAGATTAGATACGCGTCATTGGGCACATCTGTAGCTTCATCTAGCTGAAGATCGAAATCACATTTGAGTTTTTCAATCAACTGACCATTAACATCGTCAGCCATCTCAATTATTCTATGACTAATAGTGCTATCTGACAACGACACACTCAGCAATTGCTGGGCAGCACACTCACTTACCATAGTAGACACGATGTCCGCAACAGCAGGTAAGATAAGATCTTCCACAATGGTGTGGCGTATCTCGGTCTTTGCTACATGGCAAGCAACTTTGTAAGATGAAAGAAGTGCCTTCAATTAATTGAATGGGGACGACGTGGGCTAGTGGCTAAGTGACACGGCTCACGACCAGAAGGTTCGATCCCCATCACAGCACCGGCCGTTACCCCGGGGAAGCAAACCCTTAGAAAATGTAGGAGGAAGCAGACCCCTACATAAAATGCATGCTGAAGTCGGATGCACTGGGCCGGCAGGCGCAAAATAAAAACTACAGTACAACGCACACTACCTCGTGGATAAGAGAAATAAGGCGAACAAAAAAATAAATAAATAGTTGTTTGTTTAGTGAATGTTGCTTTTTGTTCTGTCACTTCTTTTAACTTGCGAGAAAAGTACTCAAGTGGTCGGTTCACCAAACTGCCATGAAATGATTCCAAATGTCGTCTCATTTTATTGGGAAGCATTCTTTCACTGGCCAGAACTTTAACACAAATGTCGTCTCATTTTATGGGAAGCATTCTTTCACTGGCCAGAACTTTAACACAAATGTCGTCTCATTTTATGGAAAGCATTCTTTCACTGGCCAGAACTTTAACACAAATGTATCATTTTATTGGGAAGCATTCTTTCACTGGCCAGAACTTTAACACAAACACATTGTGGACGTTCTGTGTTTCCCACAGTAGTGCACGTAAACCCTTAGTGCGGGTAACTGTCGTCATACATTCGATGTTTTCGACTCCGATCGTCTTTGGAACTGCGCGACGCCTCAGAAATATCTCGTTCTGCACACTTAATTAAAAATGTACTGTCTGAAAAACATAGACACTCAACGACACAATTTAGAACAAACTCCATTGTACACAATTACGTCTGAACTACAAAACAGCAAGACCAGACTGATTTTAATTATTGTGACACATTGCACGACTCAGCTGCTATCTATCAAAACAGTAGTAATAACAAGCCAGCCTGCTAGAGGTCAGAGCACAGCTTATAAACAGGGTCGGCTAGGACAATCGCTGGTTGGGTGATCTCATCTCTTAACACCAGCATCCGCCATGATGACATCAGAGTTAGTGATCAGTTGTTCGTAACATAGACCTGCTCTGGAGTTTTATTGTGCATTTGGCAATCACTTCTAGTACCTAATGGCACGTATTGGTACATTTAATAATATCTTAGCGTAAACGTGTCCTATGAAGATCGATATTTATTGATAGAACTTGACTCATAATATAGAGCCCAACATGTTTCCCAAGCCACCGCAACGCCCTTAGCCGAGGGCCACGATGCCCCTGGAAGCCGCGACGCACAGTTTTAAAACCTCTGGTTTAATCACACATATCTGCTATCTCACACTTGTTATATTTGTCATTGTTGACAACACATCCAGCCATCACATTTTCTTAAAGTCATTCGTCTATTCTCTCTAATGTGAAGGGATCGTATGCTGCCAGCGTGCGGGTCCATTTGAAAAGAAACCTATCTCTGGAGGAGGAGGCATTGGCCTTTTGTGTCTTGTTAGACGTTGGTATTGTGTGCCTTGTCAGACGTTGGTATTGTGTGTCTTGTCAGACGTTGGTATTGTGTGTGTTGGGAGAAGGAACTACAGTCTATGACGACAAGGAATGCGCTTTGCAGCTGATACGTCTTCCACAGAATGTTCGAGCTGATACGTCTTCCACAGAATGTTCAAGCTGATACGTCTTCCACAGAATGTTCGAGCTGATATGTCTTCCACAGAATGTTCGAGCTGATACGTCTTCCACAGAATGTTCAAGGAAGTCAAATCTGTTTGCGATTCACCACATTCTCTGTACAGCACAAAAACCCGGGCTGGATTATAGAGACCATGTGTTGCCCATACTGTATGATCCCTCTCTTGACCTGCCTTATTTGATCCAAGAGAAAGATATTACCAGTATGATCCCTCTCTGGATCTGCCTTATTTGATCTAAGATAAAGATGATACCAGTATGATCTCTCTCTCTCTTGACCTGCCTTATTTAATCCAAGAGAAAGATGATACCAGTATGATCTCTCTCTTGACCTGCCTTATTTAATCCAAGAGAAAGATGATACCAGTATGATCTCTCTCTTGACCTGCCTTATCTGATCTAAGAGAAAGATGATACCAGTATGATCTCTCTCTGGACCTGCCTTATTTGATCCAAGAGAACGATGATACCAATACATCTGAAACAAGGCAGGCTGCATAAGCTGACCGATCAGCAAGCTCTATCTCAACACTTGCCGGGGCTTTCCTCCAAGACCAGCTCCCAACAATGCTAAGGTCTGGTCAAACCTGTTTCTAAACATTTGCATATTTTCTCATCAATGTGAAGGTTTTAGCAACATGAAATCCGTTTACACGAAGTCTGTATCCGAGTTTTTGTATTATGTGGATTCGAATGGTAGTGATTTCTTTACATGATAAAGTTGCCAGCCCTAAGTAAAATTATAATAAGACGAGGCTGCGGCGGCGGCGGCACTGTATATATTGATATCCCCTATTTATGTATTCTTCCCTTCTTCTATAATTCGCTAGTTCATTATTGTTGTTGTTCGTTGTCCCTAATGAAGACCTATTGGTCGTAACGTAGATTTCATTTGTGTTTTCGTCTCAGTGCGGTATCTGTCCATACTTCATTATAATTATTGTTTCACTTTGTTTCTTTACAGCCCTAAGCACAACCCTCTTTAGTCGCCTTCAATGTAGTATGACGTATTATATTCTGATGTGTGTAATAAGTTGCAGGCCTCCTCCAGGGCGTCTTTTAATTTAGTCTTCTGTGATGTCTACGGGATTCTTACTATTCTTGTGTAAAATTATATCTACGATGCGTGACTCATTAATATTGTTTGTTAATGATCGATTACTATTTTCTTCAATACTAAACATGAGCATTAGACTTTTTTCTTACCTGAACTCAGTGACACAATCCTGTCAATGGCCATCGCTTTTTCGTCCACCTTTTTATTTATCCACCGCTTTATTCTTCTAGCTCCGTGCTCTTCAACCTGGAAGCTACCGCCCACTAGTGACCTATTTTAGCTTTCAGATGGGCCGTAGAAGAATAATTACGTGCTGTATTAAAAACATAACCTGAGGAAGATATTGTAGAACACCAGCAAACCAACAAAAGTGAACACTTTGAGAACCTGTGTTATTACCGTGACATCAAAAGGCTGGGAAACATAGACTGTTACCCAAACCTCGAGTCCTTCGAGTCGAAAGGTCCAGAGAATGCCGTAGACCGACACAAAAGAAGAATACATTCGATAAAAGTTGGGCATAGAGAAGAAAACTGGTTCATAAATTTTATAATGAATAGAAAATTGCAATACTTTGGCCACATCAAAAGACACGACTGTCTTGAGAGGACGATAATGGAAGGTATGGCGCCGGGCAAGGGAGCCAGAAGCAAACCAAGAAGGCGTTGGCGGCACCAAAATGTCAAAGAATGCTTGGGCACGACTGGAGCAGAATGGAGATCTGGCAAGAGGTCGAGTTTCTTTCAGACTGGCTGTGATGTTAGCGATGTTCTGCAAAGAACATGCTGCAGGGTGATAAAAACATTCAAAATACACTGACTCAGGGGACGATCACAGCATTTTCTTCAATTTACGAGGATTTGAGTGGGCGGTAAGGACAATTTACCTTCACGAAAGTTATCAAAGTGGGCGCTAGGTATAAAAAAGGTTGAAGAACACTGCTCTAGCTTATTATGTGCTTGCTGATAGACTCTCAGCGTGGTAACCTATACTATGCACATGTTTCAGTTGTTGGTTTCCCCTAAATCTCCACGTAGTTGCTGTGTACTGTAATTTTGTTATAATTATTAGATGCTTAAAAAAGTTAAAGCCGCTATTGTTGTCTGTATTTGTTAAATAACTTATTTCAGTTAAATTTTTTGAAGCGTTGTTGGTATGCGCACATACGGTGCCACACAGTGTACGTTAGTGAGAGAGCGTGTATATATGTCCATGTTTGACTTAATTAGCACATTTTTAGTAACAAGTTGTAAATTTGAATGTTACTTTACTGTCAATACAATAACGGGTGATGTGACGTACGTATGTTGCTTATTAAAGGACAGATAACGTTAGCTTTCTATACTCATTACCTGGATTTCCTATTTCAGCTCTTTTGTTATACCCTTCCCAAGTACACGACGTCAGTTCTCTCTGTGTGTCTCTCTCTCTCTCTCTCTCTCTCTCACACACACACACACACACACACACACTCAGCCTTTTACTTTTTCTTCTTCTTATTTTGTTAGTATCCTTTTCTGGATCAAATTTATATTTATCGACCAGATAAATATTGTTATATATTCATCAGGTGTACGTGAAGTTTGTAGAGACAAACACGAGCTGGAGTGGAGTGCTGCGATTCGGATTCACCAGTAATAACCCTAGCACATTACGAGGCTGCGACCTGCCTCGTTACGCCTGTCCAGATCTTACCAACAAACCAGGGAACTGGGCCAAAGCTCTAGGCGAGCGATACACCGCCAGCAACATCTTGTTGCACTTCAGCGTCAACAGGGCGGGCGATGTTACATACGGTGTTAACGGTGAAGAGAAAGGTCTCTTCTTCAGTGGTGTGGTCACCTCGCAATCCCTGTGGGCGATGCTGGACATCTATGGCAACACAGTTGGAGTGGAGTTCTCTCACGCTAATGCAGGTAAGAGCGCCGTCTTCAGACAAAAACTAGAATGTTTGAAATTTGAATCAAATATGTACCAAACAATCATCTAGTGTCACGCCCAGTGAAGGTCATGATGAATTCTTGTCACAACCATCTGTTCTTCGAGCATGTTAGCACCTCAGCTGCTTTTTTTTCTCAACCGGTGTCTTTATATACCAAATCTTGTTGCTCTGTCTTGATCTGTCTCTGTTGACCTCGATCTTTTCCATTGTCAGTTTTTCAGATCATCCTTCCTGAGAAGGTGTCCAATGAACCTTGTCTATATTATTTCAATTTGTTAGTATGCAACTCTAACTAATGGCAATGTAGTTTCTTGTTGATGTTCGAAACCCTTGAGTTGAGTTAACTCTTGAGGAAGTTTCTTTGATAGCTGGTTGCAGGGGCTCTACTTATGTACTTCAGACGTTTGACCCATGCATACACCGACGGCTCTGTAACAGACACTACACAGAACGGAGGAGCAGGAGCATTCCTGAACCTACCAAATGGCAGAAAAATAACACTGTCATTCGCTACTGGTAAGTACACAAGCAATTTCAGAGCGGAGGCAGAGGCACTGAGGGCGGCAGTGGAAGAAATGGTGACACATAAAGAAAATGAAAGCCATATAGTCCTGCTTACAGATGCTCTGGCCGTAGTCACAACGCTAAAAAGCCAGAAAAACACTGAGCTTGATGACTTAAGAGCAGCACTCTGTCAACTATGCCAGCAGTCCGCACCAAAAAGGGTAGTGGTACAGTGGGTCCCATCACACTGCAACATCCAAGGCAACGAGGAGGCAGACAGACTGGCAAAAGAAGGTGCAAGACTACCACAAACAGATACTAGTATGACGTACGAAGAGTCAAAACGGCTTATAAAAGCCAGAGACATGACCAAATGGGAAACTGAACATACCGGCTACACCAAAAACGATGCATATTACCAGTTGAACAGAAGAGAGCAGGTCGTTGTCTTCAGACTTCGCACTGGCCACAATAGACTGAGGTACCACCTATTCAACAAATTGAAGATAGGTGGTACAGACGAATGCCCGTGTGGTACCGAGAAAATGACCGCTGAGCATCTGCAGCAGAACTGCCCGACATACGAGGATCAGAGAGAGCAGATGTGGCCATCGCCAGTGGAACCACAAGAGAAGCTCTATGGCAGTGTCGACAGCCTCAGGATGACCACCGCTTTTTTCGAAAAAATAATGGTTACTGTCTGACTGCGTACGAAGAAGAAGAAGAAGACGTTTGACCGGGCCCTGCTGGCTACAATGCAGTGCGATGGTCCTCAGTAAGCTCTCCGGTTTGGGGATTACACTGTCTATCCCCACCACATTGGACACACTGTTGTGACACAACCGGTTCCCAGGATCACGAACGAGGACGTGATGTGGGGTATTGCTAAGCATGTGTCACCTGACCTTACGTTATATGGGGTATTTTAAAGTATGTTTCATGTGACCTTTACGTGATGTGGGGTCTTAATAAGTATGTTTCACCTGACCTTACGCGATGTGGGGTCTTAATAAGTATATTTCACCTGACCTTACGTAATGTTGGGTCTTTAAAAGTATGTTTCACTTGACCTTTACGTGATGTAGGTTCCTGATAAGTATGTTTCAGCTGACCTTGCGTTATGTAGGGTCTTGATAAGTATGTTTCACTTGACTCTGATTACTCCTTGCTCACGATGATCTTTGTATAAAAGGATCTTTATACAAAAAGCACATTATACCCAGAAAGATGTCGTCATAAGCATTCATTGGTTTCTTTTTTCTTCTTTCTATGACAACTGTGACACTTTGCATGGCAGTTATATTGGAGATTGATTGCTTGTCCCTGCGATATTCCATGATCTTGTATTTTTATTCTTTGCTTTTGTGTTTTTATTTATAATTATACCCTAGTCCAGAAATGAAACGAACTCTTAATTCTTGATAAGGGATGTATGTCTTCTTCAGATGAGCTTAAGTTATTTGGAGTGACTTGAACATTGCTTTGTTTTACCCACACTTAAACTGAATTCAGATCAAATCAGCGTAATGCTTGCTTCCGTTTAAACCAGCCGAGAAACTTCTATGATGTGGATCCAAGCCAAAAATAGATTTATGTGGTGAGCAACAGTTGAAGCCATGTGTTCCACAGAGGAAGGATAAGGGTGGGTCATGGTAATGCTGACTCATGAAGATTGTGCTAGATTTTGGCTTTGATTTGTTTTTGTGTTTCCACTCACAAGAACTAACGTGGACAGGTAAATTGTGATTATGTTAAAGAACTGATCATGGGCTAGCTCAGGTAGGCTGGATTAATCGCTGTGATTCCCAAGGATCAGAAGATGTAGGATGCAGGTGTTTGGCGTGCCTAGAGCTGTGTTTTTCAACTCTTTCTGTTTATTCATAAATCTCTTTCTCTTTTTCAACTCTTTCTGTTTATTCATAAATCTCTTTCTCTTTTTCAACTCTTTCTGTTTATTCACAAATCTCTTTATTCCCACCCGCCCTTCTAATCTTTATACAACACCCTGGTCCCCATTCTACATCACCGACGTAATATGCCCAATACGTGAGGATTGTAAGGAGAAGTCGTGCTGCAGTTGGAGGTCATATGTTATCTATCTACGTGTTATCATATGCATACGTGGATTCAATGAGAAGTCGTGCTGCAGTTGGAGGTCATATGTTATCTATCTACGTGTTATCATATGCAGACGTGGATTCAATGAGAAGTCGTGCTGCAGTTGGAGGTCATATGTTATCTATCTACGTGTTATCATATGCATACGTGGATTCAATGAAAAGTCGTGCTGCAGTTGTAGATTATATGTTTTGTATCTACATGTTGTCATATCCATATCTGGACTATATGGAAATTAGCACTGTTGTTTGAGACTATGCTCTGGCATCCACATGTCGATCATATGTCGAGAGGTGCTGCACTTAGAGACCATATGTTTTTGCTGCAATATAGAAACTATATTGTGTATCCACATGTGAATTACATGAACAGTGATGATGCCGTTGGATACCATGTTGTCGTATTCGCATACCTACCATATACGACAGCGGGGTTGTAGTGGGATACATATAATCCGTGTTAGGAAACACTAACTAGTGAAACATATCCATCACTTCTACATCAGTTAGTCGAATGTCTTCTTCTTCTTCTGCGTACGCAGTCAGACAGTAACCATTATTTTTTCGAAAAAAGCGGCGGTCATCCTGAGGCTCTCGCCACTGCCATAGAGCTTGTCTTGCAGTTCCACTGGTAATGGCCACATCTGCTCTCTCTGATCCTCGTATGTCGGGCAGTTCTGCAGCAGATGTTCAGCGGTCATTTTACCAGTACCGCACGGGCATTCGTCGGTACACCCTATCTTCAATTTGTTGAATAGGTGGTACCTCAGTCTGTTGTGGCCAGTGCGAAGTCTGAAGACAACGACCTGCTCGCTTCGGTTCAACTGGTAATAGGCATCGTTTTTGGTGTAACCAGTATGTTCGGTTTCCCATTTGGTCATGTATCTGGCTTTGATAAGCCGTTTTGACTTTTCGTACCTCATACTGGTATCTGTTTGTGGTAGTCTTGCACCTTCTTTTGCCAGTCTGTCTGCCTCCTCGTTGCCTTGGATGTTGCAGTGTGACGGAACCCACTGTACCACTACCCTTTTTGGTGCGGACTGCTGGCACAGTTTGCAGAGTGCTGCTCTTAAGTCATTAAGCTCAGTGTTTTTCTGGCTTTTTAGCGCTGTGACTACGGCGAGAGCATCTGTCAGCAGGACTATATGGCTCTCATTTTCACTGTGTGTCACCATTTCTTCCACTGCCGCCCTCAGTGCCTCTGCCTCCGCTCTGAAATTGCTTGTGTACTTACCAGTAGCGAATGACAGTGTTATTTTTCTGCCATTTGGTAGGTTCAGGAATGCTCCTGCCCCTCCGTTCTGTGTAGTGTTTGTTACAGAACCGTCGGTGTATGCATGGGTCCAGTCCATGCTTGGGTAGCTTTTCGTTATGAAGCTTAGGGTAGTATCTCTCCTTTCTTTTTCAGTCTGGCAGTTTTTGTTTGCAATACCTGGTATATTTTCTACCACCTCTGGAAATATATCATGCCTCCAGGTAGGTTTTCGTACAGTAGTGATGGGTTTTGGTGTTGTTAGTGCGTTTATGGGATCTTCGTGCATCTTTGCTTTGGCTATTTCTGCAAAGTTTCTCCGCTTTAGTTTCCCATTTCCCAAATTGTTTAGTCTCTGGTGCATTGGATGGTCCGTCAGTCTTCGGAGTTTCTCTGACTGCAGCTGGGCTCTGCAGTCTCTTCTATCGGTCATGGATTGCAGTTTTGTAATCTTTTCAAGTTCTACAATTGGCGTTGACTTCATGCCACCTGTTATAATTCTCATGGCTTGGTTTTGAAGTTTGTTAACTTTATCGAAGTTCGCCTTCGCTGCTGTTGTCCATGCCGCAATGCCATACTCGAGAACTGGTCTCACTCTTCCAGTATACAGTTTCTTTAGTATGCCTTCGTCTGCTCCCCAGCTTGTGCCAGCAAGTTTCCTCATGATTGCCATTCTTTCTCTGGCTTTCATTCGGTTTCTCTCAATCTGACTTTTCCATGTCATGCGCCGATCAAATGTGACTCCCAGATAGGTTGGGTTGTCGTTTGGCTGCAGGATTTTGCCATTTAGACTTAATTTGGTACTTTGGGGTTTTAATGAAAGCGAGAATATTGTGCATGTGGTTTTCTCCTCGTTTATTTTGACCAGCCATGAGTTCGCCCACTCTTCCAGCGATGTTAGGGCCGTCTGCATCCGATTTCTTGCTATGGTGAGATTCTTTTCAGAGGTCCACATAGCCAGATCGTCTGCAAACATTGAGCTATGGACTCTTCTTGGTATATTCTCTGTAATATCGTTTATATATACCAGGAAGAGTGTGGGTGACAATACTCCCCCTTGTGGTACTCCCTGCTCGAGTGTCACCTTTTTGCTCATCTGCCCTTGTACTTGGACTCTGGCCGTTCTTTGTTTGAGGTAGTGGTTGATCCACTTGTACATCTTCCCACAGACATCACTTCTTCTTAGCTTGACTCTAAGTCCATCCTTCCAGACATTGTCAAATGCCTTTTCCAGATCCACCCAAACAGCTATTGTGTGTTTCTGTGCCTGGTAGGCATCTTCTATCTCCTGGGCTATGAGGATGACCTGGTCCTCAGTGGATCTGTGCTGTCTAAAGCCGGCTTGCTGTGGAATTAGTCTCGTTTTTCTTCCAGATGCCACATCAGTCTGGTGTTTATCATCCGTTTCATCAGCTTGCCGACACAGCTCAGTAGGCTTATGGGCCTGTATCCATTTGGATCTGTTTTGTCCTTTCCTGTTTTTGGTACTGGTATCAGTATTGCATCTTTCCATGCCTGTGGTACAATTCCCCTTTTCCAGCTTTGGTTTAGGACCGATAGCAGTTTCTTCTTCGCTGTTTGGCCCAGCCCCATCAGCATTTCGTTTGTTATCCCGTCTTTTCCGGGAGATTTCCTTTTCTTTAGTGTTCTCATAGCCTCTTCCATTTCGCGCATTGTTAGTTTGGCCATCATGTGCTCTTCAGGAGCCGTATTTTAATTTTCGTGTCCCTTTAGCTCTTCGCTAATGTCTGTATGCTTATCTGCAGGGACCTCGATGTGGTTTGCTCTGGCATAGTGATCGACAAAGGCGTTTGCGGCTTTCTTACCTGTGATCAAGTTCTCGCCCTGCTTGATAGTAATTTGTTTATTTGACGGGGTTTCGTCGTTCATGACTCTGACTAGCTTCCATAGCTTGTTCCCGTCTTTGTCCAGGTTTAGACTTTCCGTTTTATTTTTCCAGCTTTCTCTTGCTGTTTGCTTGAGAGTGTGTTTGTACTTCGCCGCGGCGGCTTTGAGGGCGATGTTTGCCTCCATGGATTTTTCTCGCTCTGCCATGTTCCTAGCATTTGTTACTGCATCTTCCACTTTCTGCAACTCATCATTCCAGTAGGGCTTATAGTTTTTCCTAGCTCCTCTTGGGATGGTTTCAGTGGCGGCTTGCATTATTGCCTTGCTTAGGCTCTCTACCATGGGCTTCATTTTGGTGTTTCGTGTGTTGATGGTTTCACACAGCCCATCTGTCAGGATTGCAAATCTGTCCCAGTCGGCTCGTTTGTAATTCCAACGTGGGAGCGGTTTTGTTTCCTGTGGGAGTTAGTCGAATGTAACATGGGCTAGTCTCTTTGAAGTCCGTCGTGAGAGATATTTTACTAAGAAAATTCACACCACAGATTTATAGATCTTTTTACTGGAAACAGAACATACTGGCTACACAAAAAATGATGCTTATTACCAGTTGAACAGAAGAGAGCAGGTCGTGGTCTTCAGACAGAGGTACCACCTATTTAATAAACTGAAGATAGGTGGCACTGACGAATGCACCTGTGGTACCAGGAAAATGACCGCTGAACATCTGCTGCCAAAACTGCCCGATATACGAGGACCAGAGAAAGCACATGTGGCCATCACCAGTGGCAACACTAGACATTCTCTATGGCAGGGTCGACAACTTCGACAAAACGAATTCCGTTCTCCGGACAACATTCTGCTACTTGCGAAGCCCTTTTCAGGACTCGATAGCGGGAGATTGAGAACGAACGACGGTGAAGAAAGAAGAAGGTCTTGATGACCCATTCCTCCCAACTTCGTCTCCATAGGACTCTTGTCTTTGGTCACGGAAGTCCAGTCAGTGGTAAGCACTTCTCTAGAGACGTCTCGGATGTTGTTGCCGACAGGAAGTGCGTCTGACCAACGCATTGGATGACTTCCCTAAGATATATTTTTGCCTCGGGAGTACCAGATTGCTTTCGCCATGCTCCATCGACCATCGTTTCGTCGCAACATGTAACATGCCCATCTATGTTTTGCCTTGTCTGCATAGGTTATCTCATCATTCACTAAAGACAATTGTATGGTCAGAAATGTGAATATTTTGCATACCTTGATTGCGGTTAGTGATTCCGACCAAGCGTCTCTCAAGAGATGCCTGCGTCACTCTCAGTTTGTCCTTCAGTGATTTTGTGAGTGCCCATGTCTCAGCATTATAGCAGATAGCAGGGAGAAAATATCAGGGATCACATAGCGGGGAGCAAATATCAGGGATCACATAGCGGGTAGCACATAGCGGGGAGCACATAGCGGGGAGCACATAGCAGGGAGCAAATAGCGGGGAGCACATAGCGGGGAGCAAATAGCGGGGAGCACATAGCGGGGAGCAAATAGCGGGGAGCACATAGCGGGGAGCAAATAGCGGGGAGCACATAGCGGGGAGCACATAGCGGGGAGCACATAGCGGGGAGCAAATAGCGGGGAGCACATAGCGGGGAGCACATAGCGGGGAGCACACAGCAGGGAGCAAATAGCGGGGAGCACATAGCGGGGAGCACACAGCAGGGAGCAAATAGCGGGGAGCACACAGCAGGGAGCAAATAGCGGGGAGCACACAGCGGGGAGCACATAGCGGGGAGCACACAGCGGGGAGCAAATAGCGGGGAGCACATAGCGGGGAGCAAATAGCGGGGAGCACACAGCAGGGAGCAAATAGCGGGGAGCACATAGCGGGGAGCAAATAGCGGGGAGCACATAGCTGGGAGCAAATAGCGGGGAGCAAATAGCGGGGAGCACATAGCGGGGAGCACACAGCAGGGAGCAAATAGCGGGGAGCACACAGCGGGGAGCACATAGCGGGGAGCACACAGCAGGGAGCAAATAGCGGGGAGCAAATAGCGGGGAGCACATAGCGGGGAGCACATAGCGGGGAGCACACAGCAGGGAGCAAATAGCGGGGAGCACACAGCAGGGAGCAAATAGCGGGGAGCACACAGCAGGGAGCAAATAGCGGGGATCACACAGCAGGGAGCAAATAGCGGGGATCACACAGCAGGGAGCAAATAGCGGGGAGCACACAGCAGGGAGCAAATAGCGGGGAGCACACAGCAGGGAGCAAATAGCGGGGAGCACACAGCAGGGAGCAAATAGCGGGGATCACAGCAGGGAGCACATAACATAGCAGGGAGCACATAGTGGGGAGCAAATAGCGGGGAACACATAGCGGGGATCACATAACATAGCGGGGATCACACGGCAGGGACCAAATAGCGGGGAGAGCGTAGCGGGGATCACATAACATAGCGGGGATCACACGGCAGGGACCAAATAGCAGGGAGCACAGCAGGGAGCACATATCGGGGAGAACAGCGGGAAGCACATATCATTGAGCACAACAGGGAGCACAGTGGAATTGGAGAGAGAGGCGCGTAAGTTCTGTTTTGGAGGACCGTGTTAATGGACGAGAAGGCTGCTCAGTCCACGCGATGACGTTTTGTTAGTTCAGGTTCCAGATTGTTCTGCATATTGAGGAAGCGCCCACGATAGACGTACTCGTCGACATCCTCTAATCTTACCCCGTCAAGGAAGACTTGATCTCAATTGGCGAAACGATTGCGCAACATTTTGATAGTCAAGACATTCATTTCTAGTGCCTCCGCTTTGATACCCTCATCATCGAGTAGCTGCATCATTTATAGATCGTACAAATAAATATATTTTAAAAGCTTTTTGGTACGTTTTTAAATGACCTGTCTAGGATCCATCAACATTTGATAGATTAGCATGCCGCACTAGTAGAGGTTGTGTACACAATTTAAGCGTTGTATCAATTTGGCAGCGAGGATGCGTGCTCTAGAGGTGAAGCGTCCGTTTTACAATGCCAACGCACCGGGTACGAATCACTCGAGTCCAGTTTGGCAGGCATGGGTTTTTGCCCGTCCCACCACGTACGGAAAGTAATGGCAACCTACCGTACTGCACACTTGCCAAGAAACTTATACCCGTAAAATAAGTGGGCAGTTGTAAGAAACGACGTTCTGCAAAGGACATGCTACATACTTGTATCATTTGGTTGAAGTAGGAGAAATAGAAGTCGCCACCACCGGACAACGGTCATGTCAAGTTAAATAAAAACATGTAACAAGTAATTATAAAAAATCTTATATCGACAAAAACGTGAATTAATTTAAAAGACAATTCGCTTATTTCAGTTCCACAAAGCACTTGTTTCTACTTTTACTTTTTCACTAATTTAAATTTTCACAATATTAAGAACTTCACAGAAGATGAGATCCGTCTTTTACGAAATGAACTGTTAGATGATTATTATTTTGTCAACAAACCGAATTTCTAAACGACAGACACAGTTCTTGCTTTTTATGAGCAAATTCAGTGAAAAACAGGCGACAAATAACCGAGAAATTTCTCAGAGTTCATCCGAAACATGGTCACGTGACTAAAATAAAATATTAAGAAACTCCTTTTTTTTCGAGAAAATATTTAGCATGACCAGTCCAATATCCACCCAAATTTGAGAGATAACCAGTTCAGACGTGTAGTATATATACACAATTTCAGCTCGCTAATGTTATCGCGAAGTTGGTTCCAATTTTAGAAATATGAGACGCTTCCGGTCAACGGTCATGCCAAGTTAAATAAACCTTGTTAAAAACAGAACGGGCGTAGAAATAGAAGGGGAATTGGATCAGAAGGTAGAGTAAACAATTACGATGCAAGATAAACGGCTTAGCGTCTGATTAGTATAATGGTAGAGCTTTCGCTGTTCATGTCAAAGGTATGGCGTTCGGCACCATTTACTGGGACGATGAGGCTAACGTCTGGTCAGGCAAAACACACTGATGAAACAATGTTAGCCAGGGTCAGGAGAAATATACTGACCAAGACCCTCACTTGACCTCCTCGCTGGTCGTCCTGGAAACGGGCTGTTGTCGAGCAGCAGTGGACCGAGTTCATCCAGGCGGTTGTGCGATGCTTGGCTTCAACTGCGTGTCGCTCACGACTACGGGGATCTCGTCGATCCCTCGCCTAATTAGCCAGTCTGCCATAAAAACAGCTCATTTCCATGTAGGACAACGGGGAAGCCAAGGTGAGGGTCCTGGTCAGTATATTTTGCCTGACATGTCTGATCAGTATATTTTGCCTGACAGAACGTTAGTCTTCCTCCCCAGATTTTAGGTTAAAATGTTATTCATTTGCAAAATATATAGCAATAGTAAATGTTTACAGTACGTTTTTAAATCAACTTGGCCGCCTCTGATCCATACAGTCAACTTGTATAAAGACAGCAACAAAGACAGCAGACAATAACTGCTTCCCTTAGAAAGGTTTGTTTTTACCATTAGAGGACCAAAGTAAAAAAACCAATTTATAAACCAGATCGGCTAGGGTTGGGTAACCCTGCATATACTTGTTATACTCTCAGCACTCTGGTGGTACTTTTGTCTAGGGGTTGAGCAATCCTACATATACTCATTATACTCTCAGCACTCTGGTGGTACTTTTGTCTAGGGGTTGAGCAATCCTACATATACTTGTTATACTCTCAGCACTCTGGTGGTACTTTTGTCTAGTGGTTGAGCAATCCTACAAATTTTCGTTATACTCTCAGCACTCTGATGGTACTTTTGTCTAGGGGTTGAGCAATCCTACATATACTCATTATACTCTCAGCACTCTGGTGGTACTTTTGTCTAGTGGTTGAGCAATCCTACAAATTTTCGTTATACTCTCAGCACTCTGGTGGTACTTTTGTCTAGGGGTTGAGCAATCCTACATATACTCGTTATACTCTCAGCACTCTGGTGGTACTTTTGTCTAGGGGTTGAGCAATCCTACATATACTCGTTATACTCTCAGCACTCTGGTGGTACTTTTGTCTAGGGGTTGAGCAACCCTGCATATACTCGTTATACTCTCAGCACTCTGGTGTTACTTTTGTCTATGGGTTGAGCAACCCTGCATATGCTCGTTATACTCTCAGCACTCTGGTGGTACTTTTGTCTAGGGGTTTAGCAACCCTGCATTTGCTCGTTATCTTCTCAGCACTCTACTGGTACTTTTTGTCTATGGGTTGAGCAACCCTGCATATACTGGTTAAACTCTCAGCACTCTGATGGGTTGAGCAACCCTTTATCTCGTGTGTTGGAATGTTACTATATACTAGCAGACCCACATCTGCCCATCATTTGAACTGAACCAAATGAAAGAAACAACAGCATTTTAACAGTTAAAACTTCCTTATTAACAGTACCATTGATCATTGTCATTTGGCAAAACTGAGTGAATGAAAAAAAACACATAAATTATGGGGACAAATAAAAAAAAATACAAACAATTCACATAATCTCATTCAAATTTTGAACAATGGTACCGAAAGTCAGTGAGTACTGAAAGACAGTGAGTGCTGAAATAATTCAAATAGTATCAACATTCAACATAAAACACTTATGACTGAAACCTTTTGGAGAGAAAAAAAATCGCCAACATGAAAATAGGAGAAAATCTGTTTCAAAGACGCCATTGCCATTATACAGGACATGTACTTGACAAACATATATATTTTTGAAATTGAAATTAGCCATTGCACTATTGTGATTATTAAAATATTACACTTTTATTTGCAACTTAAAGATATTGTATGTACATGCGACGTAAACTTTAGACATTAACCTTCCTTTAATAGCGAAATTAAATTCTGCCCATTTAACTTTCCTATGCCCCGATTTTCAGGCAGTGAAAATTTACGTTGGCATTGTTAAAAATGCACAATGTACTGCCCAGCTAAAATTAACTTCCCTATTTCTAAGTTACCCTTAGACTTCAGAGACAAGTCGGAAGTTGGTTCGGGTTTATGACTGAGATCTTGTGAAGATTACTGAATCATACGTCTGACTGAATCCCACATAACTCACATTGTCACTAAAGCTATTTTCGTGGTTTGTGATATCTTCACCCAAGTCATTGACCATCATTGTATGTGAGACTACAGACCCCTAGAGTATTCAATTCTGATGTTCAAATGTATCTGATTGTTTATTATTGACTTACACATTGTAGAATTTTCTTCTTCTTCCTCTTCTTCTTCATCACCTGAATTACCTTGGCGTGTAAAGTAGATTATCAGTCAACTTTCCCCAGACATTCGTGTCCTGTACTATTCTTCAAATCTTTCCAGTTTCTCTCGGTCCTTCATTTGTTTCTTTTTTTCTTGGAGTTCCATAACATAGATTGCCTAGTGAAACTGGCTTGGGACTTTTGCAATGTGTCATGTATTCAGCGCTCACTTCATTCTAAGATTTGTCCTGTTCTCTCCCATAAGTCTTTACTTGTAACCCTACGAATCTCTGCAGACGCAGAATTTCTCACAGATTTGGTGATAAAACCTATGTTTTTGCTCCATATTCGTTAGTCAGTCAGTAAGTAGGTCACACTGATATGGGATAGCTGAAAAATGTAGTTGATAAAGGTGTCATTAGGTGGCAGCAATATCCAGCTTTGTAATTACTCTAGGTAGCATGCACGTGTGCAGTTCAGATACAAAATGATGACTGTGCTCACAGAATGTACAGTCAAAGAACAGCGTGTTGTGTATTTATTTTGTTTGGCTGCAAAATAACTTAGTGCAAAGGTTATTCTTGAGAAAATGATTTCTGGTTACAGGGAGAAGTGCTTGTCATGTAAAGCTGAGCATAACTAGGTTCATCCTAATTTGCAATAATTTGCTGATGAATCCTGACCTGGTCATCTAGTTCAGATTGCAACAGAAGAAGCATCTTTGTGGGGGTGGGGAGATGATTCGAGCAGACAGGCGAGTAACAATAAACTGCATTAGGATGTTCACATGGTGTAGCCTACATAATAATGTATGATCCCACGTTGACTGGATCCATTTCATTATTGACGAAGAGGTTGCATGTGAAGTGTAAATGTGGCTGAGACAGCAGACCAAAAACTTCTTCGCTGGAGGTTTCCGTGCACTAATAAAGGGATGTAATCAACGTGTCAATGTTGGTGGAAATTATGTTGAGAAATGAGGGACAATGTGTGAGTGCATTAATAAATAGTTTTCAAGTTCGTATCTCATAAAAAAAAATTAAAACAGTAATTTGGGACATTTTAACTACTTGCCATCACAGAAGGACTGACTTCACATTGGAGTTGAAGATCCATTGCTTGGTCTGAATTTTGATGATTTTAGAGTTACCAATGGTTTTTCAACATTTCAAAGGTCACTTTCATTTCCTTGTTTTTACACCCATATCTGCACCACCTGTCTTGTTTATGATGTTTCCTAGGTAAGTGGAGCTCTCTACCTCATCTAGTGGTCCACAAAATAGATCGTCAGGTGCTCGACCAATTGGCAGGTAGCGACCACAGGCAAATTACAAATTAGGCTAGATATTGATATGTAGGCCCCCAGGAAGTAAAACCGCTGCCACATTGGAACTACAGACGAGCCGACTGGGACAGATTTGCAATGCTGACAAATATCAACACACGAAATAACAATATGAAACCTATGGTGGAAAGCCTAAGCAAAGCAATACTGCAAGCAGCCACCGAGACCATCCCAAGAGGGGCAAGGAAAAACTATAATCCATATTGGAATCATGAACTGCAGAAAGCTGAGGATGAAGTCTCAAATGCTAGGAACACGGCAGAGAGAGAGAGAGAGAGAGAGAGAGCAATCTATTGAAGCAAATATCTCCCTCAAGGCCATCACTGCGAAAATACAAAAGAACCAAATAACAAGAGACAGTTGGAAAAAAAACAACAGAAAGCCTCAATCTAGATAAAAAAGGGAACAAACTATGGAAATTAGTCAGAGCCATGAATGACGAAATACCATCAAATAAACAAATTACCATCAAGCAGGGAGCCAATATGCTTACTGGAAAAAAAGCAGCAAACGTTTTTATAGAACATTTTGCCTGAGCAAACCACATTGATGTCCCTACAGACAGGCATACCGACATTAGTGAAGAACAAAAGAGCCATGACAACATCAAGATGGCACCAGAGGAGCACATGATGGCAAAACTAACAATGAATGAAATGAATGAGGCCATGAGAACTTTAAAGAAAACGAAATCGCCCGGAAAAGATGGGGTAACAAATGAAATGCTGATGGGGTTGGGCCAAACAGCAAAGAGGAAGTTACTGTCAGTGCTGAACCAAAGCTGGAAAAGGGGAATTGTACCGCAGTCATGGAAAGATGCTGTACTTATACCAGTACCAAAGAAAGAAAAAGATAGAACAGATCCAAATGGATACAGGCTTATCAGTCTACTGAGCTGTGTAGGTAAACTGCGTATGATAAACACCAGACTGATGTGGCACCTGGAAGCAAAACACATATTAATTCCACAGTAAGCAGGGTTTAGACAACACATATCCACTGAGGACCAGATCACTCTCATAGCGCAGGAAATAGTGGATGCTTACCAAGAGAAAAAGCATACAGTAGCGGTTTGGGTGGATCTAGAGAAGGCATTTGACAAGGCGTAGAAAGAGGGACTTAAAGTAAAGCTATGAAGAAGTGACGTATCTGGAAAAATGTACAGATGGATCAGCCACTACCTCGAAAACAGAACAGCCAGAGTTCAAGTACAAGGGCAGATGAGCAAAAAGGTGACACTGGAGCAAGGAGTACCCCAAAGGGGAGTACTGTCACCCACACTTTTTCTGGTGTACATAAACAACATCATAGAGAATATACCAAGAAGAGTTCACAGCTCCATGTTTGCAGACGATCTGGCTATGTGGACTTCTGAAGATAATCTCACTGTAGCAAACAATCGAATGCAGCAGGCCCTAACATCGCTGGAGGAGTGGGCGAAATCATGGCTAGTCAAAATAAAAGAAGAAAAAAACAACATATACGATATTCTCCCTTTCAAATAAATGACAGAACACCAAAATAAGTCTTAATGGCAAATATCTGCGGCCAAACGACAACCCAAACTACTTGGGCGTCACATTTGATCGGCGCATGACATGGAAAAGTCAGATCGAGAGAAACCGAATGAGAGCAAGACAAAGAATGACAATCATGAGGAAACTTGCTGGCACAAGCTGGGGAGCAGACGAAAGTATACTCAAGAAACTGTACACTGGAAGAGTGAGACCAGTTCTCGTGTATGGCATTTCGGCATTGGCAACAGCAGCAAAGGCGAATTTGATAAAATTAGCAAACTTCAAAACCAAGCCATGAGAGTTATAACAGGAGGCATGAAGTCAACGTCAATTGTAGAACTTGAAAAGATTACAAATCTGCAATCCATGACCGACAGAAGAGACTGCAGAGCCCAGCAGCAAGCAGAAAAACTAAGAAGACTGACAGACCATCCAATGCATCAGAGACTAAATAGATTTGAAAAAGGGAAACTAAAGCGGAGAAACTTTGCAGAAATAGCCAAAGCAAAGATGAGCGAAGACCCTATGAACACCATAACAACACCAAAGCCCATCCCTACTGTACGCAAACCCACCTGGAAGCAGCATATCATTTCAGAGGTGGTAGAAAATATACCAGGTATTGGAAACAAGAACAGCCAGTCTGAAAAAGAAAGAAGAGACATAACCCTGAGGTACATAGCGGAAAACTACCCAAGCATGGACTGGACCCATGCATACACCGACGGTTCTGCAACAAACACAACACAGAATGGAGGGGCAGGGTTATTCCTGAGCCTAACAAATGGTAGAAAAATAACACTGTCAGTGGCAACTGGAAAATTCTCAATTAATTTTAGAGCGGTGGCAGAGGCACTGAAGGCTGCAGTAAAAGCAATGCTGACAGGCGAAAGAAATGAAAGCCAGATAGTCATGTTTACAGATGCCCTAGCGGTGGTTACAGCACTAAAAAGTCAGAAAAATACAGAACTTAATGATTTAAGAGCAGTACTCTGTCAACTATGCCAGTAGTTCGCACCAAAAAGAGTAGTGATACAGTGGGTTCCATCCCACTGTAACATACAAGGAGACAAACAGACTGGCAAAAGAAGGTGCAAGATTACCACAACCAGATTCTAGTGTGACCTACGAAGAGTCCAAAAGGATTATTATGGCCAGATACATGGTCAAATGGGAAACAGAACACACTGGCTACACAAAAAACGATGCCTATTACCAGTTGAACAGAAAAGAGCAGGTTGTGGTCTTCTGACTCCGCGCAGGCCACAATAGACTGAGGTACCATCTATTCAATAAACTGAAGATAGGTGGCACTGACGAATGCACCTGTTGTATAGGGAAAATGATCGCTGAACATCTGCTGCAAAATTGCCCGACAAACGAGGACCAGAGACAGCACATGTGGCTATCACCAGTGCCAACACTAGAAAAGCTCTATGGCAGTGCTGACAGTCTCAGGATGACAGCTGCTTTCTTCGTACAAATTCAAGTTGACGTCTGACAGCATACGAAGAAGAAGAAGAAGATCTAGTGGTGTTCCTTTAAGTATAATGGGATCTGCGTATTTGGTCGCATTTAATTTTACAATTATTGTCCGTAGTAGAAAAATCTACACTGTTCTCATACATTTGCTTTGCTGGTGAGCTTTTGTGGGATCCGGTAGTGCATTAGTAGTTTCCAAAGTGTATGCCTGTCCAATCTGCCAAAGACTTTTTCTTGGTCAACAACGTTAATGTATAGACTTGAATTCCAATTCAATGACTGCCCCATAAGTATGCACGATGTGGCTATCAGGTCTGGACATGATTTATTTGATCTGGAAACTGTTTGTTCATGTCTTGGTATCTACAGCATGTTTTTAATCTTTCAAGTATAACTCTGTTTAACACTTCACTGTGTACTGATAAGCATATTATTCCTCTGTAATTTTTAGATTCTTTTAGATTGCCTTTCTTTTATAGCTTAACCAGATAGAATTCTCTCCACATTTATTTTACTTACTTTCTGTACATTTCCACTAAAACTGTAAGGCATTGATGGATAATTCAATATCTGCTTAAATAGCTTCCGCCCATCATGCCTTACCACTTTTCCATTCTTCAGAAGGCTAATTGCTTCCTTGATCTCTTCTTTACTTGGCTTATCATAGCTAACTTTGAGGTCTTCTTCAGCAGGTAAAATGTCAGGTGGGTTAACTGGCGGTGGTCTCTTTAGCAGCTTTTCATCTTGTTCTGTCTTTCTTTTCTTCTTTCCTTCAAGATCTGTTATACTTCTTCCCAGTTTGTTTTTTAATTGGTCTGCTTTGTTGTTGGTATTTTCCTGACGGTTTTTTTGTGTGTAGAGTCATACAGACCTTCTGTAGCCATTCTGTGCTCCATTCCTCCTTTGACACATTGTATACTGCACGTGTTTGTTGAAGCTAGCGACTATAGTATAGTAGTAGTACAGTAGCCCCTTTCAGTCATGACTGACTATAGGATGATATGACGTGTTGCAAGAGCTTTGCTTCACTAAGCGTGAGCTGACCATTCAGGGTACATGTCCACCTGGATCTATCTGCAGCTTCATCTTCCCAGGATGTCAGATTCATGTCCAGAGACTTCATATCACGCTTGCACACATCTTTGAATCTCAACTGGGGTCGGCCAACTGTTATCGTGCCATTCGCCAACTGTTATCGTGCCATTCGCGAACTGTCCATAGAGGATATCTTTGGAAATGCGGCCATCTTCCATGCAATGAACATGACCAAGCCATTGTAGTCTTCGCTGCTTAAGTAGAGTACACATGCTTGGAAGACCAGTGCGAGAGTGCACCTCTGCATTTGTCACTCTGTCTCTCCATGTAATTCCAATAGATCGCAGAATAGATCGCAGACACCATAGATGGAAGGTGTTAAGCCTATGCTCTTGTTTGGCATAAGTTGTTGAATTCTTGCTGCTATATAGACATGTATTTACAACACATGCATTGTATACCATGGCTTTGGTGTAAATTGTTAGTTTCTGGTTGTTCCAAACACCCGCTGTGACGCGAGCAAACGTAGCAGCAGGTTTGCCAATGCAACTGTTTAGTTCTAGGTCTAGAGAGAGCTTGTCATTGATTAGGTATGTGAATTGATGCACTACTGCTAGTTCATAATTATCAATGCTAAGACTTGGCGTGGCATCTACTTCCTGTTCCAGAACATTTGTTTTGTTGAGACTTATTGTGAGACCAAAATCTTTACAAGCCTGGGAGAAGCGATCTATCAATCTCTGAATTTCCTGCTGTCTGTAGGTGACAATTGCAGCATCATCAGCGAAAAGCAAGTCCCTGATGGTGATATCCCTTATCTTTGTTTTGACCTTGAGCCTTGCAAGGTTAAACAGCCTACTATCCAACCTACCGTGAATGCAGATTCCTTCATTTGCATTACCAAATGCATGTTTCAGTAACAGAGCAAAGAAGATTCCGAACAGTGTACAGGCCAGAACACAACCCTGCTTAACACCACTTCGAATTCCAAATGGCTGTGATATGCTACCTTCAAATTTGACTGTTCCTATCATGCTCTCATGGAATGATATTAGTCATAGCAGTTTGTTTGTGCAGCCTATTTTAGAGAGGATTTTGAAGAGACCATCCCTACTAACCATATCAAATGCTTTTGCTAGGTCAATGAAGGCAACATAAAAGGGCTTTCTGCTCACTTGACTTTTCCTGAAGTTGTCGAAGAAAAATTATCAGGTGGTTCGTTGATCTTCCAGAACTGAATCCCCGCTGTGACTTCAGATACACATGCTCCGCCTATTTCTGTAGCGTTAGTAAGATTACTCTGGCAAAGACTTTGCCTACAACACTAAGCAGAGAGACACCTCAATATCTATTACAGTCAATTATATCACCTTTGTCTTTGTATAATGTTACAATCTGTGCATCTCTCATATCTTGAGGTATTTTGACCTCTTTTCAGCACTGACATAACATCATATACAGCGGTTGCAAAAGTGTATCTTTACAGTATTTGATAAAATCAGGTGAGATCTCATTGATGCCTGGTGCTTTACCAAGGGCCAAACTGTCAATATCTTTATTCAGATCTTATATAGAAGGTTCAATGACAAGCTCGTCCATACTTGGATACCCTTTGACAGCGTCAAGGGCTGTGGGAATGACTATAGCCACACACGAGTAGAGCTCAAAATAGTGCTCGACCCATCGCTCCATCCGCTTTTCTTTATGTTATTTTCTCACCAATAATGGATTTGAGCGGTGTTGTTTTCCTACTCGCTGGGCCAATAGCTTTCTTTATACCAACATACATTTGTGTGATGTTCCCTGTTTGTGCTGCAGTATGTATGTTTTCATTAAGCTGTAATCAATACTCATTTGAACAACGACAAGCTGTTTGTTGTACCTGCTTCTGGCAGACTTGAAGTTGTACACAGTACCTGCATTTGAAAGCTGCTTGTATATAATCAGAGCACTGCACTTAACCTCACTGACGAGTGTCATATCCTCTACTTTCGCTTCAAACCAGTCATCTGATTTAACAGTTCTTCTTCTAAATGTAGCAAGTGCAATTTTGTGTATGATATTTTAAAGATGCTGCCAGGTCTCTGTAACAGCAGTGTCATGATGTGTCATTGAGAGTTTCTTGAAAAGCATTGTGAAATATCTTAATCAGCGCAGGGTCCGACATTCTACTTACGCTGATGCATGGCTTGCCTTTGCTTCTGGTGCGATGGAACTTCTTTGGCTGCAATTTTATTTAACAGCGAACCAAAGAATGATCAGTGTCACAGGCCGCACTATGGTAAGTGTGCGCCAGGAGCACATACTTAAGAAGAGATCTTCTGACAAGAATTAGATCCAGCTGATGGTAAGTGTGCGCCAGGAGCACATACTTAAGGAGAGATCTTCTGACAAGAATTAGGTCCAGCTGATGGTAAGTGTGCGTCAGGAGCACATACTTAAGGAGAGATCTGACAAGAATTAGGTCCAGCTGATGGTAAGTGTGCGTCAGGAGCACATACTTAAGGAGAGATCTGACAAGAATTAGGTCCAGCTGATGGTAAGTGTGCGTCAGGAGCACATACTTTAGGACAGATCTTCTGACAAGAATTAGGTCCAGCTGATGGTAAGTGCGTGCCAGGAGCACATACTTAAGGAGAGATCTTCTGACAAGAATTAGATCCAGCTGATGCCAGTGTTTTGATCATGGGTGCATCCACGATGCCTTATATTGGGGTTTAGTCTGAATAAAGAGTTCGTCACACAAAGTTCATGGTAGGCACATAGTTCTAGGAGCCGCTGGTTATTTTCATTATTTTGTCCAACTCCAAACTTGCCAAGTCATGAAGACCATGAGTCGTGATCAGCGCCCACTCTAGCATTGAAATCACATGGTAGAACAAGCTGTTCTTGACTATGGATACTTCTAATGATCGCTGATAAATGATCACAGAACTCATCTTTGACCAGGTGTGGACCACAAGGTACGTGCATATACACTGACAAGGGTGACAGGACCTACTGTGGTATGGAGACGAAGTGTAAGCAAGCATTCTGAACATTCTCTCCTTGTTCAACCATACGTATTAGACTTTTTAATTGTCAAGATACACCATGCTCTCTCTTTTCGTTTGGGTCTTTTCCTTGCCGGAAGAATACATAGTCTTTCTCACTCATTTTAACCCGAACCCTCTAATCGAGTTTCTTGAAGTGCTACAATGCCCATATCCAGTCTTTTCAGTTTGTCATTGATTACGCGTGTCTTTCTGGCATCGCTTATTACATGCAGGTTATCAGATAGTCCAGTCAGCATGGTACGGACATTCTAACATTACAGTTTAACTATTTATGCACTTGTTGTGTCGACACCGCAGGGTGAAACTGAAAGGCCTGTCCAGGTCATAAGCTTGGGCATCTTTATAGGGAGAACAAGCTGTTGCTCGTGCAGCGGATCTCCCTCTCCATGTAACTAATTGATCTAGGGGGCCAGCATTAGCCGATACAGCCTGGAATCAGCAACGTCGCAGGAGTTGCCAGAATAGCGATGGAACCACCACTAGATTGCCTTAGGGACACCAGCACCAAATTTTTCCTCAGGGTTTACTCCCAAAGTCTTTTTAGTGAACAGATATCTCACAAGGCAGTGGGTGAACAGTTTTTACAGTAACAGTTTTTTGTGTCTGCAGCTTTCATGTCAAAACGGTCAATTTACAGGTTGTGTGACCGGTTATTGATTATTTTATGACATTATAAGATGAATGATGATTTTCTGTTTGTTTGTGAGCGACTATTTGCATGTTTTTGGGTAGTTGCTTTCTAATTCTGTTTACTTTTCTTTCTTTTTGATGTTGCCAAGGTTGCATTTCTTAATTATTTTCTTAATCCGTCCACTAGATTTCTAGCTTGTATTGTGTTGTGTAGGGTAAGTGACAAGTAATACCTACATTTTAATATTGTATTTACTGATTTGATGTCTGTGATTGGACCTAGTAGATGTGTTATCTGGAGTACAGGTTGGGTCCATATTATAACAACTGCTCCTGTCACCTGTTTAATATAACGTTTGGGGTGTTCTGTTTTTTTAGTTTTCTTTTTTTTCTTGTGTTTTTGCGCTAGGTTCTTTGTATTAAGTTCTTTAATGTTTTTGTGTGTCTTTCCTTGTGTTTGAGGTTTGTTTTCTTTTACCGGCCCTGAGCTTGTGATGGGTTTATTATAGTTTAATTTATGCAATACATTTTATTTTGATATTTCTACTAGTTGATCTTTCTTCTGTTTGTTTGAACAAAAAAAGTATTACCATGACGCTTTGACTTGTTCTTCTTCTTCTTCTTCTTCTTCTTCTGCGTACACAGTCAGACAGTAACCATTATTTTCTCGAAAAAAGCGGCGGTCATCCTGAGACTCTCGCCACTACCATAGAGCTTGTCTTGCAGTTCCACTGGCAATGGCCACATCTGCTCTCTCTGATCCTCGTATGTCGGGCAGTTCTGCAGCAGATGTTCAGTGGTCATTTTACCAGTACCGCACGGGCATTCGTCGGTACACCCTATCTTCAATTTGTTGAATAGGTGGTACGTCAGTCTGTTGTGGCCAGTGCGAAGTCTGAAGACAACGACCTGCTCTCTTCGGTTCAACTGGTAATAGGCATCGTTTTTGGTGTAACCAGTATGTTCGGTTTCCCATTTGGACATGTATCTGGCTTTGATAAGCCGTTTTGACTCTTCGTACGTCATACTGGTATCTGTTTGTGGTAGCCTTGCACCTTCTTTTGCCAGTCTGTCTGCCTCCTCGTTGCCTTGGATGTTGCAGTGTGACGGAACCCACTGTACCACTACCCTTTTTGGTGCGGACTGCTGGCACAGTTTGCAGAGTGCTGCTCTTAAGTCATTAAGCTCAGTGTTTTTCTGGCTTTTTAGCGCTGTGACTACTTCGAGAGCATCTGTCAGCAGGACTATATGGCTCTCATTTTCACTGTGTGTTACCATTTCTTCCACTGCCGCCCTCAGTGCCTCTGCCTCTGCTCTGAAATTGCTTGTGTACTTACCAGTAGCGAATGACAGTGTTATTTTTCTGCCATTTGGTAGGTTCAGGAATGCTCCTGCCCCTCCGTTCTGTGTAGTGTTTGTTACAGAACCGTCGGTGTATGCATGGGTCCAGTCCATGCTTGGGTAGCTTTTCGTTATGAAGCTTAGGGTAGTGTCTCTCCTTTCTTTTTCACTCTGGCAGTTTTTGTTTGCAATACCTGGTATATTTTCTACCACCTCTGGAAATATATCCTGCCTCCAAGTCGGTTTTCGTACAGTAGTGATGGGTTTTGGTGTTGTTAGTGCGTTTATGGGATCTTCGTGCATCTTTGCTTTGGCTATTTCTGCAAAGTTTCTCCGCTTTAGTTTCCCATTTCCCAAATTGTTTAGTCTCTGGTACATTGGATGGTCCGTCAGTCTTCTGAGTTTCTCTGACTGCAGCTGGGCTCTGCAGTCTCTTCTATCGGTCATGGATTGCAGTTTTGTAATCTTTTCAAGTTCTACAATTGGCGTTGACTTCATGCCACCTGTTATAATTCTCATGGCTTGGTTTTGAAGTTTGTTAACTTTATCGAAGTTCGCCTTCACTGCGGTTGTCCATGCCGCAATGCCATACTCGAGAACTGGTCTCACTCTTCCAGTGTACAGTTTCTTTAGTATGCCTTCGTCTGCTCCCCAGCTTGTGCCAGCAAGTTTCCTCATGATCGCCATTCTTTCTCTGGCTTTCATTCGGTTTCTCTCAATCTGACTTTTCCATGTCATGCGCCGATCAAATGTGACTCCCAGATAGGTTGGGTTGTCGTTTGGCTGCAGGATTTTGCCATTCAGACTTAATTTGGTACTTTGGGGTTTTAATGAGAGCGAGAATATTGTGCACGTGGTTTTCTCCTCGTTTATTTTGACCAGCCATGAGTTCGCCCACTCTTCCAGCGATGTTAGGGCCGTCTGCATCCGATTTCTTGCTATTGTGAGATTCTTTTCAGAGGTCCACATAGCCAGATCGTCTGCAAACATTGAGCTATGGACTCTTCTTGGTATATTCTCTGTAATATCGTTTATATATACCAGGAAGAGTGTGGGTGACAATACTCCCCCTTGGGGTACTATCTGCTCGAGTGTCACCTTTTTGCTCATCTGCCCTTGTACTTGGACTCTGGCCGTTCTTTGTTTGAGGTAGTGGTTGATCCACTTGTACATTTTCCCACAGACATCACTTCTTCTTAGCTTGACTCTAAGTCCGTCCTTCCAGACTTTGTCAAATGCCTTTTCCAGATCCACCCAAACAGCTACTGTGTGTTTCTGTGCCTGGTAGGCATCTTCTATCTCCTGGTTTGACTTGTTCAAGTTGATAGTCTCAAATACTTAATCATCTTTTTTTAAAAATATGTGAGAATATTGTTTTTTCTCATAATTATCATTTCGAAACTTAACCTCTATCACAACCTATACTTATATTGGACACACACAGCCACTTGGTAACTAAACCTCTATCACAGCCTATACTTATATTGCACACACACAGCCACTTGGTAACTATACCTCTATCACAGCATATACTTATATTGCACACAAACAGCCACTTGGTAACTATACCTCTATCACAGCCTATACTTATATTGCACACACACAGCCACTTGGTAACTAAACATCTATCACAGCCTATACTTATATTGCACACACACAGCCACTTGGTAACTATACCTCTATCACAGCCTATACTTATATTGCACACACACAGCCACTTGGTAACTATACTTCTATCACAGCCTATTCTTATATTGCACACACACAGCCACTTGGTAACTATACCTCTATCACAGTGTGACAGCGTAAGGCGTTTAGAGTTGCATAGTACCTATCCTATCAAACAAAGATATCCTGGTCACTCGGAACAAAATAAAATATGTGATAGAGTCTAGGTTTAGCTGAGCAGTTTACTTATACCCTCATATATGATACAATAATAAAACAGGGAACGTGTAACCTCTGGATTTAGAATTAGAAGAATCGTTGATGGGATCTCAGTGCTGTGAATAGTTAGTTACTTGCATATTGGTTTCATTTGAAAGGAATGCCGATCTATTTGTACTTGGCCCATTTTCACTTGGATCTCGATAGTCATGTACCTTTTTTCTGAAAAAGACGTGTCACTTCCGTGCTAGTTCGTGGAACACACAATGGCTTGGTAATGTCAGGGGCCGCTTCCTGATAAGTTTTAACATAGGTTTGACTGGCAGCATCAACCGCGTTCAGAATTTCACACCAGCACAGTGCACCATCGACGGGGGTCAAAATGAGTGGGGAAGAAGCTTAAATAAAAATGAAACTCGCATGGCAATAGTGATACAGAGAGGCAAGGGATACAATCTATTTACGGTCGCAGCAGGTCTTAATTGACATCAGCACAGTCATTGCTACAGAGGGATATTGACACGTAGAGGCGCTTCCGCTGTGTTGGAACCCCTACATCGATGTTTGGAATTGGAAGAAATGGTATGTGTACTGCACCATACTATACATATCGTTAAATTAGTTATTGCCTTAGTTGATATTAACCGATTTATTATTGTCATTGTTGATATGTGCCCATTTATTGTGGCAGTGATTTATGTCAACCCATTTGTTATCGTTGTAGTTGATACTGCCAATTTTATATCGTCATAGTTTATATCAAACAATTTATTATCGTCTCATGTGATATCCACCAATTTGTTGTGGTCATGGTTCAGTTGAACCCATCAATTATCGCCATAAGTGATATCAATATATTAATTATAATGAAAGGTAAAATCAAGTCATTTAATGTCGTCATAGGTTAAATAATTTATTGTGTTCATATGTAATATGAGAATTTGAAGAATTAGATTGATAAGTAGTTATAAAGAAGACGAGACAGATGTAGCATCACAAGCTTGCCAACATATCGAAGCAGACGGTGAAAGCGGTCTGCACTAACTATATTCACACTTCGCTCAAAAAATTAACTTCCGACAGAGACACATGGCGTAGGATTGTGAGAATGTCTTCAAGTGGGTTCCAACGACCTGATGGGTTACGGAATTAACTGAACTGAACTGAGTTTGTTAATCAAGTTTTAGTTCATTAATCAAGATCCATTCATGGAATCACATTATCTTGTCACAACACCCTGGTATAACATCTTGCCACATCTTGTCACGTCATCTTGTCATAACACTTCGACACTAATTGAAATCAAACACAATACAATGAAGACGTTATTACTACCTGTTCACAAATGACTCCCCAATCTAAGCTCAAAAACAATATGTCTCGCTGTAAGTAATTGTGAAACTAAACTAAAACTTTATTAACGAACTAAAACTTGATTAACAAACTAAAACTTGATTACGAACTACAACTTGATTAATCGAACTAATACTTGATTAATTAAATAAAACTTGATTAACAAACTCAGTTCAGTTAATTCCGTAACCCATCATATCGTTGGAACACACTTGAAGACATTCCCACAATCTTACGCCATGTCTCTCTGTCAGCTGCCGCCAGTCGTGCCTCACACGGGACGAATGTCAGTGATGTTGTCTGCCCATCTCTTCCTTGGACGACCCCGCCCTCTCTTTCCTGGTACGGAACCATGCAGTATCGAGTTTGTAATTCTGCTGGACCTCGTGACGTGCCCATACCAAGCCATCTTTCGCCTTCTGGTAGCTGTGAACAGATCATCGAAAGGCCCAATTGCGTTTTCCACTCTTCGTCGTATTTCTACGTTCGTGACATGTTCCTTATATGTAACATTTAAGAGTCTTCTAAAGCACCTCATTTCCATTGCATGTATTCTGTACTGGACATCCGCAGTAATGGTTCAAGTCTCACAGGCATACGCAAATATTGAGAACACCAATGAGCGCATTAGTCTAAACCTTTATGCTGAGAGTGAGCCGCGTATCCTGCCATATGGGTTTGAAACGCGTAAGCGCCGCTGTTGTCTGTGCTATTCTGTCAACTATCTCAGGCTGCGAGCCCTTGTCACTGATCAGTGATCCTAGATACTGGAACCGGTGTACAACTTCGAGTTCTTGACCATTTGTTTTTATTACATATGTAAATACTTCCCTGTTATTAGTCATCAGCTTTGTTTTCTCTGCATTTAGTCATCAGCTTTGTTTTCTCTGCATTTATCTCCATGCCACAGCTCTGCGCCGCTATGTCCAATCTACTAATCAGCTCCTGTAGTTCCGTTTCTTCCACACCATCTATATCATCTGCAAATCGTAGGTTTGTAATCGTCTTGTCACCTATTCTGACCGTACCAACATGCCTCTCCAGGGCCGCCTCCTTTATTCTTTCCAAGAATACATTGAAGAGTGTTGGAGAGAGTATACAACCCTGTCTCACTCTAACAGACTTGCGCAACAATTCGCCTAGTATTCCGTCTACGGAAACTGTACTTGGCGCCTTCTCATAAAGGTTTTCAATTACCTTCACAACATTACTAGTGATCTTGTAATGTTTCATCGTTGTCCATAGCGCCGCATGTGAAAGTCTGTTGAGTAAACTACAACTTGATTAACAAACTACAACTTCATTAACAAACTACAACTTGATTAACAAACTACAACTTGATTAACAAATTACAACTTCATTAACAAATTACAACTTGATTAACAAACTAAAACTTGATTAACAAACTAAAACGTGATTAACAAACTAAAACTTGATTAACGAACCGTTTTTGGAGTTTCACAGATGGATGATTCGTGTTGGTTGTTAAACCAAGGTGATCGACTGTGGTCTTGTTCTCTTCGGCTTTGGTGGTTCGACGTGATCATTGAAGAACGGGATCGAGGTGATCGTCAAAGCACTGGATAATTATATATTTACTTTTCATGTTCTGCTGTAGAGTAACGCTGGCCTACGATAGTGAATTGACTCTGGTTATCTCTTCCTTCTATCTATATCAGTTCTTCTGTCCGTCGTTCGTCCTGGAGATCTCCCACTTATACTCCCTCCTCTCAACTGCTAACTCAAGACTCCACTGTTTCAGGATCTCTCAGGTTCCAATATCCGTCGCTTGTGTCAGATCACGTGGTCCGCTAACGACGCGGGTATTCTGATCTCGTTCCTCGAATTATTCTCCCAGCGATTTCAGAAAAACTTGTTAATGGCATGTACGGTTTCAATTTCACTACTGACCACGCGGTAACCGACGTCTAGGGCGTTACGCAAAAACGCGTTCATGTTATGTAGGACAACACCTGCGTAGCGTTGAAAACGACGCCACGCATTTCAGACATACCTATGTTGGGATTTGAGTACATCTGCACCGGCTCGACTACTAAGTTCAATACTATAAGAAAACGAATGGCTACTGACAATCAATACTCTACTTTCAACCGTTCTAACTTTAATTAACATGTCTAAAATTATATTCATAATAAACCTACACAGCTAAGACCTGTTACACCGAGAATTGGAAGAATTAGATTAATAAGTAGTGGTAGAGGAGACGATGAGATAGAAAACTGGAAGAATGAGACCACACTTGGTGGTAGAATGAGAAGACGAGACAGCAAATTGGAAGAAGTAGATTAGTAAATAGTGGTAGAATGAGAAGGCGAGACAGAGAATTGGAAGAATTAGATTAGTAAATAGTGGTAGAATGAGATGACGAGGCAGAGAATTGGAAGAATTAGTTTAGCAAATAGTGGTATAATGAGAAGACGAGGCAGCAAATTGGAAGAATTAGATTAGTAAATAGTGGTAGAATGTGAAGGAGGATGACATCAGGGAGAATTAGAATAATGAAATTAAGAAAAGGTCGTAGGGTGTGAATTATATGAAGTAGAGTGTCGAAGTAACATAGTGGTAGAACATTTACTTTTCACCTAGCTAGGACAGGTACGGCATTTTGTAGACTTCATAGTAAGGTGTGGGATAGTAAGGTGTGAGATAGTAGGGTGTGGGATAGTAGGGTGTGGGATAGTAGGGTGTTGGATAGTAGGGTGTGGGATAGTAGGGTGTGGGATAGTAAGGTGTGGGATAGTAGGGTGTGGGATAGTAGGGTGTGGGATAGTAGGGTGTTGGATAGTAGGGTGTGGGATAGTAGGGTGTGGGATAGTAGGGTGTTGGATAGTAGGGTGTTGGATAGTAGGGTGTGGGATAGTAGTGTGTGGGATAGTAGGGTGTGGGATAGTAAGGTGTTGGATAGTAAGGTGTTGGATAGTAGGGTATGGGATAGTAGGGTGTGGGATAGTAGGGTATGGGATAGTAGGGTGTGGGATAGTAGGGTGTGGTATTGCAGAGGGATCAGTACTCATCAAAAATAAAGGTCTACTTTGCAGTTGTTCTCTTATATGCGTGCGAGACCTGGAGCGTCTATAGTCGTCATGTCGGAAAATTAAACCACTTCCGCGTGCACTACATGCGGAAACTAATGACGATCAGATGGCAGGATATGGTGTTAAATACAGATGTGTTAGCGCGATCGGACATGTCCAGTAAACACACCATGATATTTGCTGCACAGCTGAGGTGGATTGACCATGTGGTACGCATGTCGAATCAATGTCTGCCAAAAGAGCTGCTCTGTTGTGAACTGTAAAGTGACAAGAGCAAATGATTGACTGCGGAAAAGGTACAAGGATAAGCTTAAGAGATCACCGATCCAGTGCGGTATTAACCATGATGACTGGGAAACTATCGCCACAATTGCACAGAATGGTGCAGCACTATTGGAAGTGTGTTCAGAGACATGAGGTATCAAGAATAAATGAGTCCGTCCAGACATCGCTCTGCGAGTCAGCTCACAACAATCCGTCTTCAACCCTGATGGAAGCGCTGTCCTGTTTCCTTGCACTAAATAAATGCAACACAATTCAGTCCCCGATTAGCTAATCTAGCCATTTTTGGAACTTATGCGAACAGTGCATTTTGACACAGGGACCCTCATCGATTACGATTGACGAACAACACGTCGTTACCGCAGATATATCGGGTTTGCTCAATCACTAACACGCTCCATTCGATCCAGTTGTCCATTGTTACCCGTCGTACAGTCAGAAAGGAATATCATTGAGGAAGAGCACTGTCCACATACTCTCATAGGCAATACAATATCAAACACTTCATCCCTTACATCAGTGTCTGCAATTGAACTATCGTTTAAACTGACATTTGGAAACACCTGGCTTATCCAACACGCCGACGTCAGCCTTGGACTTAACTGGTGACAGTTCAATACAGTCCTGCAGGTGTATATGCAGACATAATCAAATGTTTCCTACATCATCCTGTTACCCCCCCCCCCCCCGCCCCCACCCCTGTCGTTAAATTGTACTCTCTTGGTAAACACCGCGACATTACAACCTTTTAAACTTTTTGACATTAATTATTTAAATCATACTTTTAAAACATGCATTCGTCTGTCAATATTCTTGATGAGCGTGTATGATTTGTATTTGTCTGTGTACTGTGACCATGTCTGCGGGTGACATTGCTAGCAATAGATCCGGCCTGACACATACGATAAAACGGGACACTACATTTCTATACTGAAAGTTGAACAGACACAGGATAAAATTAGAAACGTGTAGTTATGAGAGTCCCGCTAGCTGTCTTGTAACATGCATTAGATAGACAGTTCGCGTGTTTTTGTTCAGGAGAAGAAAACGCTTCTCAAATACTGTACTTGTCTCGAGCTAACGAAGTATTCTGCTGGGCTGCTTAGATAACTGTGTAAATATATCGTAACAGGTAAGCCGTTGTGAAATGATTTATACTTTCTTCTACATGGAAGTTGCAGTGTAAGTGTGTGGTTCGCATGCATTATGTTGTTGTGCATGGTTTGTTATTGAACTGATATGAGGTTTAATTATATTTTTTCAGCTTGTTTATTTGTTGCTCAGCTGGTAGTATCAGCTAAAGAAGAGCACAGAGCTAAACATGAATTGTGTTTTGGGGAAGTAAAGACTGCGATATGTCTTGATACTATTTTTCATGCTGTTAACAACAAAAGACTCACACGATCATTGATTGAAAACTTTGCCTGTGCGGGTGTCAACCTAGATGAAGCTATTGTACACACTAGTTCATGTGATGTGAATAAACAACAATCTGCCCGGCCCAGGTAAAACGAATCGGGTATAAAACGAGAGACTGTTGTGAGAAGCTATTGCGCAAGGACGGCTTGTTACACATCAGAAGAAAGCATCGACAAGGGTTTTTTTCTGCGTGCCTTATGGGATGAGGAAAACTACAGCACAATGAGATAACCTGAAGCATAGCTGGAAAAATGGACAGATCATGGAGCGAAGATAATGGACATTTTACATTATGGATTGGAAGAAAGTCAGCAAAATTATGGATAAATATCATTTTTTGGTTGTTGTTTCGAATGTCCACAATGAGTAGGTTACTCTTATGTAGGCCCTGAAAAGGGCGTTAAGTGACGGGTTGCAGTAGCTTTCCTGACATACCGAGCGTGCTGAAGAAGGTGGACCGGGATCATCCAGGCGGTTGTGCTATGCTTGGCCTCATCTGCGTGTCGCTCACTACTACGGAGATCACGTCGAACCTCACCATGTTAGCCAGACTTTTGTCCTCAACAACAGCCTGTTTCCAGGACGATCAACAAGGAGGTCAGGTGAGGGTCTTGACCACTATATTTCTCTTAACCCTGGCTAACATTATCTGATCAGTGATCATTTAGGGTAGAAAGTTGCATAGAAATGTAATTGTCAGCAGTAGTTGCCAACGCACAAACAAAAAAGACAGAGAAGCACAATAGCAAATTAACAATGAAGCGCTTGTAAAATGTATGACACATATATTAAAATATCATCTTTTAAAGGCAAACATAACAGAACGTTCGATACTGAAATAAAAGAGCGAGGGACTCATTTAATCTTTCTCGAAGATGGGAAGAAGAAGAAGAGGCACACATCGTCGCCAGCAGAGTTCTGCCCAATCTGTTATGTTATCAAACCAGATACTTCTCTGCCATCATTATCTCCATCTTCACTTCCTCTCCTCAGCTTTATTTGCTAAAGGTCTTTTCGTTGTTATTGTTGGTATTGCATCCCAAAGCGTATTATGCTCACACTATCAATACGTTCTATGCTTAATTATTTATTTTAAAAGAATATTTCCCCCTTATTTCTGAGTTCTTCACTCTTCAGAACTTTTCGCTGGTGTCGGGTGTGTAGTGATTATTCTTGCAGTTCTCCTCGCTGTAGTGTAATTCAATTATTTTCAGCCGGCTCATTAATATGTTGATCACATTGTCATCTCCACATCTTTAGCCAGGCTGCTATAAACACATACTGTTTCCAGTTGCATGACTTGAGCGCGAGACGAGATCTGACGAGAGCAGTATGTTTTCTTTGACATTACTGAATTACATAGTATCTAGGTCTCTTCTCCATACAGGGCATTAAGCCCATCATACCTAGGTCTCTACTCCAACAGGGCAGTAAACCCATCGTATCTAGGTCTCTTCTCCATTCAGGGCAGTAGACCCATCGTATCTAGGTCTCTTCTCCATACAGGGCAGTAGACCCATCATATTTAGGTCTAGACACATCATATCTAGATCTCTTCTCCATACAGGGCAGTAGATCCATCATATCTATGTCTCTTCTCCATACAGGGCAGTAGACCCATCATATCTAGGTCTCTTCTTCATACAGGGCAGTAGACCCATCATATCTAAGTCTCTTCTCCATACAGGGCAGTAGACCCATCATATCTAGGTCTCTTCTCCATACCAGATAGTAGACCCATCATATCTAGGTCTCTTCTCCATACAGGGCAGTAGACCCATCATATCTAAGTCTCTTCTCCATACAGGGCAGTAGACCCATCATATCTAGGTCTCTTCTCCATACCAGATAGTAGACCCATCATATCTAGGTCTCTTCTCCATGCAGGACAGTAGACCCATCAGATCTAGGTCTCTTCTCCATTCAGGACAGTAGACCCATCAGATCTAGGTCTCTTCTCCATTCAGGACAGTAGACCCATCAGATCTAGGTCTCTTCTCCATTCAGGGCAGTAGACCCATCGTATCTAGGTCTCTTCTCCATTCAGGACAGTAGACCCATCAGATCTAGGTCGTCTCTTCTCCACACAGGACAGTAGACCCATCATATACCTCATTGTTCTTATTACATTTTCCATTTTTGAGAAGCAAAAATCCAAGTCAGGACGTCTGCGGTAAAGCACTGGGTAAGCTCTTATATTGCTGTTTCTGCAGAAATTTATTTTACATAGAGAGGCTGTTAATCCCCATACACAACCCTCTTTAGTCATCCAGTACTACAGGCATGGGAGGTTACAGTGATTCTATTCATTGCTTCCTTAGATCCATTCATGGTATCACGTCTTGTTATACCATCTTGTCAAATCATCTCGTCACAACATCCTGTTATAACATCTTTTCACGTCATCCTGTCACATCTTGTCACAACAGCCTGTTATAACATCTTGCCACATCTTGTCACGTCATCTTGTCACATCATCTTTGTTAAAACATCTTGCCACATCTTGTCACAACATTTTGGTAAAACATCTTGCCACATCTTGTCACATCATCTTGTTATCACATCTTGTCATATCATCTTGTCACGTCATCTTGTCACAACATTTTGTTAAAACATCTTGCCATATCTTGTCACATCATCTTGTCACATTATCACGTCGCATCATCTTGTCACATTATCATGTCGCATCATCTTGTCAAATCATCTTGTCACATTATCTTGTCACATCATCTTGTCACATTATCTTGTCACAACATTTTGTTATAGCATCTTACCACATCTTGTCACCTTACCTTGTCACAACATCTTACCATGTCTTGTCATATCTTGTCACGTCATCTTGCAATTACTGTGACACAGCTGAATCAGTCTTTTTTAAAGAGACAAACACTCCCTCCTCTCTGATATCCGTAATCCAACGCTACAAGAAACAAATAGTACAATTCGAGTGAGTGTTGTTATAGCTTTGTTCAGACACCATATATATCTCCCACTCTCTCTCTTCTCTCCCTCACTTTCTCTCTCTCTCTCTCTCTCTCTCTCTCGTATTATTATACCTCTCTCTTTCTCTCCTCCTGTTTTTCTCGTTATTTTCTTTTCCCTGTTCTCTCTTTCTATCACTCTTTTACTCTACCTACACCTTTTCTCTCTCTCTTGTTTAGTCTCTCACGCTCTCGCTCTATCTTTCACTCTCTCTCTCCTCTCTCTCTCTCTTTCTCTCTCTCTCTCTCTCTCTCTCTCTCTCTCTCTCTCTCTCTGCAGTTCTGTTTCACATTGTATTAAATTGTCTTCTGTGTAACCTTACTTTCCAGAAATCGAGCCTCCAGCCGATGCGTCCCAATTTGACGCCAGTCCACTACCCATGGATTCTCAACTTTTCAACTTTTCCAACTTGTCTATCAGCAACACCCCCAGCTCCCCATCAACAGCGCCAGCTCCGCCACTGATACAGTGGCATGCTGGTATAGCCCTTAGTCCTGCCCCGTTCCACCGTCTCCTGGGCAGGAATGTCAGAGTAAGCTCAGACCGGACCATTGCCATAAGACTGAGGGATGAGTACTGCAACGCTTTTGTTTTCACAGCTAGGCCTATCCGTTTTGGAGAAACACTAGTCATACAGGTGAGAATATAGTCATACAGGTGAGAATATAGTCATACAGGTGAGAGAATATAATCGTAGAGATAAGATAATATAGTCATACAGGTTAGAGAATATAGTAATACAGATGAGAGAATATAATCGTAGAGATAAGATAATTTAGTCATACAGGTTAGAGAATATAGTAATACAGATGAGAGAATATAATCGTAGAGATAAGATAATATAGTCATACAGGTAAGAGAATATAGTCATACAGGTGAAAGATAGCCGTACAGGTAAGAATATAGTCATACTAGTGAGAGAATATAGTCATACTGTTGAGAAAATACAGTCGTACAGGTAAGAGAATATAGCCATACTGGTGAAGGAATATGGTCAAACACGTAAGATATTATAGTAATTCTTCATCATATATCTACTTTTGCTTCAGTAGGAGCATGGGGGCTACTGAGTAACAGAGTGACAAAGTGCTTACTTCTCAAGGTAGGGATATTCAGTTTTGTCCTTGTTATTGATATGATCCAGCTGCTTCATCTCTTGCGGTGTCCTCATCCAGAAGGCGGTCATTGATTGATTTCAAAATGTCACTTCTATCCATCACTAATGTGCCTATGATGGGAGCTTGTGAAGCCATGATGTCAGCTCTTTCATTGCCCTGAACCCCGGCATGAGCAGGACAGTAGATCCATGTCAACGCCTGGAGGTTTGAGGCCTCAACAGCAGCTATCCACTCGTACCTAAGCCATCCCTTCTGTACCTTCTGAAGTACGGCTTGCGTGTCTGTCATGATGACTGCCTTTGTTATAGAAGTCTCAGATATCCATTTCAGTGCTGAGGTCACTGCTTCCGTGTCTATTCTCATACTGGAGGTTGTTGACATGTATGCCCTACTGCGCTCAGCAGCGACCTCTCCTTTCACTCTAGCCCAGAAACCCCAGCCTGATGATCGGTGGAGTATCAATCAATAATCTCAGGTATGCGGATGATGCAGTTCTACTGGCTGAAAGCAAACAAGAGTTACAAGAATTGGTGATTCAAATAAAGAAAAAATATCAAGTATAGGGGTTGGACATTAATACATAAAAAAGCGAAAACTAGGATAATAAGCAAAATAGATTCAAAATATATCATACAGATACAAATAGATGATCAAATTATGAAACAGGTCAAGAGCTTCTTCTACTTTGGGAAATACAAGTATAATAAAGGAAAACGGAAAATGTGGAATGAAAACCAAGAAGATACTAGGGATGGCCAAATCTGTTTTCATCAACATAAATCATAGTTTGATGTCTAAACAAGTAACTCACAATTAAAAATCAGACAGATCAGATGTTATGTATACTTGTCTTTACTTTGTAGCATAGAGACATGGGCAAAGTACAAATAGTTTAAAAGAATTGATGTATTTGAAATGTGGATTTATAGAAGAATAGGACAGATTTCATGGAAATATTAAACAAATAAAGAGGTATTCGAGAAATTAGAGGTGCAAAGAGAATTGATGAATAAAATCAAAGTCAAAAAGATAAGATATTTTGATCGCTTCAAAAGATATAACACATAGCTGAAAACAATACTAGAGACAAAGGTGGTGGGAAAATGTACCAGAGGTAGACAAGGCTAATAATAATAGTTGTCCATTGCAAGTGAAGATAGTGGGAGAATAGCATACAAAGATGAATATGGAAGATTGTACCATCAAGGTTAGAAACATTGGAGATCCATTGTAGCTGACACTAGGCAATGGTACTTGACTCCCTCAAGTCCGTTACCTTGAAATGGTGGTGAGGGAGCTTGCATGTCTCAATGATCACAGGAGCTAAGCCAACAGAAGTGAAAGCTTCCAGAAGGGTCACCCAAGTTGGATAGGTCATGGGGGAGGGAATAGACTAAATACGGACAACTCACCTAGAGTATAATAGGTTATGTTAGGGCCGACCACCCAAATCTGTTTTTAAAAGTTGGTTATGAAAACATTGATAACACTCTGCAAAAGCAAACGGCCTTGGGAAAGGAAGGGCCTTCGAAAATGAGAAGAATGACGCAATAGAGGGAAAGCCTCAAGGAATCTCAACGGCTGACTGTCCCTCTGAATACCAAGAAGAAAACAAGTATAGCGAGATGGAATGTTAGGACAATGTACCAGGTGGGTACAACAGCCCAGATAGCTAAAGAGATGAGCAATTACAAATTGGCAGTGCTTGGACTGTGCGAAACAAGATGGACACAATCAGGAAAGATGAGACTGACTACTGGGGAAATGATTATGTATTCTGGAAACGAGGGAAGGGATGCCCAACATACAGAGGGAGTGGCACTGATGCTCTCCAGAGAAGCACAGCGGGTGCTCATAAAGTGGGAGGCTTTTACCAAACGAATCATGAGCGCAAGCTTTAGAACGAGGAACAAACACATCAATATTTACATCATTCAGTGTTATGCTCAAACTAACGAGGCTGACGATGATAAAAAGCAAGAGTTCTACAACAAACTGGAAGAGGTTCTTGACACGCAGAAAAAGAAAGATCTCTTAATTTTAATGGGCGACTTCAATGCCAAAGTGGGAGCAGACAACTTTGGTTACGAATAGATTATGAGAAAACAAGGAATGGGACAGATGAACAAAAATGGAGAAATGTTTGCAGAGCTATGTGTGCTACACAAAATGATAGAGGAAGCATGTTTCCACATGAAAAGATACATAAGGCCACATGGAGATCTCCAGACCATGTAACGGAAAATTATATTGATCAAATATGTGTCAGTCAAACATTCAGAAGTACACTGCAAGATGTACGAGTAAAGCGAGGTGCAGATGTAGCATCAGAACACCACATGTTGCTGGGGATTTTGCAGCTCAAACTAAAAATGTACACAGTACCGGGCGCAAGGAGAACAAGATATAACGTACACTTCTTGCAAAACCAGGATAAGAAAGCAACTTAAATAACAGATACCAAGTGCTACAAGAGCTATATGAGGATGAGCTATATGACATTCATAGTATGTGGGACCAGGCTAAAGAGATGTGGAATAAGACATGTGAAGAAACTGTGGAATTCAAGAGAAACCAACACAAAGAATGGATCACAACAGAGACATTACATGAAATAGAAGAAAGGAAAAAGAAGAAAGATATGCTCGACAATTGCCGAATCCAAGACTCCAAAGCAGAAACACAGAGTAATTATACTGTTACAGACAAAGAGGTCAATTGATCTATAAGGAAAAATAAAAGGGAATATATTGACAAGCTGGCACAGGAGGCAGAAGAGGCCGCAGAGAGAGAAAATATGAGAGATCTCTGTTCATTAACAAAAAAAATGGCAAATAGATATATGCAGACAGACAAACCAATCAAATATAGAGAAGGCAGGATATTGACATCATCAGAGGAACAACAGAAATGATGAGTTGAGTATTTCAGAGAAAGTCTAAATCAACCTCTTCCACAAGGAACACCAAACATTCTACCCACAGAGCAGACCCTGAACTTGGACCGCATCCCACCAAGTAAGTAACATCACTGTCCACTTGTCACACAAACATCACTGTCCACTTGTCATACAAACATCACTGTCCACTTGTCACACAAACATCACTGTCCACTTGTCACACAAACATCACTGTCCACTTGTCACACAAACATCACTGTCCACTTGTCACACAAACATCACTGTCCACTTGTCACACAAACATTACTGTTGACTTGTCACACAAACATCACTGTTGAATTGTCACACAAACATCACTGTCCACTTGTCACACAAACATCACTGTCCACTTGTCACACAAAGATCACTGTCTACTTGTCATACAAACATCACTGTCCACTTGTTACACAAACTTCACTGTCAACTTGTCACACAAACATCACTGTCAACTTGTTACACAAACATCACTGTCGACTTGTCACACAAACAGCACTGTCCACTTGTCACACAAACATCACTGTCAACTTGTCACACAAACATCACTGTCCACTTGTCACACAAACAACAGAATCCACTTGTCACACAGACATCACAGGCTGTCTTATACATACACAAACAACACCAGAAGGAACAAAGAAGAAGCTGAAGTTTACCAAGAACATAATGGCCTCTGTTACTAAAAGCTTTGCAATTCTTGTTCACTTAATGTCAGTGTCCTGTTTTGATTAACTCTTGACCTGAAATGTCCACAGGTTTTGAGTATTGACAGATCATTTATTGGTGGTTTAGGCTTTGGCCTCACAGCTTGTGATCCAGCTAGTGTGGACCCCAACAGCTTGCCGGATGATTCAGATCTCCTTCTTGACCGCCTGGAATATTGGGTAGTCAACAAAGATGTATGTCGCAATCCTGAAGTAGGGGATGAGCTCAGTTTTTATATCTCTGATGACGGTGGGTCTCTCCTTTATATTTTTTTTGGTTTTTGATATACGTAAATAAAGGATACGTACATACATACATGTGAATGGAACAGCATATGTTTAGGGGCAACAGGGAAGTCTACATATAGGATATATTCATACTATTCTGATATAAAAGTATAAATATATGCGCCAGGGGTTAGTATTTGACATCTACATGTGTGGTTCATATTACAGGTAGCTAGCCTGTAAGGTGGAATTAAACTTCATACTCACATGAGTGGTCCATATTACAGGTATATGGTCTGTTTAGGTGCAATTATGTTTCTTACTCAATGGTATCAGGGAGGAAGAAATAGTCAGTGTCACCATTAAAGCGTGTAATAAAATGTGACTAAAGAGATGTGTGCTTGGGGCTGGTAACCTCCAGTGGCATACCGTGAAATCCCCAAAAGGGTGTGCTTTAAAACTTCAAAATGTATTAACTTAACTTAACTTATTTATACTGGTTTAGAAGACTCTGCAGAGTCTGTATACAACCAGTTTAATTTAAATTACCTTGCTCTAAAAGCTATGCGCATCCAATCTATTCTTAAATGCATTAATTGTCCCTGTCTCCACTACTTTCTGTGGCAATTCATTCCAAGCATTCACCACACTCTAACTAAAAAAAATATTTCATAATATCTAATCTGGACCTTTCTTTAGTTCATTTGTAGCTATGCCCTCTTATTCTTGTAGGTGGTTGTATTTTGAAAAACTTGTTATAGCCTAATTTATTCGTTCCTTTGATTATCTTATAAACCTGTATTAAGTCAGCTCGAATTCTTCTCTTTTCTTGACACTGTAATCTCGTTTTATTTTAGTCTTTTCTGAAAACTAAACTTTCAAGACCAGGCCTAGGTTTACCTGTAATATACGCCCCTGGTAACCTCATCATGTAAAAAAAACATTGCCATTATAATCAACCACTACAAAAGCTTAGATATAGGCTTTTTGTAAAGGGACCAGCTGCAGTAATGGCTTGTGCTTTACATTATAGCAAAAAGTTGAATGATGAAAGCGGATTGTGTGGTTGTGCATTGAGCTATCAACCTCATTGTGTAAAACGAATGCATACAAAAACCACCACTATAATAGTGTATATGTATGTAAGTGCTTTTGTAAAGGTTTCCTGTACAGGGCCAGCAATTTCAGAGGCTACCATATGTTTTGATTAAGAATAAAAAATAAAAACTGTCATTCTACAGTTGATTTTCTTGAGTGGAATGACATTTTATAACTGGCTCCATCAACACTGTCATTCTACAGTTGATATGGTTGAATTGAATGAAAGTTTATAACTGGTTAACATTGGGTGCCAAGACAGCTTTCCGCTTTTGTCGGCAGAGAAGAGTCCAAGCATGCACTGAATTGAAGAAATATTTTGAGGTGGAAGGCTGTGACTTTTTGGATCATTACACCTTACAGCCCAGACCTCGCTCCAAGCGATTTCCACCTGTTTGGACCCCTAAGAAGTCCAAACCCCTAAGAGAATTCCTGGGAGATTAGCATTTCAGCACTGATGACGAAGTGAAACGGGATGTCCTGAATTGGATCAGACATGCTGACAAATCTTTCTAAACTGAAGCTTTTCATAAATTACTTAAATTTGGGATAAGTGCATAAACATTGTAGGAGATTATATAGAAAAATAAATGGCATTTTGATTACTTGAAAATGTTTTTTTCCCTTACCAAAAAAAGTTCTGGTTTGACTTGGATGCCCTTTGTATCTAACTCCGAAATCTTTGAAGAGTCAAACATATTGTGCATCTATATGCTGTTTTAATAGCCCAGATTAGATGGACCAGGCATGTTGTTCACATGCTTCCTGAGCACCTCTTCAAGAAGCTGCTGTATGGTAAGCTCAAAACTGGCTCATCAGGGGGACAGATGAAATGCTACAAAGAATCCTTAAAAATGTCTCTGAGGAGATTCCATAGATTGCTGATCGGAATATCGCTGTTGAGACAGAAAGATGGCAAGCTGCCCAAAATAACTGAGTGCACGATGACCCTACATTCAACTCTTCCAATGTGTGTTATAAGTGTGGCAGAGTCTGCCGTGCTAGGATTATACTTTACACTCATGTGAGATCACATCTCACAGCACAAGTCTGATGCTGTCATGATTTTCATCTGCGGTTGTCAACTATTATTATCATCGTCATCATCTATTGGCTATAACTGGCCATAAGATTGTCGTGGGGCTGGATCATTTACAAATCATTTATTGTTGGTTGAGACATTCGTCACATTTGAGAGTGTGAATAACCAAATATTTGTTCAGTGCTAGCTACTACAGTATATTTTTATAAGATTTTCTTTTCTTCCTAAAGATGAAGTCATGTCCAGGATAAAATGTGATATCATTGCTAAATGCTACAATATTTGTCTACATTTGATCCCTTTCCACTCAAAGGTGAAGTGAGGTATGCCAGAAACAACCAGGCCTCGGTGACATTGATGCATGTAGATAGAACCCTGCCACTTTGGGCCTTCTTTGATGTATATGGCAACATTCAGAAAATTAAATCTATAGGTGAGTAAATATACATTATTATGAAATGCTATGTCACTTACATAAAATACAATTTGTGCCATGTGAAAACAAATACACCAGACCAGTATAAAATGTATCACAGGGAAGGAAAACTACATGAAAGGTTTATACTTGAAGGTCAATATGATTTTTTGTGGTTGCAGTTAGTTGGGATGAAATATTGGACATACATTTCTAGATCTTAATAAGTGGGGAAAGGAGACTAACGTCTGGTCAGGCAAGACATACTGATTGGACGTATTATTTAGGGTGAGTTAAAACATGCTGGTCAAGACCCCACCTCACTTCCACACAGGTCTCCCTGACAATGGGATGTTCTTCTTGGCAGCCTAGCTAACGAGGTAGTGGATCAACGTTATTCCCAAAGTAGGGAGTGATATACAGATCAATTCAAGCTTTGCACAAATTCCCGGAGGACTCCTATCCACCTTTATCAGCACGCTTGGGATGTGAGAAAAGCTACTTCAACTCGCCACTTAATGACATTTTCAGGACGCACAAACGAGTAATCATATTCAATGTGGACATTCACAACAACAACAGCTCTTAATAATTAACCATAAGTCTAGCGATAAAGCATACAAACTTCTAAACAATATCAGCAATCAACAATAATTGATTTTTGGAAATGTATTTTAATTGTTTGATATGTTGTTCATTCCTTATACAAATCTCCACATTTCCACCTATCTGAACTAATGTAGCAGCTCTATCTGGCTGGCATACCATGGCAGATGGTGCAAGAAGTCTGCACTAACTATAGTCTCACTTAAACCAAATTAACAATGACACTAATTGAAAATAAAACACAACAATGAAACTTTATTTCTTCACGTTCACAACTGACTCCCTAATCTTCACTCAAAACAAAATCTGTCTTGCTGTAAGAAATGATGAACTAAACTAAACTAAAAGGTTATGAACATTACTTGATAGACAAACTGTTACTTGATAGACGAACCGTAACTTGATAGACAAACTGTTATAGGGATTGCCACAGAATGAAAGATTCGTGTTGGTTCTGAAACCCAGGTGATTTTGTCCGTGGTCCTGTTCTCTTAATCGACGGTGGCCTGTAGTGATTGTTGAAGAGCCAGGATCGCTGTGCTAGTCAAATATCTCTCTAGTTAGATGCTGGATTTTTGAGAATATTCTGCTAAGAGGCTGATTCTGCTAAGACGCTGTGTAACAGATCTTAGCGGTGTCGATTTTTATTAGGGATAGTATTTTAGACATGTTTTATTTAAGTTAGAAAAGGTGGGAGCATTGAGAGTCAGTAGTCATTTATTGTTTGTTATAGAATTAAAACTAACCAAGCTAGCCAGTACAGATGTACTCAAATCTGGACATCGGAATGCTTGGAATGCATAGCATTGGTTTCAAAGCCTAGCTGATGTTAAAAACTACATAACCTTGCATAACGCCTAGACGCATGGGAGCCTGTTACAGCATGATCGGTAGAAACTAATGCTATTAACTGGTTTTTATGGAATCTCAAAGGGAAAACCTAGGCGTGAGATCTAGAAAAAGTGGGGGATGTAGCTACCTAGGAGAGACAAGCCGTCAGTTTGAAAGTCAGTTGGAGGGAGAGTCTCTGAAAGCGAATGTCAGTTAGAGAGAGAGTTTTTCCAGAGCGAGATAATGAAGAAACGTAAGGACAGATTGATATTCTATAACGAAGATCGAAGAAAGTCATCAGTGGCAGCTAGCTGAGAACAAGTCATCATCAGTCAACAGCGAGCAACGAGCACATGACTGACTTGATAGCGGTGAAGAGGAAAGCAGGTATATTTTCGAAGCCAAGAGAGAGAGAGGTTTCAACAAACAAATATTTCATCACGTGAGTCCTGATATTGAGCATATTATCCAGGAGAGGTAACTAGTAATGACATTGACGTTTCAAAATAGCAAGTGGTAGAACCAGATATAATAGTGCGTCACAAGGAACACGCACGAGATAGTCATCTTAAATACTACTTTAATGGTAATGCTGAAGAGAAGCCAGCGTCTAACTAGAGAGATATTCGACTAGCACAGAATCCAGCGCTTCAACGAATCACTACAAGCCACAGACGACGAGGAGAATAGGACCACGGACTAAATCCCCTGGGTTGCAGAACAGGCACGAATCTTCCATCCTGTGGCAATTCGCATACCGAGTCGTCTAATCGATTTCAGTTCATCTAGAATTACAGCTCGTTTAAAGTTACAGTTCATCTATCGAATTACAGTTCGTCTAAAGCTACAGTTCGACTCTAAAGTAACTGTTTGTTTATCAAGTGGTAGTTTATAATCAAGTTTGTTTCGTTTAGTTTAATTCATATTTCTATAGCCAGCCAGATTTTGTGTTTAGAGTGAAGATTGGAGAGGCAGTTGTGTACGAGTAGAAATAAAGTTTTGATTGTTGTGTTTTATTTTTCAATTAGTGTTATAGTTTATTTGTTTGAAGTGACAGTATAATAAGTGTAGACCCCTTGTACCATCTGCTATGGTAGTTCAGCCAGCTAGAGCTGCTACAGCTGATTCTTGAGATAATTCTGCAATCTTTTGTGGGAGGCTTTTTTTGCTTTCTGTAATTCATTTCCTTGTTTTTCTGTCTTGTTCGTTATATTTGAAGATGCAGGCATCTCTAATTAGACTTCTTGCTTCAATCTCTGTCAAAACCAATTGCTGTTTGTATTAGAGAGCATCTGATGGGCAGAGCAATTATAGTCTTGTTTCTTATTGAAAAGTCGACCTGGTTCATAGGTAGACATGATAGACCCAGTCTACCAATCTGTCAATGGGTACTTGACATTTAAAGTGAAGTAAAGGCAAGGAATAGATCAAATGGAATGGTTACCCCACTTTAGAGAAGCTAAGACTTCATATTGTCAAGTTTTTAACAAGTCATTCATCCCCAAGGACTTCGTCTGCTATGGAATGATTTTTTCTTCATTGGTAATGAAGAGTAACATCAGGGTCTGGTGAAGCTTAGTGATCAAGTAACATCTGGGTCAAATGAAACAAAGGGATCAAGTAACATCTGGGTCAGGTGAAAAAAATAGATCAAGTAACATCTGGGTCAGATGAAAAAAATGGATCAAGTAACATCTGTGTCAGGTGAAAAAAATGACTCAAGTAACATCTGTGTCGGGTGAAAAAAATGGATCAAGTAACATCTGGGTCGGGGAAAAAAAATGGATCAAGTAACATCTGGGTCAGGTGAAAAAAATGGATCAAGTAACATCTGGGTCAGGTGAAAAAAATGGATCAAGTAACATCTGTGTCAGGTGAAAAAAATGGATCAAGTAACATCTGTGTCAGGTGAAAAAAATGGATCAAGTAACATGTGTCAGGTGAAAAAAATGGATCAAGTAACATCTGGGTCAGGTGAAAAAAATGGATCAAGTAACATCTGGGTCAGGTGAAACAAAGGGATCAAGTAACATCTGGGTCAGGTGAAACAAAGTGATCAAGACCACCTCCCTCACATCCTCATTCGCTCTCCTGGCTTTGTCATAGGAATCTGGCCAGTGAGGTGTGGATCAATGTTGTGATCCTTTTAGTGATTAAGCTTTCTGATGAGCATCATATTACACTACAACCAAGAGAATGGTGGTCCACTTTCTCATGTATGTCTCAGGATGTAAGTAGAAACACTGTAATGAACTACCTAGGAACTATCACCAAGAGTTACTCAGCTAAGCACAAGTAGCTTCAAATTACTAGAACAACATCTTTATGATTTGATTAAAATGAAGATTGTTGAATTGGAATAAATATATATTAGTTGTGCAACATTTGACTGTAAATTAGTTTGCAGTAAATAGTTGTTTCTTTATTTAGGTCAGTGTAAAAATAAAAGTGTATTTCAGCTGTAATGCTTTCCTTTTCTACAGGAACCACAATGACCCCAGTTCAAGGTCGATTACCCCGGTCACAGTCCTTGAGTAGCTACAGTAACATCCCTACTGGTGGAGGTGTTGCTGGTGGTGGGTTTGGTGGTGCTGGATTTGGACCTTCTGTTCTTACTGTGGCTATGCCCGTGGCAGGAAGTGGGAGCCCGTCATCCATGCCTACACATGTGTTACGCAGCAACAGTGTCCCCGTGTCATGCTTGTCGTCAACTCAAGAATTATCTGAAACTCCCCGCATCTCTCACCACACATCCCTACCTGCCACCCCCCTTTCCCCCACCATGCAAGGTCCCCTTGAAGAAGGTGTGTCCGACTGCAAGGTGTGCTGGGAACGTGTGATAAACTGCGTCCTCTACACCTGCGGACACATGTGTCTCTGTTTTGAATGTGCCATGACAATTCGCAATGTCAAAGGACTATGCCCAATCTGTCGCCAGCCCATTGTGGATGTTATTAAAATCTATAAATCTTAGCACTTGATTCTATTTCTTTGTTATCTCGTGTTTTGCCACATAGAGCATGACCAGCTGGTTATCTCTGTGCCATTGGTGTGTGAAAATTCCTCATTATAGCATTACTTAGCTGTCAGAGGAGACAGGTACCACAATCATCACACCTGTACACAGTCATGAAAATATATTTATATATAATTTTTTCTCATTCAGGTCATGAGAGCAGCATACAAAGTATTTAGTTGTCATATGTTAGTGTGATTAAAACTTGTTGTTTGAACTAAAGTATATAATTAAACTTGTAATTGAATTCAAATTTTGTTTGCATTCTTGTAACAGAAGATAGGGAGCAAAACGTTATCTTTGTTTGATACTGCTGTCTAATTATGTCAAATCATTGATGATTTCAATTTGTAAACTATCATCATCATCATGATTAAACCTTGTTAATTACCATCTGTGGTTTCATACTTCTGCTGATTTGCCCATTTCTTCAACAGTCACTCAGTAAATATGCAGCAATATATCATCTGAATTTGCCCATTTTGTGTTGTGTAATTGCTTAAAATCGTTGAATGTATCAGACAAGTTATGAACACAGAATTTGATTGTGAGATAGTATGATGGCAGAGACATTTATTGTGTGCTGTTTCATGGCTTAGGGATGCATATATCTATCGTCTATATCTAGAAGGTTGGATAGATTGGACTCATTTTGAGAAAGTGTGGAATGATTCTGGGACAATGTCTGATTTTAAGAAATGGCTGATTCTACGTAATTAATGACAAATTCTAATAGAAGTTATAGCTGATCCTGGGAAAGTAAGTGCTGATTTTTAGAAAATAAGCGAATGTAAGGTCTGATTCTGAGAAAGTAAGGAATTATTCCGATTTATGAGCAAATAAGGGCTGGTTATAATAACGTCAGGTCTGATTCTGAGAAAGTAAGGAATTATTCCGATTTATGAGCAAATAAGGGCTGGTTATAATAAAGTCAGGTCTGATTCAGAGACAAAACAATTGTGCATGAGTCAGAAATAGCATTATTCTGACCTGTTCTGTGGCTGCAGCTATGGCTGACTGTGGGTATAGACTTGATTAGCCTGAGGTGTGTAAGCTGAAATGCTGTTGTGCGCCCAGCCGTGAGCTTACATAGCTCATAGAGGCAAACTGAAGAGAAGATAATTTGATGAATGCAGTCAAAGAGGCTAACTGAAGAGAAGATATTTGATGGAGTTGTCATAGAGGCAAACTGAAGAGAAGATAATTTGATGCATAGCTCATAGAGGCAAACTGAGAGAAGATAATTTGATGGATAGGTCATAGAGGCAAACTGAAGAGAAGATAATTTGATAAATGCAGTCAAAGAGGCTAACTGAAGAGAAGATAATTTGATGGATACAGTAAAAAAAGGCAAACTGAAAGGAAATAATTTGAAGATAGAACATACAGTAGATAGAAATAAAATATAACACCATGCCAGATGTCGCTCCTAGTACTAAGTCAAAAGCTAAAAATGTATTCCTTCATAATATACACATGCATGTAAAGAGAGAAGAATTGTATATGTATGCCAGCTGAAACAGTGTTTATGTTCAACTGCAACTTCTGGTCTCCATTGTTGTTTATTAGCTCCCTTACTGACTTTTTCCATGTTATGATGTTAAACTATCCAGGTTCTACTCATTTTGTCATCCTGAATCACTTTTACCAGTATTTTTTACAGCTGCCACAGTAAACTATCATCAGGTATCAAGTCTCATGACTTTGCTGATCAAGTTCTTCCTTAACCTTCTGTCATTTTGACATTTCAGCATTTCAGATAGTCTTTGTTATCCGATGAAACTTGTCATGTCACTCCTAAGTTTGTATTTTATATTGTTCTCTACATCTCTTGCACTAGATCTTTCCACTTATCACAAGACTTTTGTGACTTTACCTTTGGAGATTGTGTCTAGTGACGTATTTTTATTGTCTTGTTATTTCTTATTCTTCTTCTTTGTTCGTTCTCAAACTCCCGCTACCAAGCCCTGAAAAGGACTTTGTGAGTAGCAGGATGTCTGGAGAGCAGAATGTGTTTTGTCATAGTTTACAGCTTGAATGCAATATTTGCACTTTTCAGTCCGACACATCTGACTTCAACAGACATTTTTGGGTACAGGGTTAGCCTTCCCTCTTTGATCCTTTCTCCTTAGCCGGTCTGCTTTGTTGCAGCCTGTTATCCATGATCACCCTGCGGAGGTGGAGTAATGTCTTCGCAGCTGTAGTTCACTGGCCCTGATACTATCAGTCAACTTTGGGTTGCTGACGGCTGCAGCTCAGCATCTTGATCCTGTCATACTGTTTGAGTTATCTTCTAATACTGTTGTTCTTTCATATTGTACAATGGATTTCTCCAGTCATACTTAGCACTACATATATATTCCTGTAAGTGATTTCCTTGATTATTCATAGTACATTATTCACATCCAGAAAGCAATATTGGTTGTACATAATACAGTAATACACTCTTTCTCCCGTTTTATTGCATAGGACTTGTTTGTTAATGTATTTTTCATTTTATGAAAGCTTCCCCCTACCTTTAGCCAAAGCATGCGAATGTTATTTATTTCTGTTATGTATTACCATTGTCTGTTATGATAATTCCCAAGTCTATTCATTTTGATAATTGTTTGAAATGTTCACTGCTAACTTAATTTCCCATATTTCCCCTATTTTCCAATCATACCTTAACCTCAAAATGTGCACTAATTCATTTTGATGTATAATAAACTTCCCTAGTACATTGGATTCTCTAAGTATATCCTCATTGATCTTACCAGTCTTCTATAAAGCCACATTTCTGTGACACACAACCAACATTTTAGTTTATTTATTTATTGTCAGTGACTCAGTCGTTCCATATTTTTTTTTCTCGTTCACCTAATTTCTTTATTCCCCAAGGCGGGTGTGCATTGCACTGTGGTTTTTGTTTTGTGCCTGTTGGCCCAGTGCATCTGACTTCAGTATGCATTTTATATAAAGGTCTGTTTCCTCCTGCATTTTCTAAGGGTTTGCTTCCCCGGGGTAACGGCCGGTGCTGTGATGGGTACCGAACCCAGCACCTTCTGGTTGTGAGCCGTGTCACTTAACCACTAGCCCATGCCATCCCCCACTTGTTCCATATAGAAGATGTACTCCATGCAGGCAAGGGAAAACTCATTCTTTCTGTTTTTGTCAAAGATTTGTTGCAAGCGAGGCTTGCTATTTTCTTGCTATTTCAGTCCTTATACTCTGATTTCTCGAAAAACTACATCTCATTGAATGTTAATAAATGTACCTAATTATATATATATATCCATCCATTCTTAGTCCCATGCCAACAATTGTCATCAGGGATGAAGATAACTCTTCAAGTACTAATCCGCAGCATATGTGAGGTGGGGTGGCCAGTTCCCTTCCTTGCTGTTTTTACCTTTCCCAATTCATACGTCAGGTATCCATTTACAGCTGGGTTGACCGGAAGAGTGGTTGTACCAGGCATGAACCACGGCCTAGATTTTTGTATGTCCGTCCATCACTTCGAACCCAGGCAAGCTGTCTAATAAGCCAGCTCACTGTCGACTAGGCTACATGCTCCACATGCCTCATATAAATTTATGGACTTTTAAGTATCTCATTTAGATTGATGCTGCAAACTGGAGAATTTATGTGTTTTTGTATGTGGCTGATTTAGACAAAAGTTTTGGCAGTCACAGAGCAGACTTAATAACGGGTCAAGATTGAAGTGTTAGAGATTTAAGTATAGTGAGTCACAGCTTATGTGAGCTGGAGTGGCCAGTTCCCTTACTTGCTGTATTTTATTCCTTAACCATAAGTCAGGTACCAATTTATAACTACATTAGCTGAAGTGAACCAATAACAGGAGTTGGATTGCATTTATTTGCCCTGAAACTGAGTGCTTTATCACTACTGTCGTTGGCTCTTTTAGTCTCATCAGACGATAGTTAGTTGTGCTTCAAGACAGGGATGTAACTACAATCTATGATGATAACGAATGTGACACATAAGACTAATCTGAGCAGAGAAGTATCTTCCACAGTATGCGCAAGGAAAATCAGGACCATTTAAGACATCGCATTGTGTGATGTGTCTTCTCAAATGCTTAGTCCTTAGTCTATCACTACTGTTTTTAGACAATCGGGAAGAAAATCAGAATTTGACTCTGTGTAGGAAATCCACAGATAGTCCAGTCATTATCTAGTATCAACTTGCATAAAAACCAAGTACAGCTGCTTAATGGCCAATGAGTCATAGTGAAAACCATTCTAATATTCCTGATGTGTGTGTTGTATATAATGATGTGGAGGTCTCAGACCTTCAGGGATTTGCCTGTACATTAAATATGGATAGGAAAGAAATATTTAAATCCATCTATGACTATCTACTAGTTGATAGCAATGTGATCCATAGATTGATGATCCACAGACTGCAGGAGTTAGACATGAAACAAGGATAAGTTAGGGAGAGATACCAGAGAACGAGCATGAATTATGTACAGCAATATGAACTACATCGCATGAGTGTGATTACGGCCCAAAAGGGGAGCATTGAATAGTAACACTGTATCCTGCCAGACATGTCATAAGAAGTTGCTTAAGAGGGTTGGGCATGGTTCCAGCTACCACATACTCTACACATTTGAAGTCATAAAAACTTCAACATATGTAGACAGGTCAATGTTTGATGACTTTACTTGCATTTGTTTAAGACTTATGCTCCACATGGAGCTGAAATGTATGGATTGACTGGTTTAATAAACTACAACAACCATCAGTATCCACACCCTTTGTCCTTTGCTGAGAAAGACTGAGTACCTATGGGTTTGCCAGGAGTGCAATGATGTCAGTTCTTTATAACATAACATAATTTACTGACATTAGTTCTTTGTGGCTTCTGACATGATCTTTCTGTAAACTCTGTTTATGAACATTGATGTGGTAAAAATCACATTCTCATTTGACTAGGAATTGCACATAGGTAGGTAATGCATGATTCACTGACTAGCAGACTGGTTTGAGGAAGAAGCACTGACTTGGCTGCTAATGTTATAAAAGTCTGGTCGTAACAGGAAATGAACTTTAATGATGCAATTGTATTAGGTTATTGTACAAAAGTTAGCATATTCTTTTCTAATGCTTGTTTATGTAAAAATAACTCAGATAAATACAATTGTATGATGTTCATACATGAATAAAGCAACATGAACTTAATTATCAGGATTGTTGTTCTTGTGATACCTTGTGTTTCTAGAGCTGATAATTCAACACTTGATAGCTGAAGATATTAGCAATACAAGTTCTTCACTCTTTTATTCATGTATCATACATGGTATAGCATATGGCTTCTAGAATTCTAATGTAAACCCAGAAGGCTTTTTCACATTGCCAAGGTTAATGGTCTGTGTGAATGATGGATGGAGTGTACTTTGGAGGTACATTTTATTGTTGTTCAGCTTGAAGAGCTAGCTTTGAAGTGGCCTGATTGTTTGTTCAAAGGAAGTAGCCACATACTATTGGTGAAGATCGGTCAAACCTGCAGCTGTGAAAATGGCAGAAATAATGTACGGCCAGAAAGAAGCCTTGCAACTGAAACAACTTGGTTCAGTGCCTCTGACTTCAAAAGTTGTGAAACAGAGAATTTTGTTCTGACGAGAAAATGTGAAGGAACAAGTGATTTCTTCAATCAGAAAGTACAAACATTTTACTGTTCAACCATTTTTCTGCTTAACTATTTTAATGTTCAACCATTTTGCTGTTTAACTTGATGAGAATTCAGATGTCAGTAGCAATTCACAGCAGATGGTGTATGTTCAATACATGCGTTCTAATTTACATGAAAAAGAAATATTGTTCTGTTGTCCTCTTGAGTTTAGAGCTTGTGGAATTGATGTCTTTAACAAGATATATATATTCAAAGCACCAAGTGTTGATTTAAAGTGGGAAGACTATTGGTGTGTCTGTTGATGAAGCTGCAGTCATGTTGGTCATATTAGCAGCTTTTGGGCTTTGGCAAAAATGCAGAATCCAAAAATTGAAGTTACCGACTGTAGGATACATCATCACGCATTTATTGAGACGCACTCTGAGCATGAACTGAAGCTGTCATGAATTAAGTTATCAAGAATATCAATGATATAATTGTGCATTAAACACCAGCTATTTCTCGATTTATGCGAGAACAATAGAGCTGAATATTCAGATCTCCCTTTTCATGTGGATGTGATGTGGCTTTCACATTAAAATGTTCTGACTTGAAAGTGGGCTTTCATAACTGAAATAAAAGTCTCTCTGGTAAATCAAATATATGACCATGCAGATAATTTGAGAACCTCCACTTGGCATACACATCTCCTGTATTTAGCTGACACCTTTGGGCATGTGAACAGGTATTGCAAGGCATAATAATCAATATCATTTTAGCAAGAAAATGTATTACAATATTTGTATCATACCTGTACTGGAACCAGAAAGTGGAACAAAACAAGATAGGCTCTTTCCCAAAGCTAGCAGAGTTTTTTCAATATTGTGAAGATATCTGCATTTAGTCAAACTACAAGGCATTTAGCCAAACTACATGGCATTTAGTCAAACTACAAGGCATTTAGCCAAACTACAAGGCATTTAGTCAAACTACAAGGCATTTAGCCAAACTACAAGGCATTTAGCCAAACTACAAGGCATTTAGCCAAACTACAAGGCATTTAGCCAAACTACAAGGCATTTAGCCAAACTACAAGGCATTTAGCCAAACTACAAGGCATTTAGCCAAACTACAAGGCATTTAGCCAAACTCAAAAAGCTGTTCTCTTTTTTTCCAGAGGGGACAGCTATTATGGTAAACTGGAAACGAGTTTTTCAGTGAACTCTCCAGCCCTGCCAGCCACATTGTTGTTGATCTAGGCTACTCGTCCTGAGTTGAGTTAACACTTGACGACGCTCATTCTGTAGCGGGTTACAGCGGCTCTTGCTATATAGAGGCGTACTCGAGAGAGTAGACCGGGATACTCCTGACTGTAGTGCAATGCGAGGCTTCTCAGTACGCTCAGCCCAATGTGAACCACAGCTTCGATCTCCACCTCGTTGACCAGACTGCTGTGGCACAGCCTGTTTTCAGGGTGCCCAGCATGGATGTGAGGTGGGGGTCTTGATCCGTATGTTTCACATGACCTGATATTACTCTCCGCTCCACTCTCTCTTCCTTCACCTTGTCGGGCCATACAGAGGTACAACAGGTACGTGTTCTGGCCACACACAAACTTCTTACACTGGTTTGTTCGGTTGAGACCTTTTCCTTCAGCACTTGATTATGAACATATTGTCGTTATTTGCTAGATGGTGATGGACATGGTTAGTATGCTGGTCTTCTTTAGTGAAGCCAAGTAACCCATAGCAATACTGCGTAGGGGGTGAGGTGGTTAGCGATCTCACATTTCAAAGGCTCGGCTATATGAGGGCGGTAGCTATCTGGATGAAGCAAGACTGTTCTTGACGACGTTTTGTGCTCAAGAGAGGTTTTGAGTCTAGCCAGTTGCACGTGGGCTAACACCTTTCCAGGTAACAAGAATAGAGTTATAGGCTGGCGGAGCAGTTGGGGGCAGCGGTCCCGATATGTCAAGGTGAATCGGACTAACTGCGTCCGCAATGCACGACCTCCGACGTGGCAAAATCTCCATTGGGACAAAAATCCGCATCTACCAGCCCTGCGTAGTCCCAGTCCTGCTTTACGGCTCCGAAACCTGGACATTGCTGAAACATGATATGACAGTGACGTATCCTGGGCATCCGATGGCATGACTACATCCGCAACATGAAGGTCTCTGCTAAAACAGACCTCCTTCCAATCTCAGAAACACTTCACCGGCGCCGAGTTTCTTTGTTCGATCATGTTGAGCGGCTGGACCAGGAAACCCCTGTCCACAAGATACTACACAAGTGGTTCCTCAGCGCCAAAAGTCTTCCCCCGACTGGCTGGAGGCGCAGAAGAGGCCGTCTCCGAACAGTATGGCTCCAACAAGTAGCAACCTCCTCCTCCCTAGACGAGGCCTGGAACCACGCTACAGCTGTGGTCATGGATGTGGCCGACCGACGCAACGGGCCTCAGACGCCTAAGCGAACATGTAGCGGCTCATGTAGCCTCTCACCGCGCCGCTTTAACTTCCCAGACTGAACCTGTACCCATTTAAGACTGGGTCGACTTGAGAATCGTTCTGAAAAAAACATTTCCGCTTCAACTAGGGAATGAACCCAGGACCACTCAGATGCAAAGCCAGCTCACTAACCACTGCGCTACGCAGTTTTGACACAGCATGTATCGGCCCACATTGTTGTTGTTTCGAATGCTCACAATGAGCAGGTTTATTCTTTTGGTGCGCCCTGAAAATGCAGTAGCTTTCCTCTCATCCCGATCGTGCTCATGAAAGTGTACCAGTGTTCTCCAGGCGGTTGTCCTATGCTTGGTTTCATCTGCGTATCGCTCACTACTACGGGGATACCGTCGATTCCTCACCCCGTTAGCCAGGCTGCCATGAAAACAGCCCATTTCCAGCAAGGGCAACGAGGAAGCCGAGGTGAGGGTCTTAGCCAGTATATTTTGTCTGACCCCGACTAACATGTCTGATCAGTATGTTGTGCTTAACCCTCACTAACATGTCTGATCAGTATGTTGTGCCTGACCCCGACTAACATGTCTGATCAGTATGTTGTGCTTGACCCTGACTAACATGTCTGATCAGTATATTGTGCCTGACCCTGACTAACATGTCTGATCAGTATGTTGTGCCTAACCCTGACTAACATGTCTGATCAGTATATTGTGCCTGACCCTGACTAACATGTCTGATCAGTATGTTGTGCCTGACCCCGACTAACATGTCTGATCAGTATGTTGTGCCTGACCCTGACTAACATGTCTGATCAGTATGTTGTGCTTGACCCTGACTAACATGTCTGATCAGTATGTTGTGCCTGACCCCGATTAACATGTCTGATCAGTATGTTGTGCCTGACCCTGACTAACATGTCTGATCAGTATGTTGTGCCTGACCCCGATTAACATGTCTGATCAGTATGTTGTGCCTGACCAGACGTTAGTCTTCCTCCCCATTTACCCACATACGTCCGATGAGTTAGTATCACTCAACTCTTTATTCTCCATTTACTCTCTGCATAATAATGATGAGTTGTAGAGCTTTCTATCAAACCATGTTAGTCACTATACCCTCGGCCAGCTTCCGACCAATTAGAATGACAGGATATGCGATTCAATAAGTTGGAGACCTTCTGCACTAGAGAAAATGACCTCAGCACCACATTCAAGCTATGTTCTGTGAAAGAAATCGAATTTAACCACGTTTCTCTCATTCAAGATCTGGATATCATATTTTTGTATTTATGCGGTTTGTACCATAAGCCTCTACTGTAATAATTTCCATATTATTCATTCTTGCTTACCAACATTTCCGTGTTATCCATTCCCTACAGTTAAAAAAGAGACATATCTGTTTTCTATATCCCATACACTTAATATCAGAGTACAAATTGAACAAAGAATAGCTGGTCTGGCCATTATTTTCTTTGAAATAAGTTTTAATCGTTTTTTATTTGTAAAGAATATGTTTGCCTCTCGAGGAATGACCTGCCTGTCAGCTAAGGTTTTAGTTGTTGTGATTGAGAAAGGTTATATCGTATCTATCCTACAAGTTCAAATTGTACCTTCTGTTAATCAGCTGTGATCCGCCTTAATATTAATGTTGAGCCGAATGATGTGTATAGGTACAACTGGAAAGATTTGTATACAATAGCTAAATCGGGAAGATTATTTTAGTGGTTGAAAGTGTGTGTCCAATCAAGCCAACGAATGGCTACCTTTGCTGTCCCAGCATTCACAAAGATAATCCTTGTTAATTAAGTGCATACGATAACAAAGTTAATATCGTTATTGTTGATCAAGAAGTTAGCTTGAACTATGGACTGTATTATTTGGGTGGTCGACAGAAAAAGGAGATATGCACACGTTGTACTTGTTGTGTAAGTTGAATTGATCGTTGGGTAGATTGATAACTACCAGGAATTTACTATTTTAAGTGTGGCGTGAAGGTGAGTTTCCTCTTTAAATTAGAATTGAATCAGTGTTCAGTAATATATAATAATCCTTCTTCTCGCTTAGTAAATGATACATATGTATTTCCCCTGTATCTTGTATTAATTCATGTTCATTGCTAGAGCAGCTTCTTCTTGCGCCTGCTATTTCGTCGCTCCATGTAGATAATGTGTGATTCAGCTTCGGTAACAGCGATTCTAAAACTCTGTAACTGTCCGATTTGATAGAAACTGTTTTATGTATACGTGATAAACGTATCTTTACCTGCAGCAAGCTCACACCCTGTTCAGGAATTTCATTCTAAACCATTAATAGAATAGTTATGTTTATAAACATGTATGTGAACTGAGGCGCTAGTCCGGTCATGCACAATTTACTGACCGATACCATCATCTCTTCCTTCTTGTGTTCCTTGGAAACGGGCTGTTGTCAAGGCAGTTTAGCTGACGAGATGTGGATCGAAGTGATCCCTGTAACAGTCAGCGCCACCAGATGAAGTCAAACATAGCACAAGTGCATGGAGGACTATGGTCCACCTTCATCAGCACGCTCTGGATGTGAGGAAAGATGCTACAACCTGCCACTTAACGTCCTTTTCAGGGCGCACAAAAAAGTAAACATACTCATTGCGGGCATTCAACAACAACAACACTAATACGAAATATATCGGATTTACCATCAAAACTCAAAAGTCAATTTAACACAGATATGTGAAACCAATAGTTATATTCTGTAACTACTTATTTGGGATTTTCTTCAAACGCACAGATGTTACTCCGGGAAATTATCCTAACCTAGGATGACTTCCATTTAGTCTGATAAACAAGCTATTGTTATAAGTGTCCAACATCTATCGACCCGTATGCAGTCATCATTGAAGATATATGTGCTCTGTGTAAATATGAGTCTGTTCTCGATATCTGCTCTTGATATCTGTTCTCGGACTGTTATCATTATCTGTTCTCGGACTCTGTTTTTTTATATCTGTTCTTGATGTTTTCTTGCTTTAGGACTCTAGTTCTCAAGTTATCGTCGGTTTCTCAGCCCTGTCTATTAAAACCTCTCTCCTTCTCCTGTCCGTGTTTTTATTGTGTTGCTCTACTTCTTTCTATCAGTCAATCTACGTTAAGTCTCAAGAAAAAGTAAGCTCCTCCAACCACGTTGTATCCCTGGTTATTTCAGAGCACATCTTCTTGGCAGTCCATTTGATTGTTTTCCTCCGTGCTCCTTTAATCTGCTGGACTTTCTCTGCTCATAAATATGTGTAATTGGTTAACGGGAAGAAGGCAGAGGGTGGGCATAAATAAGGAGTACTCTGAGTGGAGTGAAGTGAAAAGTGGTGTGCCACAGGGCTCGGTTTTGGGACCAATTTTGTTCTTGATATATATAAATGATTTGGACATGGATATGAGATCCATGATTGCAAAATTTGCTGATGACACAAAACTATGCAGTAGTGTCTCATCTAAAGCGGAAGTGGATATATTGATGTCGGATTTAGATACAATTTGAGAATGGTCTGTAAGCTGGCAAATGGAGTTTAATGTAGATAAATGTACAGTCATCCACATGGGTAGATCCAATATGGAACATAATTACAGAATGGGAGAAAACAATATTAGAAAGATAGATACGGAAAGGGACCTAGGGGTTATAATAGATCATACAGGAAAGGTGAGTGAGCAAGTTAACGTAGCAGTGAAAAAGGCAAATGCAATGTTAGGTATGATAAAAAGAAATATTAAACATAGGAGCAAGGAAGTGATCGTTGAACGCAACCTGCGATAAGTTCGGTATGCGAATGAGCATGGCTAAGACGACAACTTTTAGGGTGGGCAAAAAATATGGCTGCTTAGCAGGAGCATTCAGAACGTGGCTTTTTAGCAGGCTCATGAAGTCAGGTACATGGGCAGCATTTTCTCAGAAGAGGACAGGTGCGACATAGAGATTGAGACCAGATGCCAGAAAGCAGCGGGAGTGACTTATCAAGTGGTGCCACTAATAAAATATCATTATACCAGTCTGGCAACAAAGTAGCAACTAATCGACAACATCGTCCTATCAATCCTGTGCTGCTATAACATCTTCCTGTCAATCCTGTGCTACCATAACATCTTCCTACCAATCCTGTGCTAGCACAACATCTTTCTATCAATCCTGTGCTAGCACAACATCTTCCTATCAATCCTGTGCTGCCATAACATCTTCCTGTCAATCATATGCTACCATAACATTTTCCTACCAATCCTGTGCTAGCACAACATCTTTCTATCAATACTGTGCTAGCACAACATCTTCCTATCAATCCTGTGCTGCCATAACATCTTCCTGTCAATCATATGCTACCATAACATCTTCCTATCAATCTTGTGCTGCCATAACATCTTCCTATCAATCCTGTGCTAGCACAACATCTTCCTTTCAATCCTGTGCTGCCATAACACCTTCCAGTTAATCCTGTGCTACCATAACATCTTCCTACCAATCCTGTGCTAACACATCTTCCTATCAATCCCGTGCTAGTACAACATCTTCCTATAAATCATGTGCTACCACAACATCTTCCTATCAATCATGTGCTGCCATAACATCTTCACGTCAATCCTGTGCTAGCACAACATCTTCCTATCAATCCTGTGCTAGCACACCATCTTCATATCAATCATGTGCTAGAACAACATCTTCCTATCAATCCGGCGCTAGTAGAGTTAAACGTGGACCCTGTCCAAGACGTAGGAGACTCAAATCTCCACCTGCCAAATAAGATGTTCGTGAATGGCCTCCGCCGTCTCCAAGAGAAATAGATTGAGGAGCGAAGATATTTGCAAAAGGGTTGGTTCCATCCGACGTGCCTAATACATGTCCAAACAGAAGGTGCGCTGGTTCGGTAATCTCCCCAAATGTCCACGATCAGCTTTCAATGCGAACTGACAATGCCCGACGGTTCAGCTTCCTGAACAATATGACTCCGAGGAGATGGTGGATAGACGACGTAAAGACGATTTTCTTGCGACGCAGATTTGGATGTCAGTCGCGGCGCATCTGTCCCTGGAGAGGCGACTAAGGCGCCCCGCGACGCTCATTAGGGTACAAAGGGACCAATAACTAACTTATCAGTCAGAGACTTGTCCTAACGGTCTGTGCCGGTACAGGACAATATATTCTCTCAGTGCATCTGCTAGATGAATGTTCTTCTCATCTACAGTTGACGGCACAGTCTCATTAATGCAAATGGGCGTCTGCTGCAGATTGGTCATCTGATTTTCCCCAAAAGGCCTCGACTCTAATTCATTATGTAGTATAATGTAACCTCGAGCATCGAATATATTTAATTGAAGCAATTATCCTTCGAGATCCTATCCTGACCTATATTATAATTCCTACTCGTCTGCAGTTAAAGATTAACCTCGGCCACTTATCACCTGTCTTCTCTGTCTAATTTTCCAACTATACTACCAACCAAAAAATAGTGTTTCTCACGACCTAAGAAAACCTTCTGTGGCCAAACATCTATCACTAGTAAATTGAAAGTCCATCCTCGGAATGGTCAGATCAATTACAAAGACAATTACAAAGAAAATTCCAAAATTCGAGATTCTCAACTTTTGAATAAAGAGGGGTCGTTGGCGGCAGCTCTGTGTCACATATTTATTTTACAAGATTTTTACAAGATTATTTTCTGATTATATAAACCTACTTTAGCACCACGTTTTACAAGTTTGGTCGTTGATTGGATGGTTCAGTCATCATACGCTTGTATGTTAAAATATCATGTATGACTTTGAACTATGAACGTGTTTACCACATTCAAATGAACTGGTGGTATGCCCTTCATCATTCTGTCATTATATGTCTATAACGTCTTCATCATTATGTCATTATATGTCTATAACGTCTTCTAATTTAGTCTTAAATCTGTTAACAGTTATCTCACAGTCGAGCTACAAGAGACGGAGAGAGAAAGAGAGAGAAGGATACAGAGAGAAACTTCGTAGCTTCTACGAATAGAGCGCAAGATGAGAAATCAGAGGAGAACTGTTTTTGCAAGCATTCTGCTGAGCTTGACGGCACTAATCCTGGTGGACACTCAGATTCTAGCGCAGACGCAGAGCTGCACTGCCGACGGACCATGTCGCTGTGTGATGAATGACGGTACAGGAGCTGTGGACATCAGCAGTATAGGAGGCGTCAATGGACAGGCACGGTTAGTGATTCAGAACTAGTTACATCTGACCGGGGAAGTTACATTATGATTTCCAAGAAAGATTGTGATAGCATATCTTACTTATTCACTTCATAAAGAACATAGGGATACTTCTGAAGTTGACCTTTTGTAGGTTTAGAAGACGTTCGTCGACACTGCAAGGTATTTTATAGATGTTATTCTATAGCAATTTTTTACATGATTATTTCATTAGCTCAAAGTACATTCCTCATTTGTAACAATGAACAATTTGTTTTGTATGATGCAATGGACAAGAACATGAAAATACTTTACTAACACTAATTTTGTTTGCCTTATAGTTTCCCCAACTCTCCAAGCTACGATGGCGTCCCTTTTGCTTACAATCCATGTTACTCCATCAATCTGGACAATTGCCAAAATGCTGCCGTGAGTTTTTTTCAATCAATTCTCCAACTTGTAGAAATAAAATCACTCCACGCATTTAATTGTCAAGTTTTGCTGTTCTACCAAATCTCTCTGCACGTGATGCCCGGCTTGAGGAAATTAGAGTCACTGTAACCTTTCCAGTGCAGCGGTGAAGATGACTAAAGGAGGTTGTCCACAGGGCTTATAACGTCATGATGTAAAGCCATTGCTATTGAAACCGCAGCTGTAAATGTTCGGATAAAGATTTCCTGTAAGGCATCAACTATAGTGATGGCCGTATGCTTCACGTTAGGGCACTAATGTACATCAACATTATCGTTATTGGGGCAACAAGGCGAATCATCAACATTATCGTTATTGGGGCAACAAAACGAATCATCAACATTATAGTTATTCAATGTTATTGCTCTATCTATCTATCTATCTATCTATCTATCTATCTATCTATCTATCTATCTATCTATCTATCTATCTATCGATATATCCTGCCCGTTTGTCTGTCTGTCTTTTTGCCTGCCTGCCTGTAGGTCCGTCGTTCTGTTTGTCTGTCTCTCTGTCTGCCTGATATTCTGACCATCTCTTTTTGTAGTTTTTATTTCAATTTTCATGTTCCCATCTATATAGATCTCAGCTATACAGATTTAAGCCATCGCAAATAGTGAACGGGTGCTGGAAATAGATCATCTGAAGACAGGTCAGTTTTACCCTACAAATGACAGGGCGTTGCTACGGAAAACCAGCTCAAATCGAGAGGAGCCGCAGACACTTTGGTTCACGTACCAGGCTGATAAGCCAAGGGCGCGAGGCTACCATGTGGGGGATTACGGCCGAACCCTTGTAAGCCGCAATCCCGCCCAAAATCTCAGCACCACTGCAATGGGAGGTTCCTACCTGCTCGGGACCTGGGGCTTGCGCCCCAGCCCTATCAGGTAGAGCCACAGTAAGAGGTTCTTGCCGCCCGCCAATCAAAGCGGGCGGACAACTGCTTGATACTCACCCTATACGGCGATGGGGTGCGAAAAAACACCAACCAAAGACTTAGAACCTGGTCGGGGTGTCGAAAACAGTAGAGCAGCCACCTCACTGTGAACTGTCAAGACTCAACCACTGACCATGAGAGTTGTCCGCACACCGGGCGATCAACATCTCTGTGACATTACCAGGCTTGTCCTCTGGCGAAATGCACTCCGGCTACGATATCTACCTCTGTACGTTATCAGCCATAACTACCATGCTGGACGCAGAAGAGATGCAGACCAGCGGACATTGCACACCTGCCCCACTGTGTCAACACCCCAGGTGGCGGGGAATGCTAGGCGTACCATCCCTGCATAGAAGCCAAGAAAATAAAGGGAAAAAGAGATACCCCACTCACATGCAAATGCTACGTTTCTGGCAGGACGTGACGATCCTGGGATACAGACACACTGGACTGCCTCTCTTCCGGGTAAACCAGTCCATCTCATATATCACATATCATCATTGCACCCTATAGACACGAGTAGTGAAGACTCGATAGTCTGGTAAGACAACTTCCATAAGAGAGAAAACTCTGATCATAAACAACTGCTGCCTTGCAGATAGGCTGGGGACAGCCAAAGGCTAAGGAGGGCATCCCTACAGAAACGCCTGTTGAAATCGGATGCACGGGGCCGCAAGCCTAACAAAACAGTGCAACGTAAATCACAGTATGATGGCAGTACAACCTATTAGAAAAACGCATGGCGCTCATCCTGCGGAGTCCCGCCAGGCAGCGATAGTGCCGGGCCCCACGCCTCGAAGGGGCCCACCCTTGACTACTGGTGGTCACCCACCCATGTGTCGTGGAGTCAAGGCACATGGCTATGGGGCAACGTCTATTGGCCAAAACCTCAAGACCCTCAAAATACTACAGTGGAATGCGGAGGGAGTCATTAACAAAAAACTTTCCCTAACACACCACCTGCATGAAGGTAAGATTGACGTGGCATGTATCCAGGAAACGCACCTCAACAATAACCATAAATTCTCAATCAGAGGATACCAGACCTTCCGTCTAGATAGAGAAGGCCACAAAGGAGGGGTCCTGATACTGACCAGAAACAGCATACCGAGTAGCGCGGTACCTGTCAATCACACCGGACAAGCAGAAATTGTAGGAGTTGACATAATGGCTCAAGAGACGAAGCTCCGCATTTTCAATCTGTACGGACCACCAAACAGAGACCTATCGCTCTCGAGTATGGAGGTCAGAGACTCCAACTGCATAGTAGTTGGAGATTTCAACAGCCACTCGGAGAGATGGGGATACTCTGACACAGACAGCAGAGGTGACGAAGTGGAAGATTGGGAGATAGATGCAAATCTCTCCCTAATCAATAGGCCGGAGGATAGCCCTAGCTTCTATTCAAGAACATGGCATACCACCTCGACTCCAGATTTGGCCTTCTCCACACAGGACATACACTATAAAATAGACCGCCAGGTGCTAAACCAACTGGCAGGTAGCGACCACAGGCCGATCAGGCTAACCATTGACATGGAAGTAGGCCCACAGGAAACAAAACCGCTCCCACGTTGGAATTACAAACGAGCCGACTGGGACAGATTTGCAATCCTGACAGATGGGCTGTGTGAAACCATCAACACACGAAACACCAAAATGAAGCCCATGGTAGAGAGCCTAAGCAAGGCAATACTGCAAGCCACCACTGAAACCATCCCAAGAGGAGCTAGGAAAAACTATAAGCCCTACTGGAATGATGAGTTACAGAAAGTGGAAGATGCAGTAACAAATGCTAGGAACATGGCAGAACGAGAACAATCCATGGAGGCAAACATCGCCCTCAAAGCCGCCGCGGCGAAGTACAAACACACTCTCAAGCAAACAGCAAGAGAAAGTTGGAAAAATAAAACGGAAAGTTTAAACCTGGACAAAGAAGGGAACAAGCTATGGAAGCTAGTCAGAGCCATGAACGACGAAACCCCGTCAAATAAACAAATTACTATCAAGCAGGGCGAGAACTTGATCACAGGTAAGAAAGCCGCAAACGCCTTTGTCGATCACTATGCCAGAGCAAACCACATCGAGGTCCCTGCAGATAAGCATACAGACATTAGCGAAGAGCTAAAGGGACACGAAAACATAAATACGGCTCCTGAAGAGCACATGATGGCCAAACTAACAATGCGCGAAATGGAAGAGGCTATGAGAACACTAAAGAAAAGGAAATCTCCCGGAAAAGACGGGATAACAAACGAAATGCTGATGGGGCTGGGCCAAACAGCGAAGAAAAAACTACTATCAGTCCTGAACCAAAGCTGGAAAAGGGGTATTGTACCCCAGGCATGGAAAGATGCAATACTGGTACCAGTACCAAAAACAGGAAAGAACAAAACAGATCCAAATGGATACAAGCCCATAAGCCTACTGAGCTGTGTCGGCAAGCTGATGGAACGGATGATAAACACCAGACTGATGTGGCATCTGGAAGAAAAACGAATACTAATTCCACAGCAAGCCGGCTTTAGACAGCACAGATCCACTGAGGACCAGGTCATCCTCATAGCCCAGGAGATAGAAGATGCCTACCAGGCACAGAAAATACACAGTAGCTGTTTGGGTGGATCTGGAAAAGGCATTTGACAAAGTCTGGAAGGATGGACTTAGAGTCAAGCTAAGAAGAAGTGATGTCTGTGGGAAGATGTACAAGTGGATCAACCACTACCTCAAACAAAGAACGGCCAGAGTCCAAGTACAAGGGCAGATGAGCAAAAAGGTGACACTCGAGCAGGGAGTACCCCAAGGGGGAGTATTGTCACCCACACTCTTCCTGGTATATATAAACGATATTACAGAGAATATACCAAGAAGAGTCCATAGCTCAATGTTTGCAGACGATCTGGCTATGTGGACCTCTGAAAAGAATCTCACCATAGCAAGAAATCGGATGCAGACGGCCCTAACATCGCTGGAAGAATGGGCAAACTCATGGCTGGTCAAAATAAACGAGGAGAAAACCACGTGCACAATATTCTCGCTCTCATTAAAACCCCAAAGTACCAAATTAAGGCTAAATGGCAAAATCCTGCAGCCAAACGACAACCCAACCTATCTGGGAGTCACATTTGATCGGCGCATGACATGGAAAAGTCAGATTGAGAGAAACCGAATGAAAGCCAGAGAAAGAATGGCGATCATGAGGAAACTTGCTGGCACAAGCTGGGGAGCAGACGAAGGCATACTAAAGAAACTGTACACTGGAAGAGTGAGACCAGTTCTCGAGTATGGCATTGCGGCATGGACAACCGCAGCGAAGGCGAACTTCGATAAAGTTAACAAACTTCAAAACCAAGCCATGAGAATTATAACAGGTGGCATGAAGTCAACGCCAATTGTAGAACTTGAAAAGATTACAAAACTGCAATCCATGACCGATAGAAGAGACTGCAGAGCCCAGCTGCAGTCAGAGAAACTCAGAAGACTGACGGACCATCCAATGTACCAGAGACTAAACAATTTGGGAAATGGGAAACTAAAGCGGAGAAACTTTGCAGAAATAGCCAAAGCAAAGATGCACGAAGATCCCATAAACGCACTAACAACACCAAAACCCATCACTACTGTACGAAAACCTACTTGGAGGCAGGATATATTTCCAGAGGTGGTAGAAAATATACCAGGTATTGCAAACAAAAACTGCCAGAGTGAAAAAGAAAGGAGAGACACTACCCTAAGCTTCATAACGAAAAGCTACCCAAGCATGGACTGGACCCATGCATACACTGACGGTTCTGTAACAAACACTACACAGAACGGAGGGGCAGGAGCATTCCTGAACCTACCAAATGGCAGAAAAATAACACTGTCATTCGCTACTGGTAAGTACACAAGCAATTTCAGAGCAGAGGCAGAGGCACTGAGGGCGGCAGTGGAAGAAATGGTAACACACAGTGAAAATGAGAGCCATATAGTCCTGCTGACAGATGCTCTGAAGTAGTCACAGCTCTAAAAAGCCAGAAAAACACTGAGCTTAATGACTTAAGAGCAGCACTCTGCAAACTGTGCCAGCAGTCTGCACCAAAAAGGGTAGTGGTACAGTGGGTTCCGTCACACTGCAACATCCAAGGCAACGAGGAGGCAGACAGACTGGCAAAAGAAGGTGCAAGGCTACCACAAACAGATACCAGTATGACGTACGAAGAGTCAAAACGGCTTATCAAAGCCAGATACATGACCAAATGGGAAACCGAACATACTGGTTACACCAAAAACGATGCCTATTACCAGTTGAACCGAAGAGAGCAGGTCGTTGTCTTCAGACTTCGCACTGGCCACAACAGACTGAGGTACCACCTATTCAACAAATTGAAGATAGGGTGTACCGACGAATGCCCGTGCGGTACTGGTAAAATGACCACTGAACATCTGCTGCAGAACTGCCCGACATACGAGGATCAGAGAGAGAGCAGATGTGGCCATTGCCAGTGGAACTGCAAGACAAGCTCTATGGTAGTGGCGAGAGTCTCAGGATGACCGCCGCTTTTTTCGAGAAAATAATGGTTACTGTCTGACTGTGTACGCAGAAGAAGAAGAAGAAGAAGATCGGGTTACCAAGCACATTCGTCTGTTCTTTTATTCTTAGATAATCGTGTACAGTTGTTGCACAGTTATTTATGTAATTAACAAGTCAGCTTGTTGATAACCGTATGCTTGAGACATCACTATGCCTTCATGCCTTATCATATCGCAAATGTTTTAGCTGTGAAAGGGGAGTATTACACGGTGTGAGAGAAGGAGAGAGAGCGAGAGACAGAGAGAGAGACAGAGAGAGCAATTGATCACCATAAAATACCTAGTCAGACAAGAAAGAGCCGTTAGCCATTTGACGGTGAGCGGAGTATATCATCAAGGTCCTGTTAAACATATTGACCAAAACCCCACCTTTTGTTCTCGTAGTATTCCTGGTAGCCATGCTGTTTCACAGCAGTCTGACCAATGCGGTCGTGATGGACACTGTGACCCATATTGTGGTTAACTTTCTGGAATCTCGCATTACATTCCTGCGAGAGGGCTGGAGCCAATGTGTACGCTTCCATGTTCAAGTGTACGCTTCCATGTTTACGTGTACGCCTCCGGGTCATCTGCCTACACTTGAATATGGAGGCGTACACCTAAAGATGGAGTCGTACACCTGAACATGGAGTCGTACACTTGAACATGGAGTCGTACACCTGAACATGGAGGCATGGACCTGAACATGGAGGCGTACACCTGAACATGAAGGCATAGACCTGAACATGGAGGCGTACACTTGAACATGGAGGCGTACACTTGAACATGGAGGCGTACACTTGAACATGGAGGCGTACACTTGAACATGGAGGCGTACACTTGAACATGGAGGCCTACACTTGGACATGGAGTCCTAGACTTGAACATGGAGTCCTACATTTGAACATGGATGCGTACACTTGAACATGGAGGCCTACATGTTCAAGTGTATGTGCCCATGTTCAGGTGTACACCTCCATTATTAGCATTCTATCATGCGCGTGACTTTCCCCTCTCCAAAATCAGGTACAAATACAACAACACTGCTAAATGAAAATGTCAATGCATTTCACTTAGTACGTCAGCTGCTGGAGACTTACTAAATTGTTCTTGATTATGAAGATTGAGTTTGTCATAACATCTGCGTGTTGGGTTCTCGTGCTAGGTGTGCAAGAAGGTTAACGGAACGTTCATTGGTCAGGGTAGCCAAGAGTCTGCCCAGTGGTCGTTCCCAGGATTCTATCCGATGATAACGTACTCGTCGTCTGATAAGTAAGTGTGATCGCACCTTATCTCTAGATAATAATTAGATGACCATTTCCCACTTATCTAACTGCTTCTCTTTCTATTGTGCTCATATTTTGTATGTGTTTAAAACTTTACTGTTATAACATAATGGCTCTGTTATAATATGTGTTATTATGTTATTATGTGTTACCAAACCTCACCTTGGCATAATTCGCATTTGTTGCTCTCTTGCTCTCTTTCTTTCTCGCTCTCACTTTTGATACTAATAACATGTGATGTCTATAATTTGTGATTGCTATAACGTCTGATGTCTATAACTTGTGATGTCTATAACATGTGATATCTGTAACTTTGTATTTTCAATAACTTGTGATGTCAATGTATACATTGTTCAAAACAAAGGCCGCCTTCCATCGTAGACGATGATGGCATAATTTATTTGCTAGTGCTATTTTTAGTAAGGAATAACTGCCCTACTTTTTATACTCACTCTCTCGTCTTGAGCTGCCCGACCCCAGTGGCAACGTAAGGACAAGACGACTAGGAGGCGACTACGAGATGCAGGGAACTCCGCATCAAGCACCCGTGAAAAAGACGGCGTAATCCGGAGTCGAACCCACACCACCTGATCACGAGGCCGACGGCTTAACCACTTCACCACGGAATCCCATACATTGTTACTTCAACATAAATCAGTATACATTTTATATCCCGACCACGAAAAGACACAAACAAGACGTTTAAATATGTTTGTATAAATAATGCTTGCATTCACATAGTAAGAATGAAAATGACGTGCATTCTCAGCTTTTGATTGCTCGGTAACAGACAGGTACGAATTTATAGCTACGCAGGCGTGGCTGGAACTGCACATGTTCGCGTACACTGTCAATTTTCCTACTTCACCACTCACTGGTTTAAATCGTTAGCGACATTTTAGCCGCGTGCTGCACGCTGTCAAGTGTATTCTCTTTTATCTTTATACAGAAAAACCGAGATCATGTTGATCTGTGACGCGACATTCCTCAACCCGCAGCTGACTGTGGTGGGTGAGCTCCCTGGGGGTACAACGGTTAGTGTTCCTTCCTGTTGTGTTCGAGTTTTCGTATCATTTATAGTACTATCATTTATTGAATATTCTAACCATGCTTACTCTCCCTTTTATAAATCAATTGCGAAGCATTCCTCAAACGAGGGTAAGTCAATATGTATGTCACAAACAAATTTGGGATGGCTTTAAAATGTAGTTGAAAGTTTTTAAAGCTGTCATTAGGTGAAGGCAACATCCAGCTTTGTGATTACTGTAGATAGCAGACGATAAGTGTCGTATGGGCGTTCGCAGGTTAAATAGAAAATTGCGTCCGTATTCAAAGTTGTGCAATCGAAGAGCCTCTTGCTGGTGTGTTTTTGTTGTGGGCAAAATTACTTTCTGCAAAGGATATTCATAAAGAAATGTTTCCCGATTACAGCGAGAAGTGTCTGTCGCGTAAAACGGTGCATGTTTTGGTCAATGTCTTTTCTCAAGAACGCTAAAGATGCTGATGGAGACCAACTTGGTCGCCATTTTCAGATTGTCACAAACGGCTAGATCAACTAAAAAGAAAACTGCCAAACTAGGATCTACCTTACAACCCCCACTTAATCCAGAGCGATTTTCACCTGTTTAGTGCACTAAAAGCCCATTTTTGGGGGGAGGGGAGATTTGCGACTGATTGCAAAAGTGGCAGAGACAGCAGACCAAACACTTATTTGCTGCAGGTTTTTAATATAAATGCGATGGGATACGTCTTTTGCAGAAATTATGTTGAGAAATAAGGGACAAAGTAATACATGTCTTTCAAATTTGCATCTCATTAAGTTTTTTTCCCTAGCCATTGAAGACCTATTTACTGACTTGTCCTAGTATCCGCTAGGTACAATATCCAGCTTCTCGAGGCTAACCCAAGTGTTGCCGAGAAATACGCCGATGATGTCAGGGGAAACCTGGCTGCATTAGGCCCCCTTTCAGATGATTCGGAGGCAACATGGGCAGTCATAAAGAACGCCACATGAGAGACGGTCAAGCTCAAGAACCCCAGAGCGTCAGTAATGGCTCTCCGATACCTCGTATGACATCATACTCCAGAAGATCTGAGCCAGGCTTCGCAATGACCACGCCGAACGGCGACGGCTGAAAGTCCAATTCCGCGTTTCGGCCAGGGCAGACAAGGAACGCTTTCTGAACTAAATTTCTGACGAAGTCGAAGCTGGTCTCAGATCTCAAGACCTTAAACCCGCCTTTTAGGCTATCAGGCTCCTTCGTCCTGGAGGCAAGCAGAACGAGAAAAAAAAAGCATCAATAAGTTCATAAATAAGTCCGACGGTTCCATGTACTCGTCATATGAGAACGTAGCGGACAGGTGGAAGGAGCACCACACGTATGCTCTTAATCAGCCACCAACAACAACATGTCCCGATCTGTCTGCTGAATCTCCGGATGCTCCCTCAGATACGGAAAACATCATGGACTCGCCCTTACCATAGCTGAAGTCCTTGCTGCTATTCGGAAACTCAGAGATGGACGAGCGGCAGGCCCGGATCACATTCCACCGGAGCTGTTGAAAAACACCATCGACCCGTACAGCTCTGCCGTCCAACATTTATTCCTGTAAGTATGGAGGACGGGACACGTCCACGCCGACTGGACCGGTGGACTCGTGGTCTCCGTGTACAAAGGCAAGAGGAGTCGCAAAGACTGCAGTAATTACTGGCCTATAACACTACTCTCGGTACCGGGGAAGGTGTTTGCCCACGTGCTACTGGCTAGACTCAAGCCTCTCTGGAGCACAAAGCGTCGCCCAGAACAGTCTGGCTTCACCCAGGGTCGTTCTACAACCGACGCTATCCTTGCTCTGCGCATCCTACCAAACTGCACCGGGCCTTCAATCGCCTCAAGTACGCTGCATACGTGAGCTTGAAGTCCGCCTTCGACTCGGTTGATCGGCCGGCTTTATGGAAAGCTCTCCAAGGAATAGACACCCCGGCTCCCTTGTTGAACCTGATCAAGGAGCTACACAAGGACACCGGCGCCACAATTCGATTGTGTGGCACTCTTTGTCTGACATATTCCCTACGGCTTTGGGTGTCAGACAGGTATGTCTCCTTCCCCCCCCCCCCCCGACCTATTCTGCCGGGCAGTCGACTGACTTCTTGACCGCCTCAACTTGCACTTGCAAGTGGGTATAGCTATTAATTAGTCAATCTTTACTGATCTCGTTTACGCGGACAACATTGTCCCGTTCGGCACAGACAGGTCTGCGCTGCAGCGCTCTCTGGAAATGTTAGACAGTGAAACGCCCTCCCTAGGCCTATCTTTATCCTGGCCAAGACCAAAGTCCAGAACCTCATTTCCGACACAGCACCCCAGGGTATTGAAACTCAAGGTCACACTGCAAAGGGCACCAACGAATTCACCTATATCGGTAGCATGATAGTATCCGATGGGCGCAGCGGTCCCGATATGTCAAGGCGGATCGGACTAGTTGCGACTGCTATGCACGACCTCCAACGTGTGTGGTGTAATGGCAAGATCTCCCTTGAGACAAAAATCCGCATTTACCCTGCGGAGGTGCCTGTTTTGCTTTACGGCTCCGAAATCTGGACATTGCTGAACCATGCCATGTCAAGACTGAACGCCTCTCACGTGTGAAACCAGCGGCGTATCCTGGGCATCCGATGGCATGACTACATCAGCAACGTGGAGGTCTCTACTAAAACAGGCCACCGCCCAATCTCAGCAACAGTTTACCCGCGTCGAGTTTCTTTGTTCGGTCATGTTGAGCGGTGGACCAGGAAACCCCTGCCCACAAGATACTACACAAGTCGTTCCTCAGCACCAAAATTCTTCCCCCGACCGGCTGGAGGCGCAGAAACGTCCCCGAACAGTATGGCTCCAGCACGTAGAAACTACCTCCTCCTCCGTTCTCAGTTGTGTGTCATGGATGTGGCCGACCGACGCAACAAGTTTCAGACGCCTAAGCGAACATTAGTATTATTTAGATTTAACATACCCAAGATAAGTGTTTGTAAAATACGTTGTATGTTCTCATTTTTGTTTGTTATGTGTTTAATGACTGAAATTGTGTTTCTTTTCTTGTATATAAATCTTGCTTCAGGGAATGATGTTGTGGACCAAATGTGCATGTCCAGGCGCATGCAAGGGGGTAGAACCTCCGCCAAGTAACACGGGAGGGCTATCAGTTGGTTCCATAGTGCTAATTATGTAAGTATCAATCCATCTGACAATTTGTCGACTTTCTTCATCTCTGTTGTTTTTGTGTCATTTACATCTCAGTAGCAAACTGAAAATAGAAGTGGCTAAGGGGCACATGCTTTTTACGTCACAGTGGAAGATTTATTTCAAGATAAATAAAAGTTAAATTTAGGAGAAAATAGAACAAGAATGTGCCACTGTCGTTTGTGATGAAGTGTTAGGAAAGGTGTGGGAATCCTTAACTTTTTGTGAGAAGTGTTGACCAGTGTGGGAGGCTTCAACGTTTTGTGAAGTGAGGTGACAAGTGTGGGAGGTGTGGACAAGTGTTAGATCTGAAGTTGGCCATGGTTGACTAGTTTGGATGGCTTCAACATTTTGTGAGGTGAGGTGACTAGTGTTGGGGGCCTCAACTTGTTATGAGGTGAGTTGGCTAGTAATGGGGGCCTAAACATTTTGTGAGGGGAGGTGACTAGTGTTCGAGGACTCAAGTTGTTGTGAGGTGAGGTGACTTGTGTTGGAGGCCTCAACTTGTTGTGAGGTGAGGTGACTAGTGTTGGTTGCCTAAACATTTTGTGAGTTGAGGTGGCTAGTGTTGGAGGCCTCAACTTGTTGTGAGGTGAGGTGGCTAGTGGAGGCCTCAACTTGTTGTGAGGTGAGATGACTAGTGTTGGAGGCTTCAAAGTTTTGTAAGATCTCTTCTGTGCGTCCTGAAAAGAGTATTTAGGTGCGGATAGTTGTTGTTTGCGAATTCCCATAATGAGTAGGTTACTCTTTTGTGCACCCTAAAAAGGGCGTTTAGTTGCGGGTTGTCGAAGCTTTCCTCACATCCTGAGCGTGCTGGTGACGGTGGGCCAGGGTACTTCAGGCGGTTGTGCTACGGTTGCCTTCATCTGCGTGTCGCTCACTACTATGGGGATCACGTCGAACCTCACCTTGTTAGCCGGATCGAGGACCACCAACGAGGAGGTCAGGTGAGGTATATTTCTCCTGACCCTGGCTAACATTGTCTGATCAGTGTGTGTTGCCTGACCCTGGCTAACATTGTCTGATCAGTGTGTGTTGCCTGACTATGGCTAACATTGTCTGATCAGTGTGTGCTGCCTGACCCTGGCTAACATTGTCTGATTTTAGCCTCATCGTCCCAATCAGGGGCTGGTTGCAATGACTTTTTTCACACCCCGAGCGTGCTGATGAAGGTGGACCGGCATCTTCAAGGTGGTTGTGTACTGCTTGGTTTCATTCGCATGTCGCTCTCTGCTATGGGGATCTCATCTCAATCTCGTTAGCCAGGCTGCCATGATAACATTATGTTTCCAGGGAGGGCTACAAGGAAGTGAGGTGGGGGTCTTGGCCAGTATATTTGACCTGACCCTGACTAACATCTCGGATCAGCATGTTTTACCTGACCAGACCTAAAAATGTGCTGGTAAAGATGTGCTAATTGCCACACTTCAAAATTACAAGGGACAATCTTTAAATAATGATTGTATTAATAACATTTTTACAAGAGTGGGAACCATAAATGTTTGTGCCTTATCTTTGTACATCGTTCTCGTGTCTGACAATACACTTTGTCCATCTGTTCACTAGTGGATGCCCTCTAGCAAAAATATGTGCTGATGTGACCTTTAACCAAGTTTGCACCGCCTCAATGACCTCGTCATGATCTGCAGACGCCTACCCTGCTAATGTTCATTGAAGGGTAAAGAAAACGGTCAGGACTGTATATTGGATGTTTCAAAACATCAAATGTCAGAACACGAACTATATCCACTGTATGCGCAGCGATTTGTGGACGGGCTCTGTCGTGAATGAGCAGCACTTTTTGAGTAAAGTCTCCGGTGTTCGATCGTATCGTGGGCTTCAACCTGTTCACTTGCCTGTCACTGTATTCAGCACTAGTCATCGCTTCATCGCTTTCCTGGAAATGCACCAATATAGTTACATTGGCATCTCGAAAGATGATCATGATAACTTTTCAAGTGGAAGCCTATGCTTTGAATTTATTTCCGGAGACAATGGGTACTTCCAATGTATCGACTGTCTCTTACTCTCTGGTTCGTAAGGTGCACCCGGGATAAGACTTTGATAAAGAAAAACATCTCCTCCACGAGCATGACGGTCTAAATGCTCCTGACAAATCGTCTGTCGTGCACATTTGTGATCCTCTGACAGCTGCCTTGGGAGTCATCTGCTACACACTTTCCAATAACTGAGGACATCATGCACAATTTTGCGCGCAGCGCCGTGTCTCATATACGACTATTTCATCAACAGTGACTGCCCTGTTGCCACAGACAAACTAGCCAATCTGCTGCTTCACTGTGTCAGTTGCCACCCTTGCTGGTCTACCACGCCACGGTTCATCAATAACGTTTTGTCTTCCGTTTTGATATCTGTCTATCCATTCATACACTATCCTCTGACTCAAACACCTATCTCCATACTGAAACATCATTCTTATACAGATTTCAGAAGGTTTCACATCTCCGGATCACAAAACATGAATATCGCTTCGTTGTTCTTTCACGTTGCAAGTCGACAGTGGGGCGGCCATATTGTACGCTGTTACGCACTCGCATTCTACCATATCGTCACAATCCCTACATGGAGTATTGCTAAAGAGACATTTTGTGTTCTGAAATAAGATTTCCCGCTGTACATACTCTTCCATGCACTTTCTAATAAAATTGCTGCTACTTAATGACTGTTAACATGTACATTACATTTTTTCCTCCCTGTGCAGCCTTCAAATTTTCATTACAAATGCTGGTAGTTAAGACTAATTCGTATTTTGATTCTAAATTTGTGTTTGAACAGATTTTTCAGTTTACTGATCTTGTATCTGGGGTTTGGAGCGGCCATCAACAGTACAAAAGCTGATAAGTCCGGAAGAGAAGTTCTACCCAATTATAACTCTTGGTCGCTGCTTCCGGGCCTGATATTGGTAAGTCTGTATGGACCATTTCCCTGGACACATTTTAGCTTATTCAGTATTAACTTTATAGTCTAGCAATCACGCAATACACACTTGACGTGGTACTTCTTCTTCTTCTTCTTCGTACGCAGTCAGACAGTAACCATTATTTTTTCGAAAAAAGCGGCGGATATCCTGAGGCTGTCGCCACTGCCATAGAGCTTGTCTTGCAGTTCCACTGGTGATGGCCACATCTGCTCTCTCTGATCCTCGTATGTTGGGCAGTTCTGCAGCAGATGTTCAGTGGTCATTTTACCAGTACCGCACGGGCATTCGTCGGTACCACCTATCTTCAATTTGTTGAATAGGTGGTACCTCAGTCTATTGTGGCCAGTGCGAAGTCTGAGGACAACGACCTGCTCTCTTCGGTTCAACTGGTAATAGGCATCGTTTTTGGTGAAACCAGTATGTTCGGTTTCCCATTTGGTCATGTATCTGGCTTTGATAAGCTGTTTTGACTCTTCGTACGTCATACTAGTATCTGTTTGTGGTAGTCTTGCACCTTCTTTTGCCAGTCTGTCTGCCTCCTCGTTGCCTTGGATGTTGCAGTGTGATGGGACCCACTGTACCACTACCCTTTTTGGTGCGGACTGCTGGCACAGTTTGCAGAGTGCTGCTCTTAAGTCATTAAGCTCAGTGTTTTTCTGGCTTTTTAGCGCTGTGACTACGGCGAGAGCATCTGTAAGCAGGACTATATGGCTTTCATTTTCATTGTGTGTCACCATTTCTTCCACTGCCGCCCTCAGTGCCTCTGCCTCCGCTCTGAAATTGCTTGTGTACTTACCAGTAGCGAATGACAGTGTTATTTTTCTGCCATTTGGTAGGTTCAGGAATGCTCCTGCCCCTCCGTTCTGTGTAGTGTTTGTTACAGAACCGTCGGTGTATGCATGGGTCCAGTCCATGCTTGGTTAGCTTTTCGATATGAAGCTTAGGGTAGTATCTCTCCTTTCTTTTTCAGTCTGGCAGTTTTTGTTTCCAATACCTGGTATATTTTCTACAACCTCTCGAAATATATCCTGCCTCCAGGTAGGTTTTCGTACAGTAGTGATGGGTTTTGGTGTTGTTAGTGCGTTTATGGGATCTTCGTGCATCTTTGCTTTGGCTATTTCTGCAAAGTTTCTCCGCTTTAGTTTCCCATTTCCCAAATTGTTTAGTCTCTGGTGCATTGGATGGTCGGTCAGTCTTCTGAGTTTCTCTGACTGCAGCTGGGCTCTGCAGTCTCTTCTATCGGTCATGGATTGCAGTTTTGTAATCTTTTCAAGTTCTACAATTGGCGTTGACTTCATGCCTCCTGTTTTAATTCTCATGGCTTGGTTTTGAAGTTTGCTAACTTTATCGAAGTTCGCCTTCGCTGCTGTTGTCCATGCCGCAATGCCCTACTCGAGAACTGGTCTCACTCTTCCAGTGTACAGTTTCTTTAGTGACGTGGTACAAGTTTAGTTATTTAACAAAAGAACTATTGATGTTGGGTTAACAAATGTCGTTTTTAACTGTAATTATCAAATACAAAATGGAAAATGACTAAAAGAGCAGACTTTATTTCCCCTCCATGTTTCCATCTGTGCTGAACGTGCCAACGACGGAGTACGAGCTCTGTAGTTCACGCGAGAGATCTGAATTTTCCCATGAGTTCACGAGGTACCCATTTACAGTTGAGTCGACGGGGAGAAGCAGTCATACCATGAAAAGAAGGGAAGGAAGACTGGTCAAATAAAAAATATTGATCAAACATGTTAGTCATGTTCAGGAAAAACATACTGGACAGGAACCTCACCTTGGCTTCACGTAGCCCTTCCTGGAAACGGATTGTTTTCACGACAGCCTGGCTAACAAGGTGAGGGATCGACGTCATCCCCGTAGTCGTGAACGACACGCAGATGAAGCCAAGTATAGCACAACCGCCTGGAGGACCCCGTTCCACCTTCATCAGCACGCTCGGGATGTGAGGAAAGCTAGGACAACGCGCCACTTAACGTCCTTTTTAGGGCGCACAAAAGAGTAAACCTACTCGTTGTGGGCATTAAACAACAACAACAACAACCAGGAAAAGAAACGATGACATGCTGGTCTGTCAAACAGAGATCGGTGTGATTATAACCTGGTACATAGGGCTTGTAAACCATGGTCACAACCTCTTTAACACACCCTCCCCGAAATCAGGATACACTAATAACCTCATTAAACATTATCATAATCTATTCATACCCCAGTGGTACCAGGGCTAATGCAAATCTGCTTGCTGTCCCCTTTCAATGATATCATAAAATAGTTGTGCTTGTGGTTGGCAACCTCATCATGCCGTTATCATCAGCCACTGCAAAAACTCACGATACCGCTTCCTGTACAGGGGCCAGATGCAAGGTTGGTCTAGCCTTGACACTGGAGCAAAGATTGTGAATGATTATCTCGCCTCATTTTGTTTCGTCTTTTCTGTAACCTTTCACGGCCTTAGGGGCATCGTGTGTGGCCGAAACTTCTTAGGCATGTTGCTAACCGGGCAGGGATCAACCTCCAGGCCAGCCCAAGACTGACCAAAGGCTGCAAACGACGACAAATATACATTTGCAAACACAAACACTTGTAAGTGTTCTCATCCCAAGTTTCACACGCCCACCACTGTATTCAGCACTAGTTATTAGCTAGAGACAATCGTTATACGTTTAGTTTAGAGAAAGGACTTAAGACTCACAGGCTTAATCATTTTTCAAATGTGTTAATAGAAATATGTTGACAAACGGGCTAAGGTAGGCGTATTATTATCAGTGTTTCAGTGTCTTCTGCCTTTCTGCGATAATTAATACATTTACACAGTTCATTAGCTTGTCTAATCTTGTCTTTAAAAGTGGTGTTATCAGAGCACATACGATAACTGGAGAAATACTTTATAAGACAGAAATGCTAAAACTGTATCAGGTGACGGCAGTAAAGTTGTAAAGCAATAACTGTAAGTAACACATTATATGGAGAATCGCTTACAGGAATTGCAGCCCCAATACACCACAAACTATCGGCCATTATGACCTTCACTGTGTCTCATTAGCTAAAACGTTTAGTTGTGGAAATACAGAAGAGATGTTTATTCCTGTTTCGTGGTACGACACTGTTAGCAGGTGTTTTGGGAAAGGGCAACATTGACAGGTGTTTGGTGATAGGACAACATTGACAGATGTTTGGTGATATGACAACATTGACAGAGAGTTTGTGATATGACAACATTGACAGAGAGTTTGTGATATGACAACATTGACAGAGAGTTGGTGATATGACAACATTGACAGATGGTTGGTGATATGACAACATTGACAGATGTTTGGTGGAGAGTCAAGATTAGCAGGTGTTTAGTGAAAGTCAAGATTAGCAGGTGTTTGGTGAAAGTCAAGATTAGCAGGTGTTTAGTGAAATGACAACATCGGCAGTGTTTCGAACATGGTCTGATCTGATCACCAGAAACGTCTCCCCGTCGATAAATGTGTTTTGGCTGTTTCGCTCTGGACACTCTCAGGTGTGCGTCTAATTAACGAAGTGGAAGATCACTCGTTTTGAACAGAAAGTGTACGTGGTTCAATTTTCGAAACCGACAAATTCTTTTAGACCGAGCTGCAAATGGGTATCTGGCTTACTGCTAGGGAAGGCAAGACAGCCAGGAAGGGATTAACAAGATGTGGCCTCATACCATTATCGTCTCTAACAGATCACCCCCGACAACATTATCTGCAGTCGGACTACCTACACAGTTCTTTAGTTAGTTGCCCATCGCAACCGACGATGGCGACACCGGCGGACGGTTTTGTCTTGATGATGTAACTTGCGCTGTTTTGATTATAACGACAGAGCACAGCGCTGGTCATCAAAACCGCTCTCTGGTCCCGAGCTACATTGGAGCAGTGGCAAGATAATCGAAGACGACGAAGTAACTCAGGATGCAGGTACGCTAAGTCAGGCGACCAGGGATCGCTTGAAACTTGCGGGAATCAATTGTCTACCGTTTCTGCTCATCGCTTTGAGATGCGAGTGGCTTGGCTCTCGACCACAGCGACCTTGACTTTTACTTTAAGACGGGTGACCTTTTGAGAGGCGTTGTTTTTCTCTCGACCACAGCGACCTTGACTTTTACTTTAAGACTGGTGACCCTTTAAGAGGCGTGGTTTTTCTCTCGACCACAGCGACCTTGACTTTTACTTTAAGACGGGTGACCCTTTGAGAGGCGTGGTTTGTTTCTCGACCACAGCGACCTTGACTTTTACTTTAAGACGGGTGACCCTTTGAGAGGCGTGATTTGTTTCTCGACCACAGCGACCTTGACTTTTACTTTAAGACGGGTGACCCTTTGAGAGTCGTGGTTTTTCTCTCGACCACAGCGACCTTGAATTTTACTTTAAAACGGATGACCCTTTGAGAGGCGTGGTTTGTTTCTCGACCACAGCGACCTTGACTTTTACTTTAAGACGGGTGACCCTTTGAGAGGCGTGGTTTGTTTCTCGACCACCGCGACCTTGACTTTTACTTTAAGACGGGTGACCCTTTGAGAGTCGTGGTTTTTCTCTCGACCACAGCGACCTTGACTTTTGCTTTAAAACGGATGACCCTTTGAGAGGCGTGGTTTGTTTCTCGACCACAGCGACCTTGACTTTTACTTTAAGACGGGTGACCCTTTGAGAGTCGTGGTTTTTCTCTCGACCACAGCGACCTTGACTTTTGCTTTAAAACGGATGACCCTTTGAGAGGCGTGGTTTTTCTCTCGACCACAGCGACCTTGACTTTTGCTTTAAAACGGATGACCCTTTGAGAGGCGTGGTTTTTCTCTCGACCACAGCGACCTTGACTTTTGCTTTAAAACGGATGACCCTTTGAGTCATCATTACTTTCCTTTTTAAAAAATTGCGAACATAGAACAAAATGGTAGTAGTTTTATCGTGTCGAAATCAATAGTATATCCTTAATCACCTAATCCTATTAAAGGTATATTTGTTCCTTCTTATTCTTTGAGATGCATGGAAGCATCATTATTGTCCCTCTCTTTGCAATTTTTTGTTTCGATAAGCTTCTGGACTTATTCCATGAAGTTGCCGCAGATGAGGTTGGTAGTCTTATACACTGCTCTCACTATTTGCCGTATGCCACAACATGTAGACACTTCTTATTTGTGGCATGTTTACAGGATGGCTTTCGGCAGACAAGAAAAATCATATGCTGTGGACGAGAAGAAAAGTATGAGCCGATTTGATCTACTAACAACGTCATCGCAAGATCAAACTGGAAGTGAGGCTGCTATGGGAAATTGAAAAACTGTTATATGTAATTGTTATATGGAAGTCCAGTGGTTACGAAAACACAAAACACTGATAACTTATCCCATGCATTACCTGTTTTATTAAACGTATTTTCAATATATTTTTTTCCATGTTAGCACGATGCACAAATGTGTCCATATTAGCTTGATTAACAAACTTAAAGACAAGTAGTTGTCGTTATATTTCCACTTTAATGGTTGTTCCAAATTTCGTTTATTTTTCTTTCTTTTTTTTATTGGCTCTGTTTATTCTCTCAAACCTATTTCTCGTCCATTTCTTCTACTTTACACTTATTTCTTCTTGGACTTCTTTTTATCTTGGTTTCTGTTTTCACGAAAGTTCTTTGGTCGATTGGCGCAAAAACAGTTATGTTGTATAAATCTTGATGCTTGTTGTTATCACCGAGCATATGATGGGTTGTGGAACGTGAAAGAGTTTTAGATCCAAGAGTCGTGTTTTAGTCATGAATAAATATGTGGTGTGAGTATGTAACTCGATACATAACACATTTGCTACACAATTAGAAAATTATATGTTATGAGTATGCAGCCAAACACATAACACTTGGCTACTCTGAAGAAAAATGTGTGGTGATGTCATTCATATTTGTTCACCTTTTCTACATTGAACTAGGTATACACATTTAGCAGCATTTTCATAAAATGATATTTTCTGCGATCAATTAAATGTTGGACAGGGTCGGTATATTTTGGTATATTTTTTATTATTTTTATTGCTTTAGTACACGCAGATTGGTACTAATGAACTTCTTTGAGTAACTCGTGGTTCTTATTGTGTTATAACGTTAGTTTTTGCATGAATTATACAATATATGTAACGATGGCTTAATGACCCGGACTTTACTAAGGATTCGGCTTTTATATCCCATATTGTAGTCAGATGTAAGTGCAATAAGTATACTCGATGAGAGGTTTTATAAATGGAATTGAATACACAGAAATAAATACAGATTATTATAATTAATGCGACTAACGACTTTCATTCAGACTGGGTTGAGAGACGAAACGGTTACGCATGTATTTTGTCTTGGAGGTGTTCTTCCGAGACCCGCTTTTCTTCCTACTTTGCAAAGCATAGCTGCAATCTGGTTAGCTTCTTTAGCTGTTTCTGAGATGAGCACTGTGCCATCTGCGAAGCGGAGGTGGTTAAATCGCTTGCCATCGATGTTGATGCCAAATGGGGTCCAATCGCATTGACTGATTATGGAGTTCAGGCATGATGAAAAGAGACTTGATGAAATAGGATCCCCTTGGCGAACACATTTCTGCACGGATACTATTACTGGACGTTGGAATGGCTGGAGGGTTGTCGTACAGTCTGTAGCAGTTAGAAAGAATTCTGACATAGCCGGGATCGATGCCTTGGTCCAGCAGAGAGTGCCAGACGAAGAGTGACCACAGAGTTAAATCCCTTCTTGAGACTGACAGATCATCCAATGCATCAGAGACTAAATGGATTTGGAAAAGGTAGACTAAAGCCGAGAAACTTTACAGAAATAGATAAAGCAAAGATGAGCAAAGACCCTATGAACACCATAACAACACTAAAGCCCATCCCTACTGTACGCAAACTCACCTGGAAGCAGCATATCGTTCCAGAGGTGGTAGAAAATATACCAGGTATTGGAAACAAGAACAGCCAGACTGAAAAAGAAAGAGAAGAGACATAACCATGAGGTACATTGCAGAAAACTACCCAAGCATGCACTGGACCCATGCATACACCGACGGTTCTGCAACAAACACAACACAGAATGGAGGGGGAGGGGTATTCCTGAGCCTAACAAACGGTAGAAAAATAACACTGTCAGTGTCAACTGGAAAATTCTCAAGCAATTTAAGAGCGGAGGCAGAGGCATTGAAGGCTGCAGTAGAAGTAATGCTGACAGGCGAAAGCAATGAAAACCAGATAGTCCTGTTTACAGATGCCTTGTTCGTGGTTACAGTACTAAAAAGCCAGAAAAATACAGAACTTAATGATTTAAGAACAGTAATCTGTCAACTATGCCAGCAGTCCGCACCAAAAAGAGTATTGGTACAGTGCGTTCCATCCCACTGTAACATTCAAGGCAACGAGGAGGTAGACAGACTGGCAAAAGAAGGTGCAAGGTTACCACAACCAGAATCTAGTATGAGCTACGAAGAGTTCAAACGATTTATTAGGGCCAGATACATGGCCAAATGGGAAACAGAGCATACTGGCTACACAAAAAATTACCAGTTGAACAGAAGAGAGCAGGTCATGGTCTTCAGACTCCGCACAGACCACAACAGACTGAGGTACCATCTATTCAATAAACTGAAGATAGGTGGTACTGACGAATGCACCTGTGGTACAGGGAAAATGACAGCTGAACATCTGCTGCAAAATTGCCCGACATACGAGGACCAGAGAAAGCACATGTGGCCATCACCAGTGCCAACACCAGACAACCTCCATGGCAGTGTCGACAGCCTCAGGATGACTGCTGCTTTCCTCGAACAAATTCAAGTTGACGTCTGACAGCGTACGAATAAGAAGAAGAAGAAGAAGAAGAAGAAGGAGAAGAAGAAATGCCTTCTTGTAATTGAGAAAGGTGAAGATCAAGAGAGTTTGGAACTCCCAGGCTGTCTCAATTAGGTGGCAGGTTGAATTTAAATATTGTTACGGTATATACACCACATGTGCATAAATTAATACAATTCTCGATTCAGTTGAAATTTCCAGATTCCAAAATATTAACAGACCCCACTTTTGAGAACGGTCCAAATATTGGACTATTTTCACATTTCAATCATAACAACTAATTGTCTTTTTATTGCATGGCTTGGCTTGGCTTCGTTCGTTCTCAATCTCCTGCTACCAAGCCATGAAAGGGCTTAAGTAGCTGAATGTAGTCCAGAGAACGGAATGCGTTGTATCGTGACTGCGATATTTGCACCTTTCGGTCCAACACATCCGACTTCAGCAAGCATTTTTTGAGTATCGGGTTAGCATTCCCTCTTCGATCCCTTCTCCTTAGCCAGTCTGCTCTGCTGCAGTCTGTTATCCAGGATCACCGCGTGGAGGTGTAGAAGGGTCTTGGCAGCTTTGGTTCACTGGCCCTGACGCTAGCAGTCAGCTATGGGTCGCTGACCACTGCTTAGTATCTCGATCCCTTTTTATTGTATAATTTGGCCCGTAAAAAATTGTTTTTAATTGAACGGAAATGGCTGCGCACATTTTTTGGACCGCTGTTTGCCTTAATTATGTTTCATTCTGACCTCTGTTTCGGAGTTTGCGCTGATTAGCAGCTTACATTTGGGATCTTATAGCAAAGAAATAAATAAACATAAACTCGCTAGCATACGACTACTTTAAGTCAGATGCTCAGAAGATGAAAGAGACAGCCATACACATAATCTGGAAAGATATTGTCAGAGGTACAGATGTTGAACAAGAGTGGGGGATCAAGATACTGAGCAGCGCATGAGCTGCGGTGGTCAGCGACCATAGCTGACTGCTAGCATCAGGGCCAGCGAACCATAGCTGCCAAGACCCTTCTACATCTCTACGCGGTGATCCTGGATAACAGGCTGCAGCAGGGCAGACTGGCTAAGGAGAAGGGATCGAAGAGGGAATGCTAACCCGGTACTCAAAAAATGCTTGCTGAAGTAGGATGTGTTGGACCGAAAGGTGCAAATATCGCAGCCAAGCTGTAAACTATTACACAACGCATCCCGTTCTCTGGACTACATTCTGCTACTTACCCTTTCAGGGTTTGGTAGTGGGAGATTGAGAACGAACGAAGAAGAAGAAGAAGAAGAAGAAGAACAAGAGTGGGAGAGTTTCAAAACAGTTTTAGAACAACTAAAAGTGGAATGTGTTGCAAGTATGGAGGTAAACACCAAGCAATACAAGTGGATAACTAGATTTGTATTTAAATGTAGAAGAGCTAAAAATAAAGCATAGACAAAATATATAGAGGCAGGTAAATGGAAAGAAACATATTTAAAATATTTGAACAAGCAAAACTTAGTTCAGAAAGTGAATTAAACAGTAATGCATCTAGACAGGTTTAATCTAATCAGAAATAGTCATCATGGGTTTACAAGAGGGATATCGTGCTTAACAAATATATTGGAATTCATGGAGGAGGTTACTAAAATGACAGATAAGGGGGAAACAGTGGATGTTATTTATCTAGATTTTGCAAAGGCTTTTGAAAGAGTATCTCATCGAAGAATATATTTAAAGTTAAAATCACATGGAATAGGTAGGAAAGTTGCCGATTGGATTGGAAGTTGGTTAACAGGAAGAAGGCAGAGAGTGGGAATAAATAAAGAGTACTCTGAGTGGTGTGGATTAAAAAGTATAGTGCCATATGGCTCGGTTTTAGGACCAATATTGTATCTTGATACATATTAACGATTTGGACATTTATATGGGTTCCATGATTGCAAAATTCGCTGATGACACAAAACTATGCAGTAGTGTCTCATCTAAAGCAGAAGTCAAAATATTGAGGTCACATTTAGATATAATTCGAGACTGGTCTGTGAGATGGCAAATGGAGTTTAAAATAGATACATGTACAGTCATTCACATGTAGATCCAATATGGAACATAATTACAGAATGGGAGAGAACAATATTAGAATGATAGAAAAGGAAAGGGACCACTGGGTTATAAAAGAGCATACAGGTAAAGTCAGTGATCAAGTCCAGGAAGCAGTAGATAAGGCAAATGCAATGTTAGGTATAATAACAATAAATATTAAAAGTAGGAGCAAGGAAGGGATAGTCAAACTGTATAAAGCATTGGTTAGACCTAGAATGGAGTACTGGGTACAGGTGTGGAGTCCTTATCGTAGAGAAGATGTAAACATGCTGAAAAGGATACACGGAAAGGCGACAAAGATGATAGTGAGATTCCAGAATTACAGTTATGAGGAAAGACTCCGAAAACTGTCCTACAGTATCTTGAAAAAAAGATGAATTCCAGGTGATTTAATGCAGGTTTTAAAGATAATCACAGGAAAGGTTAAATTAAACTATAACAAGTTTTTTTTCAAAATACAACTACCAACGAGAACAAGAAGGCACATATACAACTAAACAAACGTCCAGATTTTATATTAGGACATTTTTTTGTAATCAGAGAGAGGTGAATGCTTGGAATGCATTGCCCCAGGAGATAGTTGGAGGCAGGGACAGGATGCATTTAAGAAAAGATTGGATGCGCATAGCTTTTAAAGCAGGGTAATCGAAATCTAACTGGTTGTATACAGACTCTAATGAATCTTCTAAGCCAGTATACACACGTTAAGCTATGTTAAGTTGCTGTCAGCATAATATGTTAACTTGTGAACATTTCGGACACTTGGACAAGCTAATTGTGACCATTTTAAGTTGTTTCATGTGTTTATCTCGTCAAACTCCCAAATTGTGGGTGGTGGTGATTGCTATGCTTCCACTGCATGCTTACTCTAATCGATTCAGGAGTAAAATGATGCGCCCATGTGTCGTCACATGTAATGAAGCGATCTTAAAAGTCATGCCCGTCCATGTGAAAACGTGCTTTCAATTCAGTGCAAGCTTGAAAAAGCCGGTCAAAAGCGGAAAGTTGTCTTGGCACCCAGCTTGTACTAACCTTTCGAAAATGCAAATGTTCATGAATAAAGTGTTCGCTGTACCCAGAAAAAGAATTGCCTCTTGTACAATTTCGAGATAGGTTATGCTTCGATTTTCCTGGATAAGCCGTTCCACAATCTGGATATTCACAGGAATCACTGTAGTGGGTTGAGAGCCACCATGGCCCGGGTCATCACCGACGGATGTACGGCTTTCTCTAATACGTTTACACCCGTCATATGTTTGCTGCGACTGAGTGTCTCATCATCGTATTGTGATTGCAGTCTTCTGTAAATTTCCGCAGGTTTCACTCCTTCTTTCATGAGAAACTTCATCACAACACGCTGTTCCATGCAATAACTAAAGTGTTGTCCGACATTTGTATTTATCTGTCACGTGACTGGCCCATGGCAAGTGGGCCACCTAGCAGTAATGGGACACAAGTCTCCCTAACTAATTATAGTAGTTCCAGCACGCTTTAACCCATTCAGGAAGAGCTAGAACAAAAAGTTCCGGTTTCATTTGAGCGCCAATCGTATGTTATATAGACGAATGGAGAGAATTAATCAGAGAGAACGCACAAGGGAGAGTTAGTGCGCAGTAAACATTTGGCTTGGGCTGGCTTGGCTTCGTTCGTTCTCAATCTCCCACTACCAAATCCTGAAAGGGCTTAAGTAGCTGAATGTAGTCCAGAGAACGGAATGCGTTGTGTCGTAGTTTACAGCTGGACTGAAATGTTTGCACCTTTTGGTCCAACACATCCGACTTCAGCAAACATTTGTTGAGTACCGGGTTAGCATTTCCTCTTTGATCCCTTCTCCTTAGCCAGTCTGCCCTGCTGCAGCCTGTTATCCAGGATCACCGCGTGGAGGTGTAGAAGGGTCTTAGCAGATCTGGTTCGCTGGCCCTGTCGCTAGCAGTCAGCTATGGGTCACTGACAACTGCAGCTCATGCGCTGCTCAGCATCTTGATCCCATTTAATTAGCAATTGTTAGACCAGTTGTGAGGACAGATACATGCCAGTAACCCTGCAGTGATAGTTTATGAATCCAGCTTTGTGAAGTGAAAGGGATATAGAAGAAAAACTCACAAGACAAATGGGGTGACATACCAACTATCACCATTGCTACGCCATTTACACATTCCAAATGAGACAAAAAGATAGAGTATTCACGATATATTGATGTCGACTCAGAGAAACAGACAAGAAGGAATCCGTCATAAAGAGTATCATGGCAACGAATGGCATTGACAGACAGACATCAATTAAATGTGAATTAATATGTCCCAGCTCACTCTAGATGTATGCCACTATTCAGCTTAATATACAGACAGAAGGGCTTCAGAACAGGAGGAACACTAAGAAAAGGAGAGATTTGTGATGTGAAAACCATTACAGAAGCACGTATAAAGCAACGGTCAAACGGATGTCACACGAAAGAGAAGTGTGCCTATTCCCTCCACAACATCCTCACAATGTGCAACGACTTACGTGGAAAAATTCCATGAAATAAGTGAATCTGAAAGTAGATGTGTCACAATACCAACCACGTCGTCTAACGACATAGTTGAAAAGGTAATATGAGATGTATGAATGTCACAACTTTGCTTCTTTCAACAAAAGTAGAAACCATTAATGTGATACATAAACATTTTATTCGACAGCAGTATGTTAAGTGTATTCAGTACGTGCCAATAAATTAAACATATATTTGTAAAATGTGTTACTTAAATAGTGCTGTACCTTATTCTCATTTGAGAACAGAAACGTGAAAATATAGAACCGAAGTAATACTTATCAGTGAGCTCTTACTGAGCATGAAGATTTTCTCAACTGTGTCTACAACCACATTGCAGTGTTCTATGAGTGCTGTCATATCTTGATGAAAGTCTTTTGAAAAAGTGTATAAATCACATATTTGAGAAATTCTTCACTAACTCGTATAATTCACAAGTTGATGAAGTATATGTAAAGTTCACATTTTGGATTAGGTCTTGTCTGTAAAACTGACATCTTAATGTAGGTCTTATCAGACGTGTGCAATCCATATTTTGCTGAAGGTTTTATGAAACACATCAATCGCGTTTTGAAGTAGGTCTTGTCAAACATATATTTTACATCTTGACGTTGGATTCATTTCTGAATGGAGGTCTTCTCGAACGTAATTCATCCAACTTGAAGTTGAATTTACTCTGAATGTAATTTTTTTTTCAAACGTGTGAAATTCACAAATTGGCGTAGATCTTGTCTGTATAATTCACATTTGACAAGAAGTCTTCTTTGACTTGTATAATTCACAACTTCGAGTAGATATTATCAAACTTCTATAATTCCCAGCTGAGTGCTAGTCGTGTCAAACGAGGGCCAAGTGCACACTATTGATCTATTCACGCCTGACGTTAAGCGTAGCTGGTATAGGTATATATATATTATACCTCATCGTAAGTCGTCCTTGCTGGCCGACAACTTCTGCATTCCACCAACGCCAAACATCCTTCCTGTAAAAAGAAAAAGAGAGAAAAGACAATTATGTAATAACATTGTATAACTCTGATACAAATATCCATGAATGCACAATACAAACGCCTGGACACATAATGAATCAAAGTAAAGAGAAAAGAATCAAAACATGTTGTTTGTAATTGATTGATCAGAAACTAAAAGTTCACATGTCTAATACCATCAGGATTATCTTTACACAAACGATCAGTAAGTGTAAATAGAAGGACAGGAACATTATGTTTGTGATCGATAGATCATCAGATAGATCATCAGATAGATCATCAGATAGATCATCAGATAGATCATCAGATAGATCATCAGATAGATCATCAGCTTAGAGTTTCAGTTATGCCCATCCAACTCATATTCTGTCGCAGTGGTTCATGACATGGAGTGCATGAGGAATCGTTTCGAGGTCTGCAAATCAATATAATCATAACTTTATTGCAAGCAAACGTTTATAACATTATTGCTACTTCATTAAAGCATCACGCTTGCGTCTTGTTGATGCGGCTTGCGTGCATTGTTGATACCACACGACAATATCTCATGATAGGTTCAGTCAACCCGAACATGTCACTATGAAAAAGGTCAGACCAATAAAGCATACTGATTCTCCATGTTACAGAATTTGGGGGCCGCAGTAGCGCACTGGCTTCCTAGTCAGGAGATCAAGGTTCAATCCCCAGTTGGTGCGTGATTTTTTTCTGATCACAAACCGGTTCCTGGGGTCGACCCAGCCACAGAAATTGGGTACCAGAAAAATCTGGAACGTAAAGGCGGCCGGCGTGATGCTGACCATATCATCCACTATGTGCCGTTAGTTACAAAATAATATGGGTCTAACACCATATTTCCTATGCGCAGCACTTTTTATTTAAAGCCCAAATATATAAAAAGAAAACTAACTTACAAAATCTGGAACAATAACACAACCAATACTAACACTAGACAACAGCAAAAGTTTAGCTTGCTAAAAAAACAAACTAATTTGGACATGCTGAGACCGATAACGTTGAATGCTAATTTGGATG